>VXBP01007492.1:16101-298453 GCA_013400115.1 Rhinopomastus cyanomelas
TGTCGGTTAAGGCGACGGGTCGCTGGAGGCGGTGGCGTCAGCGCTGGGGAACAGGGAGCTGGGCAGAGGGCGGCGGGCCCGGCAGCGCCTCAGGCCAGTTGTGGGGAGCGCGCGCCTCTCGCCCTCCGTCGCCGCCTCGCCCGGTAACGGTCACGGCGGGTCGCGGCGCTTTGTGTGGAGCCCCTTCGCACCCCCTGCCCCGCCCCTTCCCCGAGGCGGAGGGACAGGAGGGCGCCCGGGGCGGGGCCGGTGATGTCGGGCGGCGGTGGGGCTGCGCGTCTCCCGAAAACCGGCGGCCTCCTGAGCCTCGGTAGCTGGTTGCGAGCTGCCGGCCTTGGCTGGGAGCAGCGATCGTGAGGCTTTTTTTGTGAAGTCCCCCGGCCCGGCGGCGAGCGGACGTATCGTGGGCTTAGTTTTTTGTGAATACGAAGAACTGGCAACAAAGAGGCAGCCAGAGTGTGCGCGGCTGTGCCTTAGCTGAACCCTGCGCTCCCCCTCGGAAGACTTGTGGCTGCACTAAGGGAAGCGGGAAGGGGCTTCTCCCCGGGGGCTGCAGGAGGAAGCTTCGCAGGCGACCGTGGGATTTTTTATTTTCTCAGTTCTACTGTTGCTACTACAGCTAGAACTTCCCAGTTTTACTGCTGCCTGCCCTTCATCATGTTAAAGACTTGAAGCATAGGCACTTGAGTTCAGAAAAGAAATCCCAAAGAAAGCTAGACCTCTCGGACCTCGTGTTTGTTTTTTTCTTTATATTTCTAAGTTGAAAGAATCCATGTCTTTTATGTAGTGCAGGGCGATTAGCCTCTAGAGCAGCAAAGATCTGAGGCACCGAGACAACTAGTTGTCCGAGTGAGCTGGGGAGTCAGAGGTAGGCTGTGGCACTGCAGTCAGAGTATGTGGGTGGGGTACAGGAATTTGGCCGGTGGAGCTCTGGAAGCCACCTGAGTAGGTTAGGTCTGGCTATGCAAAATCAAGTGCATTAGTGCTGCATCAAGTGTGCTACGTGGACAAGCCCCATTTAAAGACATTTAGGTGTTACTTTAGCGTTTTATACAGTACCTTTTTACTTAATTTTATAGGCAGCATGAGAAATGAGGTAAAATGCACTTGGTAGGTACTGACAGCACTGCTCTAGCAGAACTGAAATTTAAACCGGTTGTAATATTAACAGTAAAAGCCGTGATTTATGTTGGCAGCACAAGTGTGTCTTTGTAGTGTGCGTTTGTGTACGCTTCAGATGAGTGGTTGTTGGTCAGTGTTTTGGAAGACTGGGATTTTTACGTTTTAGGGGAACACGGATTTTTCTCCTGTAAGCACTTAAGTGTGTTTGACTTAAAAACAGTTTTATCTTACATATTTCTGTTTCTTTTGGCAGTATCTTCATTTTTGCTTTGGTAAAAGAAAAAAATGTTTTGGTCTACCTTATGATCAGTTTTCTGAGAGAGTGTTTATCTTCCTTATGTGCTTAGGAAATACACAACCTAACGATTCTGTGGTACAACAGGATGGATTTTGACCTTAAACAACTTCTTAATAACATTTTATTAACAGTGTCATGCCACTAGTTTGAATTTAACGTAGATCTGCTATACTGACACTTTCCTTTCCCTTCATCTTTCCCTGTTTCTACCATCAACTCAGTTTTAGAAGGCAGCCCATATTGTGCTGGTTTCCACTGTAATGGCAGCAGGGCACTAGCAGCTCACAGTATTAAGAGGCTCCAGCTGCAGAGAGCCCTTGATGCACCTTTTCTGGAGACCTTGTTGAGCCTAGAGCTCTGATTTCATTAGTGCTTCCACCTGGTCATGAAGTAGATTTTTTTCAGGATTAAGACTGGTATCTCAGTGATAGTTTTGCAGATCCTGTGCAAATAAATCTTCAAGCTTTGCTGAGGCAAATGTTGCATCAGGTGTTTTAATATCTTCCTAAACCTGTCTTTTCAAATTCTCCTCATGATTAGTGGTATTGTATGCTGGTTCACAGATCTGATTTTTTTTCCTCTTGGAGTCTTATGCTTTATTCTGTCTCAGATAAAGTAAAAAGTGTGCATGGATGATTTTAGAGACAAATAAAGAGAATCATTATTGCTAGGAATTATTATTATTTCCTAGTCTGAGCTGACTAGGAAAGCAACTCGTGTCTGGTATTTATGTGGTACTTGTTTAACGGGACTGGTGTTGAAATGGATATGTATGAGGGAAACAATGAAGGGAAGCTTTTACTTGGTGTGATGGTATTATTCTCATTCTTTGAATTCATATTTTGGAATATGGGGTTTTTAATACATTTTGCAATCAGAATTGTTTCATTCTAGAACACATTCTACAATGTGTGAAGTGTATTTCCTCTCTGACGAGTTTTAATCACAATTAATTTGGATTAATTTTGGAAGTACTATTCCAGAAATAGTTTTATTAAACTGTGTGGCCACTCTACAGCGTATCCTTTATGGTACATGGACACAAAAGTGAAGATAAATCGGTGAAATACCTTTCTGGGTAATACATTTGGAATGATTAGGACAGAGTAGTGAGAACCGGGAAGTCTGGCTTTCTGTAATCCTCTTGAAATGACATTTTTGGAAAACTTGGCTCCTGTGTGCTAATGTTGCCTGTCTATAACACTGTGTATGTAATCATGAAGAAGCATTGCTGTGCTTCATTGTTAATTGAAAATTGTTGCTGTTTACTTAGACACACAGTTTTAACTCTTTTTACAGCTTGCTTTTTTCAAATGTCCCATGCTTATGTTCAACTCCTGAGCAGTAATAGGGTTTACACTTTGAAGTCCTGGCCAGAACTTGCGTATTTGCCTTATAAGCTACCCTTGTCTGACTTCTGTCAAACTGTCTGGTGATATCCAGTGCAAGAGTAGATGAATGTAACTAAAGTTGGGTGAGTTTTGGGTTGGTTTTTTCTTGAGGCTTTAAATATTTGGAAAGAAAAACGATGGATATTTTGAAGAATCTACTCAGCGTGAGCATCTGTTCATTGTATACATTTCCATACATCTGGGATTCTTCTTGGGATAGGCATAGTGTGTACAAATAACATTAACACAGAGTATTTAACAGAATGTATCTGGTTCTTGTCATCTTGGGATTTTGTGCAATTGAACATGTGTAGTGCTTTTGCTTTGATGCTCCAGGCTTGCTGAGGTTTGGAGGATGGCACTCCAAATTGGATTCCTTGGAAATTAATTAAAGAGTTTGCGCTGTCTCTTTAAAAAAATCAGGAAGGATGTTTTTCAACTTTTGATGCAGATCTGTCTTTTGAGGCTCTGTGAACCCCTTAATAGCAGTTGGCAGCCGTAGAGTTTGACTCCCATGTCAGAACAGTTTTAGTCTGTAAAACCAGTCTAGCCATCTGTTTCTCACCTCTTGATAAATATTTAAAGCAGAAATTTTGCTGAGGGCCTTTGTGCTAAGATTTCATGATTAAAGAAAAAACTGGGGAAGATTTAATGATACTATTGTGAACTCCTTGGGGCCAGAAACGTATGATGTTTTGTAATTAAGAAACCAGTGGCACTATCAAAAACTACTTTAGAAATCAGTTACATCTGGCCAAACAAACACGTTAAGTGTATTTGGTCATGTATTCCTTCTAATCTTTCCTCACACAAAATTCATTCCATGCCTAACCCTAAGTTTTACTTACAGAAATATTAATTTTCAGTTATTTTAAGAGTTTTTCAAGAATCTTCTTAAGTTCTCAGTGCTTGTTTCAAACATTTATTCTGTCTTACTTTCACATGATACATTTTTGGTTTGGAGAAAAACTCTGTGGTGATGTCTAATCCTAAAAGTTGCCAAGTTAGTTACACAGAAAACATTCCCAGAATGTAAATATGAAAAAGTTTACTTCAGAAAAGAGCTCAGCGTTATGCTGTGTATTGCTGTTTTCTGTTCTAATAATGTCTTTTGTCTTTGTTTACTAGATGAGAAAATTTGCTTCTTTATTTTAGCGACAGAGTTTTAAAGCAGTTCATGAAATAGAAACTTTTCATTTAATAAGACTGTGGTTATGTAGTGGCTAGCATTGTAAATGCTAGTAAACTGACTTTTTAAAAGCAGTGAAAAAGCATTGAAAATAATTTTAAGTATCCAACCATACCTCTTACACTTTTTGAATCTTAACTTTCCATAAAGTTCTTTTCTAGTGTGCTCACATACCCTATGTTAAAGGCAGCATTCTCTTTAATACATAGATATCTGGAAAGTGAAACTTTGGTGGGTTTTTCCCCCAGATTTCAGCTTAACCCAAAGATTGCGAGCACTGCTCTCTGTGGATTCCCTCTTCATTCACTGTCTTTGCTGTCGTGGTTTGGAAATGTGTGCAAGGAATGTGTCTTGTGGCTGAAGTCTGAAATGACAGTTTGCCATGTGCAGGGATGGCCGCACGTTTCCTTGGTCATGGGTAGGATACTGGATACGATGCTTAACCTCTGCAAGGTTATAGTCTTTCACAAGGGGTATCTTATCCCTGTGAAGACCTCTCAGATTGCCAAATAGAAATTTATGTAAGATTTAAGTACTTGATTATTGAATATGTAGTTACTTCAGGCACTGGAATGAAAACAATAGTATCGAGTTTTGGTTAGAAGTAATGTTTGTCCTTATTTTTCCAGCAATTGTCTAGTTCATAAACATATGACCTTTCTGCTGCTTTTTCCAGGAAGGCATGAGTCATCGTCTTGAGACTTTTATCGGTTTGGTTTGGATGTTGAACATAATTTAATTTAAGAACGCAAACGTGTTTGTGCCTTTTATTATCTGTTCAGAAAGTGTGTTTTCAGTTTGGAAAATTGCTTTTCACCTGATATCCATGAAAGTGGCATCTCTTGTAATTTGTGGACTCACTTCTGTGTGTGCTTGAAAATGTGGGTATTCTTCAAGAATGTAACAAATGAACAAAAGAATGTTTGCCCCTCAATACAAGAGAGATGTGGAGGTGCAGGAGCGGGTGCAGAGGAGGGCAGTTAAACTGGGGCCTGGAGATTAAATCCTATGAGGAAAGACTGAAAGAGCTGGGGCTCTTTAGAGGTTGGTGCTGGTTTCGTCTCACAAGCAACTAGTGATAGAACAAGAGGGAGTGGGTTCAAGTTACATGGAGTAGATTTAGACTTGACATTAGGAAGATTTTTTTCACAGAAAGGGTGGTCAGGCACTGGATTGAGCTTCCCAGGGAAGTGGTTGAGTTGCCATGCCTGGATGTGTTTAAAGATCGTTTGGATGAGGTGTTGAGGGATATGGTTTAGAGGTGAACTTGTAAGGTAGGGGAGATGGTTGTACTTGCTGATCCGAGGGGGTCTTTTCCAACGAGAGTGACTCTGTGAAATACACACAAGACTTCACTAATCTGGAAATACTGACTGCTGGAGAAGTGTCTTTTTAAAAATTCATGTTGCGTCCTTATGCCAAATCTGAGAGCTGCCTGTATCAAGATTCTTAATGCCACAAAGGCAGTTTGATTTCCGTAGTGAGAATTGCAGGAAGTTGTTTGAGATTGCATGTTCTTTTATCTCAGCCAAGCAGAGGCTCTGTGTGTCTGTCAAAATCATGATCCTTTGAAATGGCAAACCCATTAGAACTTGGGATGCAGAAGTGCAGGAGAGGAGTCAGTGTGTTCAGATTGTGGTTCTTGGTGGGGGTTCTCCAAGTAGGTAGGATTGGCGCTGCAAGGTTTGTGTTAATGCTTGCATAGAGTTGTCACTGATGCTACTGAAGTAAGTCTAAAAAGTCTACAGATTATTTAAATTAGTTCTTACACTGGATTGACCAGGGTGAAGCCCTCCATTGTTAATCACAGAACCTTAAGGGTTGGAAGGGACCTCAAAAGAACATCTAGTCCGATCCCTCTTGTCGCACAGGAACATGACCAGGCAGGTTTTAAATGTCTCCAAAGAAGGAGACTCCACAACCTTTCTGGGCAGCCTCTTCCACTACTATGGCACTGTTCACTGTGAAGTTCTCTCTCATATTGATGTGGAGCCTCCAATGTTCCAGCTCACACCCGTTGCCCCTTGTCCTATCATTAGATGCCCCTGAGCAGAGCCTGGCTCCGTCCTCCTGACACCCACCCTTCACATATTTATCAACATTAATGAAGTCACCCTTCAGTCTCCTTTTCTCCAAGCTAAAGAGACCCAGCTCTTCAGCCCTTACATTTGCTGAGCAGTTTTTCAGTGTGCTTTGTAAAGCCAGTTATTCAATAATAAAGGAGATTTTGCAGGGGGATTGTTTTGGTGTTTGGGGTTTATTTGTGGAGAGGAAGTTCTTTAACACATTCCAGATTAAATTGTCATTGTTCATAGCACACATGTGCATTCTTTCTCAGCAGAAAAAGAATTCTCCAAAGTCCAGATATGTTCAGCCTGTGTTGGTGAACAAATTGTTCAGTGAAAGCTGAAATTCCAATCAGCTTGTTTCATTTTGCCCCTAGTGAGTTTACGTACCCCAGTCCCAGTGCTCTCTTGGCAGAAAAGCAGAGAGGTTTGTCTTCAGATGCATGTCAGTGCTTCAGCTGGATGGGAGGAGAAGGCAAAAGAAAGTATTACACTAATGCAGACTGTCTGTTTTCCATTAAAATGTGGACCCTCTGCACGGACTTTGTTTATGGAATTATCTGCAATAATTTTGTTAGTCTGACTTGCTGTTTCTGCTCTACTACGAATGCTCTTCTAAGAGGAGAGTGGCAGCAGTATTGTATTTCCTGATTAATTTATATACATTTTAATCATTGTAATTTGAAATAGTCACATGAGGTTCATTAGTGCTTACCCTTTTTTGTTTCTTTGGTTAGAACTCTACTTCTGCTTTGCCCTTTACAGTAAAAAGGTCATTAGACTACCAAAATCCCTTTTTGGCTTTGTGGTTAGTACACAGTTTGTTACTTCTTACATCATTCAAAGGAAAAGAGCAGTTTTGCAGTCAGTTAAAAAGCTAATATTGCAAGACTTGCGTTTTTGTTGGGCTTTTCTGTGGAACTTGTGTGTGGGCTTGAGCAAGTAAACTTTTTGTCTCTGTTAGCTGGGTTGTAAAATTGAAAACAGGTTTTTGGGTTTGTCTTTATTGTCCTTGTCAGGTACTGTAATAGTACCTGCATCTGCAGAGTACGTCAGCATTCGTTAATATGTAAGTGCAAAGCATTACAGTGCTTTAGAATGTTACAACAAAACACCAAAAGCAGGAAACTGTAGTTACTTTTCCTGATTGTCTTTAATCAGCCTCCTTGAAGCAGCCATTTAAAACTCTTCACTTGAACAGGTAAATTCTGCTGTGTGCTAACAAGAAAGTTCACCGTGTTTTCATACTATCTGTAAATGAACTGCTTACATTTGGCATGGCCTAGGCAAATAATTTCTCTTCCACTGGTAAATGAGAAATACCACAACCTGCTTTTTTGTAGATCCATTTTAAGTCAACGGTATGTTTTCAGTGTTGTGCCATGAAATGTCACCCACTTGATTTGAGCTTGGTGTGTTAGTTAAGTACTGAAGGATTTCTGAAATACGGCGGCGATTGTACTGGACAATTGAGGCAGTCTTGCTTCTGGCATGCTTGGGGGAGTCCCATGTAAGTGAAGGTAATGAAGATGGGTGTGCCATTTGAAACTCTTCAGAAAGACAGCGCTTAATTGCTGGATTCTCTCTCACCACGGATGTCCAACTCCAGTGGGTGCGAAAAATTGCTTTGTAAATGCAGTCGACAGAGTAACTAACAGGGTTTTCTTTGGATGTGGTTATACTTGTACACTTTGTTGTTCACCCAGATGATTTCTTTCAGAGAAGGTACATAACATTCTACTTTTTTAATAAGGTTTTAAAATAAGCGTTTGCTGTAGATGGTGTAGGGTTTTATTGTGGCTGTGAGTAGGAGAATAGTTGATAGTGCTAAACCCAAGACAATGCGTGAGCTATAATGCAGTTGGCTTCCTCGGCAGCCGGATGATATTCTGGTAGAGGTTATTGTAATGTTTCTGATGCCAACTGCTTTCTTCACTCCCCTTATTTAATAAGTATTTCCTGGTGTAGCTATCTGGCCTGTGTTTTTTTTGTCTTATTTATATGAAGGCAGTCAGTATTAGAGGCATATTTAGGGTATTTTATCTGTAATCAGTAGTTGGGAGTGTATTTTATGCTTGTGTTCACTTAGTGCTTAGAACCACTAGTCACACAGCGGGCCTGTGTTGTGCAGCGTTCTACACAAGCCCAGACCATCCCCAGTTCAGTCAACTTTCAATTCTAGCAGAAGATGGGCCATTTACTGACTATGCCAAATGACAAGAGTTGTGCATGATGGGCAGCGATATTAACTCTGTGTTTTGGTGAGCCTGGCAAGCAAAATGTACCAATGGGGTGGACTGTTGCCATGTTTGCAGAGGATTAAAGCATGAGCAACTTATGAGAGTGCAGGAAATGCTAGTTGGAATGTACAAGGGAATGTTGGAGTCTTATGAAAAGCAAAGAGAAAGCCTTTGTTATAATCAGATAATAGAGCTGGAATAGCTAGCAATACCCTAAAAGCTAATGTTTGGTGCTGTAGAGAGGGATGTGAGGAGTCAGGAAGAGATTGCACTCACACATACGTGGATAAAATGATAATCTTGGTACTGGAGAAGAGGATGTTCCTATGATTGAGGAATATGATGGATAGAGAATGCATAAAGGTTGCAGCTGTTGGAATGGTTAGGAAGAGCCTCATTTGAAAAAACAAAATGTAGATGTTTTTAACGAGCCTTGTGTAGGATTTGAGATTCAGGGAAGAAGTCAGTTGCTCAGGTGAAAAAGTTAAAAGGTTGAGACTCCAGTCTATAAAAGGTCCAAAATAATGAAGAGCAGTAGCTGGTAGGAGATGATGCATTTTAATGAAAGAGGACTGATGACAGTTTTTGTTCTGAAGAGTGTCCTTGCATTTAGAACCTAGTAGTGCAGATAATGATGAATTTAATTTTATGTGTATTTGTTCATTTTGGGAACAAAAGATTCTTAGGGCCAGTGAAACTCAGTAATGTGCTTGAGACTAAGTACTGTATGCCAGGAATTTTTTAGAGCTGATTTTTTTGAGAGAGGGGATAATGCAAAGCTGATTAAGTCTGTGGATACTTTAGCGATACTGCAGTACTCACGCATTTCTCAAGGTAATCTTATAGGACAGTCTTCTGCTTTTCACCCTGCTCAGTCTGCACTGTGTTTCTGTGCTAAAATGTGCAGTATGTCCTGAGTTATCACTCTGCGCTTCCTGGTTCCACCTGTAGGTTGTGGTTGCTGTCCTGCCTCACTTGAATCAGTGAAAATTACTGATTGATTAATTTATTTATTGAATGGTAAATCTTTTAAAGATTATGAGCTTTGACTGCTGTAAACTGTGATTTAGTAGAACAAGGCTATAGGGTAGCACTAACATTTACAAACAATGAAAATTTTACTGTCAAATTATTTAGAATTAGTCTAATTAATTAAAGAAATTATCTTAATAATTATCTGGGAAATTTGCTAAGCGGAAGATGATGACATTTGAGATCTGAGCAATATAAGCAAGAAGGTTCAAATTTGGAGGCGGGGAAGAAAAGGATGAAATTGTGCCAGAAGGTTCTTCAACACCTTGTTATAAAACGAGGAAAGCCAGACTGGAATATCTGGTTGCGTCTCATATCTAAGAAGGTGGCGTGTCTGAAAGAGGAAGAATTCATTTCTTCAAAATAAATAGTGACTTGACGGGAAAATGCTAATACCTGGGATTTTTCTGCTTCATAAGTAATGCGAGGGGAATGTGGACTGTACAGTTTCCTTAAAGAGAAATGTCACAGTGAGAGGCAAGCCAAGCAAAGTGTCCCGACTCTTTGGCACAATACGCAGATACTCCTGTACCAAGAGGTGTGGTGGTCTGTTAAGTCTTCAGGCTACAACTAAATAAATAGGGCTTGTGGTTTGTTTGGTTTGGTTTAGCTTGGCCACTTCTGTGTTTTGTAAAAACTTTCAAGGCCTTTTTGTGTTCCTTATTCTCATTTCTGCTGAGGTATTGCATTAATATAACCTAGTTTTTTTAACCTATCTCTGTTAATTGGAGGCTCTGTTAATGCCAAGTAGGTTTTTCCAGACTGATAGCTCTCTAGTAACAAGGACAGCTTCTTCATAAACCAGGTTTTTAGACACATTTTTTCTTTGGTACTAATGGTGTTGAGGAGTGTGTGTAATGGTTGTCTCTTTTGAGGAGCAGTGTTGCAGTTTCCCCGGCACTAGTCTAGCACTTGAGAGAGAGAAATGTCATTTACCAAGTTTGAGCTATATCTTCTACATTCCTGAGAGGGAAATAGTGAGGTAGGACTCTATGTGTGTAAGTACTAAGTTTTCACTCGAAAAAGCATCCAGTCAGTGGAGTCTTGTGTTGTAGTTTGTAGTTTTAGATTTGTTTGCAGAGGCATTGAAAGGCTGTTACGACAGTTTGTGAAGTTTGACTTGTGATTCCAAGCTGAGTTTTTGTGTCTCTGCAAACAGAAGCAGGGGTTTGGAGCTTCTGGTTTCGGGTTTCTGATTAGTCCTTCTACTTCACTTTGGTGGTTGGAGAGAGCACGTGTATTTGTCCTGAATGTGTTGGCCTTCCTACCGTGGGAACATGGTGAGTGGAGAGAGAGCACATCCTCAGAGATCACCAGAATGAAGGTTTTGTCTGAATTCTGTTGTTTGTTGAAATGGAGAGTGTTCTTCCCTCATTCCTGGCTGTGGTAATCGTCAAGCTGGAAATGGAGCACACAGGACAGAGAACTGGACTTTTGAATTCCCGCTGAGGATGTGTGCCTGGGATGTGTGTACAAGGAGCAAGAACTGGTGAAAGTCTATTCCATTATGAAGGGCTGTAGATTGCAATTTGGCCCAGTTGGCTAAGAACAAGTAGTTAATCTCTGTGTGTTTTGCTGTGGGGTTTGTATATGACTAGAATTCTTCGTGTGGGATTTTTATATGGGATGAATTAAATGTGTCTTGTTGGGTTTTCCTCAAATTGAGTTAGTTTCGGTTTTGCCTGCAGTTTATAAGTGGTTTTTCCAAACTTCTTGTTTTGTTTCTCTTTTACACTGTTAACACATTAACTACATTAAATGGTCAATTTTGTGTCGAGATAAACCCTTGGCACTTATAAAATCAGGAATTAGCTCTGTATGTTAAGACCTTGGTAGGTGCAGTAACCGTGACAGGCCAAGCATGCTTCGTGCTTGGATGTCTTAGAAAAAACAGGTGACTTCCAATTACTTTGGACTCTTGGTTTCGCTGAGATTTTAATAATTGAAGTAATTTTTTTGAGAAGTTTAAAATAAACTCTTAAAAATGGTATGCCAGTGGGAACTTCTTCACAGTGAGGGTGACAGAGCACTGGAACAGGCTGCCCAGGGGAGTTGTGGAGTCGCCTTTACTGAAGACGTTGAAAACCTGCCTGGATGTGTTCCTGTGTGACTTGTCTAGGTGATCCTGCTGTGGCAGTGGGATTGAACTGGATGATCTTTTGAGGTCCCTTCCAATCCCTAATGATTCTATGATTCTATTTAAGCTCAGTGATTCTTAAGTAAAACATTTTTCCATGTTCTGTCTGGTTTATAGTGTAAAGGTGGAGAAACCATGTTATGAGCTGCTGCTGATAGTATTGAATGACTAGCATTCATTGCTTATTCCATTAATGAGATGCAATGGATTATCAGTGCTTCAAATACACGTTTCAACCTTGAGTTTTAATTTTGAAAGAACTGCTGTTGTTCGATTTTTACACAGACCTTGGTTGGGGCTGCTGCTCTTAGTTTATCTGTGCTGGATGCTGGGAAGCTGAGAATGGGGCGTTTCTAACAAACACCTTATAAGTGAATGTTCCCTGTGATTGTGCTAGGCTGTGTGTAGTACTTTGTACTTCAGACTTTGTACTTAGCATTTCAGACTTCTGTCATGCAGACAGAATTGAACCGTAAGTCAAACCTGAGGTTTGTGGCTTTCATGACTGTTTTTCTTCATTAGGTCATTTGAAAAGAGGCTTTATTTTTACTGACTTAATTTATGAGAAGAGAAACATGATCCTACGTATCCAAGTAAATCTGACAGTTCTTTGGATGTTGCCTGTGGTACTTTTAAACTGGTACCAGTTACTTTATTAGCAAGACAGCACAGGTTTTCATAACGTTGTTTCTTCCTATCCTTTCTCAGGTAGTTAATTCTGCAAATAGAGTTTGAGAGTACATTGTGTTAACAGTTCCATTGGATTTATAGGTGACATCTCGGTGATTAATTTTGTAGTGTATCTGTTGTGGAATATTTTCTCTTCAGTTGTGCTTGGTTTTAAACTTCTAAATTTGTCTGTTATTATTGGTCACAAGATGAAACAGAAGGGAAAAACACAACACTTACTGGCTTAATTAATCCTAAGGCAATCAGCATAAAACGATGTTTCCCATGGTTTTTGATCTCTAAGGTGGTGAGCTTTAAATTGCTTCTTCAAGAGCATTTTGCAAATGTTTTGTTTCCAGTCAGTGTCAGTGGTATCAAAGCAGTATGGTGTTCAGCTGAACCACGTTACCTCATAGTAAGATTTTTTTTTTTGGTGTATTACTGTATCTTAAAGAAAACTTATGAGAGGACTTGAAAAATCTAAAAAAAAGTTTGTATATACTTCTCACAAAGGAATTAAGGCTTTGCTTGCAGTTGGATCCTGTGTCTTTAATATTCCCTGCCACTAGACAAACTCATACAACAGTATGAGGAAATGGCCCACCAAAATACTAAGTTTTTTTATGGCCATGAGATTCTGATTTACTTTTTTCTGAACATTTCTTTTTGTTTGCTAGAAGTTCCTAACTTAAATGGTTGGAATGTGCTCCATTTTTAGTTTGTTTAGACTATCTTCTTATATTACATTTGTGCATCATATATCTATTTAGAATTACAGTTCATTCAGTTTCTGTTCAACATCTTTGTCAATGATCTTGATGAGGGGATTGAGCGCACCCTCAGTAAGTTTGCAGAGGACACCAAGCTGGGAGGGAGTGTCGATCTGCTGGAGGGTAGTGAGGCTGTGCGGAGGGACCTTGGCAGACTGTATCGATGGGCTGAGGATAATTATGTGCATTTCAATAGAGCTGAGTGTCAGGTCCTGTATTTTGGTCACAGCAATCCCCCAATTATTGTATTATTTCTTTCTAAAAACTAGGCATGACTGTACACACTGACACATAATGATTTGTGATGTTAAAAAAAAAGAGTTCCTTAGGAAAAGACACTGCTCTTGCTTCTTTTCTACCACAAAATCCTGATGTGTTCTATATTACAAATGCGTGTGCTTCAATCACTGATTTGAAAATGGTTTTGCTGGGGTGTAAACTATTCAGGCTCCCCAGGTTTTCAGTGAGTTCTTAATCAAGATTATGATATTGAAAACAAAGTTGGAATTCCCAAATGCCATCAGACTGTTTCAGTTTTATAGTCTAAGTGACTGGGTTTTCCGAATGGGGCATAAAGAATGTGACGTGGCAATGATATAAAATAGAGCAGAGGTTCCACATCTTTAAGTGAGAGCAAGACACTTTCTTCCACGTACAAGTTGATGTTTACTAGGGAGTGTTCATTTTATGGGGTGTTTTCAAGGAGCGTGCATGTCTGTGGCCCAGTTCTTTGGTTAGAAATGGGTTTTGAAAGGGGAAACAGTACAATTTGTGCTGAGTTACTTTAATGATTCGCAACTTTACCTACATCTCCTGAGGAGTGTGGAGCACTTTTTTACTGTTTTTGTTCTTTATTATTTCTGATCAGTAAAACTGAAAAGTCATTGAAAATAGATCTACTAATTACTGCAGTTGTGGTTTTCCTGTGGGTTGTCATCAATTGAACAAGCTGGTTTACGTGGAGTGTAGAGTTAACGTAGTGCTTCAAATGCTGCTTTTCCAGCATGAAAATGCTGCTGTTTTGAGAAATTCTCAGATTCTCTCTTGATTAGTGCAGAAAGAAGGTTCTCTGTGTCTGCCTACTGCGTAAACAGTGATACAGAAATTATACAAAAGAGAATTAAAGAAAGGATTAAAAAGGAAGTAGTTGATGAACCAGGAGATGAAAGGTTAGATTAGAAGATGGTTAAAAAGTGATCCCAAGAAATCGTGAGAGGGAAAAAGTGGTCAAGGTGATTATGTTTCAGTCACAGATTTGCTGTGATTTGATGCCTGTTTGTGTCTTTCTGATCTCTGCTGTATTTTGGTGTGAGAACTCTTGGGTTTTTTAATTAGTTTAGTCAGGAAGGAAATAAATAACTGCAGAAGATAGGCTTCTGCTGAAGTACCTTTTAATTTTTACACCGGCTGTTTGATTTGCTCTTGAAAAGCAATTAGCTCTTCAAAAAGAAGTGGATGCAGTCCAGTGAGAGAAATATCTGCACTGATTGTGCTGTAGATCTGCTTGCATTCCATATTGAATTCCGACAGCCCCGTGGAACGTGTTTATGGAGCCCATTTTCTTTTTACTACTGATGTAATTACTATGCTGGATTACAGAGACAGTATGAAATCGAGATGGTTTGAGCTTGGGCTTTGTGTATGTTTTGGAAAGAATGAGAACTCTAGCTATGGCAGGTAGAGAAATGCAGGGGCTTTTTTGAGTACGCTGATGTACAACCTGTTGAGATGACCTGGCGCACAGCAGAATCGTGTTACATTTCAATGTTACCTCAACCACAAAACCTAGAAAAATACTGTCATTTTGAAGATTCTAGTAGTAATATCTAGTATTTGTTTAAATTCTTTATTCAGTTATATTAATGTAACTATGAATTCATCTCTAAGATGGGTGGTAAATTCCATTGCAAATAGAAGTTGGGGGTTGTGGTATTAGAGTGGGTTTTGTCGTAGCAGTGGTGGGTGTTGGGTTTCTTCCCTGGAGTGTTACCTGTATCTGAAACATTGTTCCAAGGAAAACAAGAAAGCTCTAATTGACTGCTGGGTTAATTTCCTGTTAGGTCTATAGATCTGATTTTTATAATCGCGTTGGAAGAGTCTTCACTGTTGTTTGCAAGATACTAATGAAGAGGGAAAAGACCTCTTGCATACTCTTGAACATTAAAATATTCATGAGTGACACTGAAAATGGAAGCTCACCTTAGAGCCACCTAAGCAGAACAATCCCTTTGTCCGTTGAGTTGACAAAAACAGCATATGGTGAATCACGTAACAGATAAGCTCTGCAGTTCAGTAATTGTTTACCTAACCAGTCACCAGTGATCTCTGAAGTGTTGGGTAGTGTCTGCTCCCATTTAACGGGAAGTGACCGCAAAACAGAATTTGTGGTGATTAATTCTGTTAGTATTTGCAGCCTTTCCTAAAGCATAAAAGGCTAATGATTCAGTTCAGTAAAATGAGTACCTGAACAGAATACCTGAGTGTGGGTATTTTACTCTGAGTAATTTAGAAGAGCAAATATTTGTTGACAATCTCTGTAGTACGGTTGTATCTCTTGAATACCAATAACAAAAAATGTGAGGTACAGACCTTCATCTTAAATCCATCTACTGATAATAGAGTTGATAATAGCACTAGGAAGTACCTTATATTCCAGTTGCATTAACTATTTATTCCTACATTAGGAGTAGAGAGAGTAGTTGCAACAGCTTATTAAAGCTATACTTAAGCACACAGAGATCCAGACAGTACCTTATTAAAGGTAAAAAATTAACATTTACCAGAAGATCAAGTATGTATTACTTCAATACCAAGTTCTTCTAGGTTTGCTGTGAGCTTTAACACACCTATTGTGATCAGCAATCTAAAAATTAGCAGCAGGATGGGTTTGTCTTATTCCTGTCCTGTTTGATTTTACGAGTTTATCGTTTATCCCAATTACTGCTAAGAAATAGTGCCATGAAATATATTTGGTTTAAGGAATTATTGACAAGAGTTTAATGTTTTAAATAATGCGGACCCTTATCAAGTACTTACGAAGAAACTTGTAAGGGATAAGCGTGGGTTGCTGTGTGTCAAAACAGTAAAATGCTGCTGCTTGGAGTCTGGGGGTGTGTTTTTAGATGGTGTTGGTTGTAATTGTCAGAGTGATAAAACAGTGTGATACAATCCACAACAAACAGGTTTTTTACTTCCTACTTACTCCACTAAGATAAGGTTTAAATGTGCATCTTTAAGTGCAGAACACGCCAAGTTGGCTTGTCTGCCCAGGATTTGTTCACTCTGTTAAGTGCTGGATATATAAATCAGTTAAAAATTATATCCCCAAACAGCATACTTAATAGTGGACCAGATAAATACAAGGATGGCAGGGAAGTTGATACTCTACCTTCTTTTTCACCTACCCCAGCTGGCAGAAAATACTTCATTGACTTTAATTAGTTTGACATCTTGGCTGTTTGATGAGTTAAAAGCTGTGACTGGTAAGAACTATAGTATAGGCTAAGTTATATGCAAGCTAATATTTACATTTCAGGTCATTAAATAGCACAATGTAAGCTGGGCTTCATGTCTGTGCAACTGCATATACTGCAATACAGCTTATATAGTAGTGCATGTATGTGCAGTGGATGGAGATGTAAACTGATAAGCAGTGGATACAAGCTTGTTGGAGCAGAATGAGTAGCAAAGCTGGTGGAACTTCTCCTATGTTTGTGAGGAATCTAGATGTTCTATAACAATATTCCACTTCAAAAAAGCTTAGCTTTTCCCTGTTGTCTCTTCTGTACTTCTCATGGTATCACCAGGGTCTGAAGCCTCCTATTCTCAGGGAACCGTTTGGCTTTGTGACGCCGATACTACTCCCTT
Source organism: Rhinopomastus cyanomelas (assembly GCA_013400115.1). NCBI lineage: Eukaryota > Metazoa > Chordata > Aves > Bucerotiformes > Rhinopomastidae > Rhinopomastus > Rhinopomastus cyanomelas. The sequence goes on from VXBP01007492.1 coordinate 32,883, forward strand.
CGTGCCTTCAGTACTGTAAGTGCACACAGAGGAAAAAAGCAGTGCATACTCTATACCAGACTGTCGAGAGCAGGAACTTGGCCTTTCTCTGAGGAAGTTGGCAGTAAGTTAGATCTTTCCTGTTTCAACAAGTTTTAAGAAAACACAGTCTAGAATGGCAGGAGCTTGAGAGTGCCAGGGCTAGTTGCTCATTCGGTCTCCTGTGGGTGCATTTTTAATAATATTATTTATAATGTTTAGAGAGACATTTAAAGGTTTATAAAGATGTCAGTAGTTTTGCCAGTGGGTTGATAGTCGTACGCTCAAATACTGTACATTGAGCATCAAACCATGTAGTAATCTTTTATAGCTGAAAGATGAAGTTATTCTTCACACAGAAGTTATTCTTCACAGTTTTTCAAAAGCAAAAAGCTTGCAGCATCATGACCAAGCCAGATAGTTCTGTTGGTGCAGATTTTCTACAGGCTAAACACTAGTCAGGCAGTAAATGCACTGGTTTTGTACAGAAAGTACTTCTTCACATAAGGTCTCGTATGGCTGTTAGTCATACAATGAATTCAGGACTTTGCTTCCTTGATACAGCCCCGCTGCCTTATACTCTGTGCTATCCCAGTGTTGTTAAAGATGGGATTTTCAGTGGGTATCTCTTAGGATCAGCAGCAGCTGTAAGTATTGTACAAACAGTAGTGTATTTTGAGCTATGATGCATCGTACTGTGCTTACTTCATTTATCATTGGTTCCTTTTGCAAGTGACGTAACTAGGACTAAATCTGTTAACAGCATTTGAGCGCTCCTAGAAGACTCTGAAGCCGCCTGCTTTCTGGCTTGGCTGTGGTGAGAGTAAGATTACTTGGTGTTCAGGGGAACAGACATAATTATGTCCTTTGTGTAGACAAGTTTCAAGGGTTTTTCTCAGCTTTTAGCTTGCTGACCTTCATGTCATCAGTTGTTCAGTTGATCAGGTCGGAGATGAGATTAACCAGTTATGTAGTTAATGTGCTGCAGCACCAAAAACCAGTGGGGGTTGAAAACCAGTTACAGGCTTTTGAAGTTTCTGCTCTGAACCTTCTTATTGATATTAATCTTCTAGTCTACCAAGTACTTAGCCTTTGAAGTTTGCTCACAGCTACAGTTTTTCCACTCTCAGCTTTAATACAGAGATTGTTTTCCGAGAGACATGAAGTTCAATCTGCAGATTAGTCTGGAAGCTACAATCCAGAACGTGTAGAAAGCGGAACAGGGAGACACTTTCTGTTTTGTTCTTGATATAGAAACAGTTCTTTGTCAGTTTTTAGATGTAAAACTAACAGGATGTTTAAAAAAAAAAACCCCACTGTTTAGCTGGAAGCAGGTTTTGCCTGCCTGTTGGGAAGAAGGGTATTGCAGTTGCAAGGAAAAAGGACCAGAAGACCAAATTGGTAATTACAAAAAGAAGAGGGAGAGAAGTGATTATCATTTCAGACAGTAAAACAGAAGAGCTGTTATCCTAGGAGAGAAAAGGAAGCAGGGATGCATAAAGGTAGAGACAAAAGTAGAAAACAGAACCCATTAGGCACTAAAGAGGCTTCAAAGATCAGAAAAACTGCAGTGTATCGTCAGAAGTAGATTAGGGTGATGTACTCTTACTAAAATACAATTCTGTTCTCCTCTTTGTCCTGAAGAGAAATAGGGAAATGTTCACTGTATCATACTGGGAACTTCTCATAAGTATGTTTGTGTTTAATTCTGGTTCCCGTTTTTGGGGTAGCACATGAAGGAATTGTTTGCACAAATTCTGCAAGTTATTTAAACAAAAAAGGAACTTACCAGGAGCCATCTCATTACTCTAAAATATTGAATCAGTTGAACTTAATTCAAGACATTGACCTATTTTTTTAAAAAAAAAGTTGCATAATATTTCTTAGGACCACTTTGTATATTTCAGAAGAGTTTGATAAAATCTGTAAGTGTGTAGTTTTTCTTTATAATGTTTTAAAACTTCAGATACTTCGATAGAATTGGATCTGTTTGTGTTCTGCAGTACTGCTAATGCAGGAAGAAAGAACATCATGCAGAATCGAACCTATCATTTCAGCTCATCCATAGTTCAAGTTCATGTGAGAAATCCTCATGGACTTTAATTGGATAAACAGGGACTGCTGTGGTCAGTGTTGGGTTATATAATCAGCTGCAGTTTCTTAATTGGATTACTGTGGATTTGCAGTTGTGTGATAAGTAATCTGTTGCTTTTCCTGAAATGTTAATACAAAATTCTATCCAAAATGCACTGGAATGCCAAATGTTTTGTGTTTCTAGTCTGAGCAAGACCTGATTTTTGCTTTTCCACGCTTGGAACACTTTGGTCAGAGAGTCTTGTTAGGCCATAGTGTGTATCTCCTTACACCAGACTGTGTGTTAACACATATTTGGAGGGCAAATTAATGGGATTGAGCTCTTCAGTGAGCTCCCACTCACTGAAGAGGAAGTTTAGACTGGCAAAGCCTAGAAAACTAAGATTTTGTAAAAAGCCTTAACTCTTGTGTTTAAAAACTGCAAATAGGATGAGTTGGGTAGATGCAGAATGAAGTTGTGGTCTGAGTATGGAATCAAAAAAGAATTGAACAGCAGCATAATTAATGTGATGTGTTGCAATTTAAAAGAAAACAGTCTATTAAATATTTAAATGCAGCAATAATATATTTTAATTTGTTAATTACAGTAATTAATTGACATAGCTTACACTTGTAAGCTGATGTAGTTCAATGTTTAATACTAGTTTTAAGGCTTTTAACCGTTGTCAAACAGAAGCCAGTGAAATGGAAACTAAGCAGCAGTTTGATGATGCAGTCAACTAGGGTTTATGGTAAAGGAATAATTTAGGAAGATTTCTGTTTCAGGTTTTGATTCCACAATCTTAGCTTTTAATGTAGAGGCAGAATTGCTTTCCAAAGTTGATGAAAGCTGGGAATGTTAACCCTTTAAAAATCTCAGTCTGGATTAATGCTTTTTATTTGAAAACTCTGTATAAAAGTGTCTGGACTAGCTGCTGGTAGCTTGGTGCACGTGTTGTAGCGTTCCTCTGTGCCCATCTGCCTGAACAGATCCTCCGTGTTTTTCTTTACATTGCTTCTTAAGGCTTGTCTGGGGAAAAAACAGGTGTCTGCAAGAGAGAGAGCAAGCAAATCTTGAGTTGAACCCGGGAAAGGCTGTTTTGTCTTCGGTGCAGCTTGGTCTTTGGTGCTTCAGCTGCTGTTACTGTAAAGCTTCTTGGTATCTGTAAAAACCAGTAGGTTTGGAAATGCATACCTGAAGTATTTGCAGCACTGATCCGTGGTACTGGTAAATAATCAGAATTTAGGGAGGTGCCGCTTCTCTTGGAGTAGTCTATACTGAGCTACCAGAAACTTCTTGTGCAGTGTCATTTGTTTGTTTATATTGCAGGGACTACATTCCACCTTTTGGGTGGGCAGTTTCTACTTAGGGCCACCATCCCTTCGCTAACATTAATCACTTGAATAATAGTCAGCTGCAGTTTTAATCAAGTTTGTTTACAAAACATTTCTTTCTCAGCTGCTAAGGGAGGTGGGAAGTTACTGGGCAAACAGCAATATGTATTTGCCTTGATATATTGTTGAAAATATACTTTGCTGTCACAGTGGTGGTAGCCTGACACTGTAGGGTGTGTTTGGTTTCTTTTAATTGCTTTTTGCTGATCTTTAGTTAATACAGTTTTCACATTTCTTAGAAACAAGCCAGCCAAATTCATACACTGATAGATTTGTTTTGAAAGTTCAGGCTTACATTTAAACCTAAACTTTAAACTTTTCTGTAGAAAACAAACACACAGATGCACAGATGATTAGGGGCTGGAACAGACCTCCAGAGGTCATAGAGTCCAACTCCCCTGCTCAAGCAGGTTCCTAGAACCTAAGACAGGTTATGTAGAAATACATCCAGATGGGTCTTAAAAGTCTCCAGAGAAGGAGACTCCACAGCATCCTTAGGTAGCCCATTCCAATACTCAGTAACCCTTATGGTAAAGAAGTTTTGAGGTGGAACTTCCTGTGCTCTAATTTACACCTATTGTGCCTTGTCCCATCACAGGGTGCAAGTGCAAAGAGATTTGTTTGTCTCTTCTTGACACCCAGTCTTCATGTATTTATAGATAGTGATTAAGTCCCCTCGTAATCTTCTGCTCTCCAAGCTGAAAAGTCCAGGTCTCTCAATCTCTCCACATAAGGCAAACGCTCCAGTCCCCTAATCATCCTGGTGGCACTCTGTTGAACTTTCTCAGTCAGATCTTGGTCTCAGTCCCCCTCCCAGAAGTGGACACAATATTCCAGATGTGGCCTCACGAGATATCACTTCCTGATCTTAAGAAAAGGGAGTGTCTCAGGTTCATGGATTCACTTGGGGTCGAATTAAGGACACTTAGTGCATAGATCCACATGAAAGTCAAAGTTCACTGACATTATTAGATTCCAAACTCCAAAGGCATAGAAATCCCTAAAGTTACTAGATGTCCAACTCAGACAATAGAAGAGAGAAAAAGGAGAAAGAGAGTTAAGAGGTCAGATCACCACTCCATATTGCAGGTTCTGCTTTACCCCCTCCCCAGCCTTGATTCTTGACTGCAGACCTCTGTGTGTCTTCTTGGCAGGGAATGTGGTGGTGGTGATAGGTGATCTTCGTTTCCCCAGCTTTGCAGATTCTTAGTGTCTCCGGTCCTTGTGTCAGTCTCTCATCGTGGCTGCAGGCTGGGGGGGCTGATGGTGAGGCCACAGTGCACCGTTTGAATCTTTCCCCTTTTATACTCGCTTCCAGCAGTGTTCTTCTCCCCCCCTGCCCCCAACGGCATGGGGGACCCTGTTCCCAGGGTCGCAGACAAAGCAATGGCCAGTAAGTCCTTGAGAGATAGCAGCTCACTGTGTTCTCAGGGCTCAAGCATAGTTTTTGCAGATAGGTTGGCAGAGCTCCCAGGCCTGTCCGCTGCAGAGTGCAGGTCTCCCCCGTTACCCAGCTCACAAATTATTACAATCATTTGAGCAATCTCGCTCATTGTTAATCAAAGTCTGACACTAGGGCAGAGTAGAGAGGGAGAAGAACCTCCCTTGATCTGCTGGACACACTCTTCTTAATATATCCCAGGATTTTGCTGGCTTTCCTGGCCCCAAGAGCACGTTGCTGTTCCATGGATCACTTGTTGTCCACAAGAACTCCCAAGTTCCTTCACCCAGAGGTGCGCTGTAGTAAATTGTCTCCCAGCCTGCATTGATGCTTCTCATTACTCCTTCCCAAGTGAAGGACTCTGCACTTATTGAACCTCAGTAAATTCCTCTTTGCCCAGCTCTCCAGTCCGTCCAAGTCTTCCTGAGTGACCGCACAAATTAAACTTACAGATTCTGCTCAACTTCTAAAGTGTAACACAAGATGAAAAGGATGTTTGGCTTAATTGAGGCCCTGAGCTCCAACAAATGTGCTTCTGGAGATCAGCTGAAAGGATCACAAATTAATTGTGATTCACCTGTAGAAGGGCAGTTCCTTTCTGGTTATTCATTGCTGTTGTCTTTACCTTTTGCTCAGTGTCAGTACTGACTGTTCTCAGCTGATTTTAGTGACTGCAGAAGCTTTCATTCACTGGTTTATTGTTTACAGAGCATCTGAAAAATTGTGAGGGTGATGTGTTTACTGTATTTATCCATTGAGAATCCTGTTGTAAGTACATACACAACAAGCTTTGCTTGCGCATAAGGTAGCTTTCAAAAAATGCTTTGGTACTGTTGCCACTGCTGTTTGTTTTATCCTTCGTGGGGTATGCATCATTCTAAGATACAATCACTGCCCAAACAACCCGCAGTGAACAAACTGATATTGTGAACTGATCTTTAGAAAAGTGGGAACCTACAGCAGTATTTTTGCTTGTTTTATTCCAGTAAATGTGAACTAATGGCCCACTAAATCAGGATTTCCATTCCTTACCTAGGACATCATAAAGTGCACCCATGAGTAGTTTCATGGATGTCAGTAATCGTGAAGGAGCTGGGCTAACGTAAAGGCCGGCAGAGTGGTGAGGGTAGCTAATGGGGTTTAATTTCTTTCTTACATGGCATTCATTCCATTCTTTTTGTTCCATGTTCTGTGTGTGTTCCTCATACAGGGAGGGAATAAATTCTTCCTTCCCTTGCCTGGCTGTGGGATAATCCTTCCAAGATCTTTGCAGCAAGCACACTGTTTATAGAATCAAGAAGGAACTGAGGAAAGGAGGAGTGTTTAGTGCTTGGTCAATACTTGGTTAAATGCTCGCAGTAAAGCGCGAGGGGAGAATAACATGTCAAGTGCACGTGTCTTTTTTCCGTTCCAGTTTCATATTGAAGCAGGTAATTAATTTTGACTGTAGAGCCCTTTTCTGTTTGAACAAATTATTTGCAAAGTCATCTTCTCTGGTTACATGTTTGGAAACATAAGTAATGCGGTGTTCCGTAATGCTAATGAAACCGTGGCAGCAAATGAGAGCTTTGTGGGCTGCAGAGCCTAAGTAGGACAGCAAAGGCTTTGTTCTGCTGTGCTCTGGAGGAAGTCACTTCTTAATGGTGCTGGCTGTTGGCTCTGTACCAAAAGCACCTTTTGGAAGCTTCTCTTGGATGCCAGGTTAATGCTGTCAGTGATGACAAGAATGAGCGGAATACAAAAAAGGAAGGCCTCCTGAGACCGGTGATGTATTTTTATGCATAAATGCAGCGATGGTTTGGTAATTACCTCCCGCTTCCCACATGCAGTGCTGCATATACAGGCTTTCGAAAAGCATTGGCAGGAATGTGGCTTTATTGGACAGAACACACTGAGGGGGGAAGCGTCCACTTGTGGTGAAGTGAGCACATCAGAACAATATGCGATCTGGCCATGGTTTGCCAGATGGGTTAGGCCCTCTTCAGTCTTTTGGCTCTTTATGTGGTGCTCTGGTGAAACACATCAGGGAAAGGGTTTGTGCTTTTGTTGGGAGAGTGAGGCGCAGACAGAAACGGGTCTGGTGGTGGAACAGGATGGGTGCTTTTGTTTGTCAGTCCTTGCATGTCATTGGGTTGTGGTGTGACTAGGACAGAACCGCTGGAGACAGTCCAGCGCAGAGCCACAAAGATAAGGGAAGTAGAACACCTCCCTGATGAGGAAAGGCTGAGGGAGCTGGGTCTCTTTAGCTTGGAGAAAAGGAGACTGAGGGGTGACCTCAGTAATGTTTATAAATATGTGAAGAGTGGGTGTCAGGAGGATGGAGCCAGGCTCTGCTCAGTGGCATCTAATGATAGGACAAGGGGCAATGGGTGTGAGTTGGAACATAGAAGGTTCCACATCAATATGAGAAGGAGCTTCTTCACTGTGAGGGTGCCAGGGCAGTGGAAGGGGCTGCCCAGGGGGTTGTGGAGTCTCCTTCTCTGGAGACATTTAAAACCCGCCTGGATGTGTTCTTGTGCGACTGGATCTGGGGCATTGGACTAGGTGATCTTCTGAGGTCCCTTCCAATCCCTAATGTTCTGTGATTCTGTGAAAGCTTGAGGACAGCCTGACTCCCATTTCTCCCATTCTTTTTAGATTTTTCTTCGTGGTGGTACATAGTGGTGGTGTTATGTATCTCTCCCAGTGAATTAATTTTACGCATTTTACGGTGTTTTGTTAATTTCACTTCAGGTCATCCTACTGTGTGTTCAAATTAAACTCATTTCTAATACTAAAAGTGAACATAAATCATGAGGCTCAGGCAAATCACTGAATCTGCCAGGCACAGCTTGTGATAAATACTTCTCACAGTGTTAGTGTAAATTAAATCAGCTTTGTCCTGAAATGCTTTCTTTAGCTTTTTGTTTTCTTTTCCTGCTGCTTATTCTTTAAATTTTCTGTGGAGCGTATTGGGATTCAGCGTGCACAGGACACAAACTGCAGGGTCATGGCTTTTCCTCTTGATTTACTGAGTACCTGTGAAGAGCAAATATTACACTAAGTGCTGCTGTAAACTGAAAATCCTTGATTTTTCCAGTACTGCAGGCTCGAGTTTTCCACGTCAAATACAGCTCTGTGCTGGACTACAAGTATTTGTTAGGCTGTAATTGGAACTCCCCTTTTTTCCAGCTACTTCTTAAGTTTTGTACTTATCCCAACTGACGAGTCCTCCCCCTGTTGATCATTACAGAGCGTAGTGAAAGATGGCTCGTGAGGATGATTTCATGTGACTTTTGGAAGCCTGGCTCATTTTTGACTGTGTTGTGCCTTTGCCTTGCTCTGTCCCAATGGCTAAGGACAGGTTTGCTCTCTTTGGTATCTTGCTAGAGCTGGCTGTGATCTGTGCATGTAGATTTGCTTTAGTAAATGTTTTTTGTGTGCAGACTACTCCCAGCTTGGCCATGCAGCTCTAATTTATGTTGTTGTTCTTTCAGTGGGTGATTGCAAGAGAGGAAGTCATTTTTTGTAAGCAATGAAATTACAACTTCAGTGCTTTAAAGCTGCAAAAGGCTTCTCTTCTGTGAACAGTGTCTTATTTATCTAATCCTTATCTGTGGTTATATCTCCATTGTCTTGGTAGGAAATTGCCACTCCTGAATTAAAGGATTTTTAGGGGGAAGAAAGACACAATTCTCATTGTGAAAGTAATCAAAGACTGCGTAGATCTTAAAGTGCACCTATTTAGAGCTGTTTTTATAGAGGCAAGTAGGTCTGTGACTGCATATTCAGCTTACTCCAGATATGTGGCCGGTGTTTGTATCCAGGAACAGTCCTGCTTTGGAGATGTGTAAAACCCACCTGGACATGTTCCTGTGCGACTGGAGCTAAGTGATCCTGCTGTGGCAGGGGGGCTGGACTGGATGATCTTATGAGGTCCCTTCCAATCCCTACTGTTCTGTGATAACTTGAGAAACTTCTCTTTGAGTAGCAAACATCCCCTTGTGACACAATTCGTAAATACGTGTCATGTTATTTCTGGTGCTGCTGTGATTCTTAACTCACTGGATGTTTTTGTTTCCTTTTGTTTTTAAAGGATCAGTTCGATAACTTGGACAAGCATACACAGTGGGGCATCGACTTCTTGGAGAAATATGCAAAATTTGTAAAAGAGAGGATAGAGATTGAGCAAAACTATGCAAAACAACTGAGGTAAGAGTCTCTTCTTTTTAAGAGAGTCTTAGCAGTTACTTAGAATCATTCTGTCAGGTGATGGGTGATACGTAACTTCATGAGTGAAGACCGTTTTTCACTTACGGAGTGATTAAATCACTAGTTCTTTTGATGGCAAACAAGTTTTTCTTTACCAGTCCAAACCAGAAAATCAGCTTTGAGTGTGCACTTACTTGTTGCTTGTTTTTTTAAAATTCTTCCTTTCTGCTCTTCCCACCCACCCTTCAGATCTTTGAACTAAGAAGGTTTAGGACTCTACTATGGTTTTGTTATGGTTCCTAGTAATTTTGCACGTGTCAGCCTTCTTGTTGCAAAGTGCAAAATCTACATCTACTTTCTGCGTGTGTGTTCAGCCAGCTTTCAAGCCTCTACTACCTATTGATTCCTCATGTTGAACTGGCAAGAGCTACACTACTGTGTAAGACATCTGATGGAAATAATTGAGTAGAACTTGAGAGAACAGTAGATCTTCCTGTCCTTAAAGCACACTTTTTCCACAGCGGGCCTTGTCCTTTTGGGTGAGACTAGAACTTAACCACCCTTTGTCTTACCCTCTTCAGTTTACTTTCTCTTGGTTCCAAGTGAAACATCTTTTAGGTCCAGTAGCATTTTCCCCTCGGGGATCATGTGACCAGAGTACCAGCAATGAAAGGGCGTAGAAGCGCATCCTTCACGCTAAAGTAGGACTGATTTTTACCAGAAGGTGCACACGGCACTTGAAGAAAGGCACTCCTGTGGACCTGGCCTTCACTGAAACCTTCGCTGTCTCACATTCCGTGGGGGATTCACCTGAAGCTGCTGCCTAGCCCTTGTCAGGCTGAAATTGATAGCGTGTTCTTTCCTGTGGTGTTTTCCATGTCACACCATTGGCAACCTGATTGTCGCCAGATAAGAGTTGAGGAATCCTTCCTCATAAATGCAGTAATGAGCTTCACAGGTGAGGGTGTGAGTGTTCTCTGTCTAGGCTGCTCATTTCCTTGCTGACTTCTGTATCAGTCCATTTTCATCCAGTTGTCTGTATCACCTACCAAAATACCCCGGTACTTTGCTGAAGTAATCTCTTTCTTCAAAGGAAGGAACTAAATACCACTTTTCCAAAGCTGACGTAGAAGAACTTCAGGAGGTAAAAGAAAGTGTGAAGCATGCACAGCACCTGTTCACAGCCCAATTATGATTTGTTTCTGGTGGAAAAATGGAAATGTGTTTCATTTGCACAGATCTGTCAAGATCTTTCCCTCGAGTAGTACGAACAAATGCCTTTTCCTTAATTACATTTGAAAGTGAAGTCACAGCTAGCAACAAGAGACGCAGCGTTGTTACTTCAGGAGTTGACTACAAAGCAGGAAATAGCCTCTGTACATGGTTTTGGTAAAACCACTGGCTTTCCAAAAGGAGAGTGGTGTCTGGTACCCCTTCTGTCAGATGACTGGACTGGCTGTCCGTGTGCAGTAAGTCTGACAGCGTTGGGAGGCACAGGTCTTGCTGCACGTGCGTTGTACAGTGCATGCATGCACTGCTGCCTGCTGCCAGCCAGGGTCTGGAGCGTGCACACACACGAGTGGGTGACTGATTTTCTGCCAGCAGACCGGTTCACGAAGCTACTCTTCAGTGTTGTTGTCTGTATTCCCTGGGGGATAACTGATGGCTGGCAGTGAACTGTTCGGTGATAACAACACTCACTGTTTTCAGCCACCTAAGAGAGTCATGAGGCCCTAGGGAAGACTGAGATCAAGCAAAACTGGCACCTCCAAAAGAGTCAGGCATCTTGCAGCTTGCTCCTGAGAGCTTGAGAGAGAAAAGATCCGGGAGATAGGCTGTGCTTGTGGTGAATTTATTAACATCTGACAGAAATTTCTAGTTGATCATCATTTTTTCCTTTTGTAGTGAAATACAATCTGAAAAACAGAGTGAGAATCTCTCATACTTTTATTCACTGTATTACTGAGATTAATTATTTCCTTATTGAGTAGACCTATAAGCAGTGCACTGAGTGGTCACTCAGTGAGTCCTACAACTCTTGTTAGGGCTTGGATGGGAAACCCAGGAGAAGTAACTGTATTGAGGGAGGAAATGCTGATGACGTTCAGCGGTAGTTTATTCTTTCTTGGTTTCAGTTTGGGCCACGAACATTTCGTTGAGGTTGTTGATAGATCTAATGCTCATACACTTGAAGCAAAGAGTGAAAACTTGGGTGAATTTTTCATAACAGTTTCCAGAGTCCATGTCCTGGCAGAAATTCATATTCACCTCATGTTTACCCTTGCATTTTGATTTTTTAAATAGCGTGACTAGTCATGAGACTTCCAGGTGTAACAGCTCTTGCAAGTCTCCTAGGACACGACAAGTGATGCATGCACAGCGTATGAAGAACAGCTCGAGTGGACCCACCGTGTTCTTACCATGTGCAGTTACTGCTTACAGAGGTCACCAGAAGCTATCGCTCGTCAGAATCCTGTCCGGATGCTGGGTTGGGATTGCAGGTCATTCCTTGCTGTTCTGCAGCTGTTGATACTGGGAAAAAGTACAAGAACACTTAAAACTGTTGAGGAATTCTCAGGTGGCTACAGAGGGAAAACACCCTTGTCTGGAGAGCTTGGCTCGTCTTTGTCTGCAGTGTGATTTGTTCTGGGGGGAGAAAAGGCAACTACAGCTTCATTTTGGAGTTAATCTAAGAGAATAACTGCAGTGTTGTGTAGCTTAGGTCTCAGCTAACGTTTGTGGAACCCTGTGACTGAGGCACGGGGGATGTGAATCAGGACAAACATAGGTGGCAGACTAACAGGTTTCATTTTAATTGTATGTTTGATTCGTTCTTATTTTATAATGGGAAGGAACAGCTTTAGTGTGTGCCAGGTTACTCTTCTCTTGACTGAATTTTGCAATCAGAGTCTCACGTGCTGTTTTTGGACAGCAGTGTTGCTTGGAAAGGGCTACGGTCAAGGTTTTGTTTACTTCCACATCATCGCACACAGAATAATTCTGCCGTTTGGGTCCTTTCTGTTTAAAATTTCATGATGCTCGAGGGGACAGAGGAGTTCCACTTGCTGTGATGTCAGGCAGTTAATGCTTCCAAGGATATTCAGCTTTGTAAATTCAGATTCCGTGTCACAATTTCTTTAGGATTGTACCACACTGATGCTGCTGTTCCCTTTCTTTACGTTCTCCAATCGTTGAATGAAAACTCGGTTTTGAGTTGCTAAACACAGCTTTTGTACAAATGTCTGTAGTATTTTGTGCAAACATCTTCTGTGCAAGACATCAGTAGCACAGTCCAGGCTGCTGTCGCACTGGTGTTGGCCCAAGGCCAGTTTATACCGAGAGGCTGAGAAACTTACGGGAGCAGCAGAACTGGATGTGGTTAGTCCCATATGAAATCTGCTTCCAGATGGCCGTGGGACAGTAAATAGCTAGTAAATAGTAACATGCTAGTAAATAATCTGTACTTGTGACCCTTCTTATTTCTTTGCTCATTTTTAACCCCTCTGCAAATCTTCCCCTGACAAGGCTCGTGCATAGTTGCTTAGCTACAGCATCCTATGCTTAGTACTGGTTTCATCCTCTGAATTGCAACAATAAGGTGAATGTTGGGATTTTCCTGTTTGTGAATCACCACTGAGGAGCAGAGCAAAAACGGAAGGGAAGGTGGAACGTGGAGAAGTTACTTGGTGAAGAAGCTAACTGTGTATTTTCCAATCACCATGTCTGCATTTCATTGCTACCAAGAAGAATGTTACAGCAGGAGGTTGATTCTAGTGAGAGCAAAGAGAGTTTTAACTTCCTCAGAAAGTTCTTACGAAATTAACAGGTACTTTTAAGAAAAGCAGTGTTTGTTCTGCTTGTGAATGTGTCCTGACCTAACAGGGACTTACCATATTTTGAGACTCTGAAAGTGTGGAAAGAGACCGAGGGTCTAAGCTTGGTATTTCCCGGCTCGTGTTCTGGTTGAGGACTGCACGCAGCCTCACTACTTGCACCTCTGTGCCGTGGCCATAATGCAACTTCCAAAGCAGCTGATTTGAGTAACTGCTCTTCTAGATGAGTGCAGGATATGGTTTTGGGGAAACCATTTTGGGCCGTATTAATAATTACTTCTTAAAGTCAGCAGGCAGTTGTTTCACTGATTACTGGGCAGACAGACAGAAGAACTGTGTCTGGGGCAAGTGAAAGCACAACTGTTGCAGTAGCTGTGCCTGGTGGACATTGTTTTACGCTGTATTTTTCCTTGGAGTGGATGTGCAACATGGATTCCTTACAAGCTGTCATCCCTTTACCTGCGATGGACGTTTGAATGAAACCTGTTTCACACCAGGCGAAAAACAGACGCGTTCTTTGCATAACCCGGGTCCACCCAAAGAACACACTTGAAGCAAGCTCAAGACAAACAGAACACGCTCTCCCGAACAGAGTGATTCAGTTGTGCACACTGGATTCTGTGGTGGGGTTTTTTGCTCCTGCGTTTTGGGATGCGTGGAGGAAAGAATTGCCGGTCGGTGTTGTGTTGTTTTCTGCTGGGACGTTAAGTTGCGCTTACGTGAGGGCCACCACAACAGACAATCTGCTCTGCAGTTTGAACACTGCTTGCAAAATTTTCACAGAAGTGGTTCTTGTGAGCGTGGGGGTGGTACTAGTGGGTCCTGGTACTCCAATGCTGATCTGATTAGTGGGATGAATAGTTCTCTTCTGAAGTGCTGTTTACTGCTTTTAAAGACGCCCAGCAACTCAGACACTTGGTTTCTTTGGCCTCAGAAAGCGCAGAGGTCGATGGCGAGTGATTTGATAAAAATCCTATGTGCTCCCTGTTAAAAAGGTTCTTCATTTGTTGTACCATGACAAACCTCTCAAAGCAAGTGTTTTCGGTTTCCTGGGAAAACCCAACAATGTTGAAAATGGCTAGAATAAAGAATGCAGGCGGCCGAAGGCACGAGCATCCAGCTACCACAAGTGAGAAGGAAATGATGGGGGTTTTTGAAGACTGACATGACAGCATCAATCTCTTTGAATTTCAAGAATGTTAAAAGACCTTACTGCTGTCAGAAAACCAGCACTGTAAGTCGGGGCAGAATGCTGTCCTGGAAGAATGCCTTGTGAGAAGTCTAAAGCAACAATTGACACATGGGAAGATAAGAACTCAGAAAATCACTGGACGTTCTCTCATCCCTCCTGTCTGTGAAGCTGTGTGGCTTCCTTTCCTGTTCACAACAGGATCTGTGAGGTTTGTAGCAATACGTGTATATAACTGCAGATATTTTGCAGTTGTTGGTGTAACTAAGCAGTGTGTGTTTGTGTTCTAGGAGATTATGTGGTTTGTGTAGTTCTCTTAAACACAGCGCAGACACAGCACCTAAAGCACATGAGTTCCTATCAGTGTTCTCAGCAACTGGACTGTGGTGCTGTGTGAAGTGCTGGCCTCACAGATCATTTTGTTTGTTTCTAAAATTCACACTGCTGCTGGTAGGGTGAGATACGACATCTGCCTCTTCTCTTCTGGAAATGTCCTTACTGGAGATCTGGAGATTCGGGTCCAAGGTTTTCATCGCAGTACGTGTACTCGCGGCTCCGTTCAGGCGTGCAGCGGTGTGCTCGTGGGTGTAGCAGTGTGTGCTGCCTGTATGTTACACAGTGACCATGCCTTTGCTTTTTCCTTTTACATGTGTGGGAAAGATCATGTTAAATAAATCACTGTTTCGTCTGCTTGCTGAGCATCAGAGGTTTTAAAATACTCACGTGGTTGTTCTTTGATGGTCAGAGTGACTTAAAACATTGAAGACCCCATAGATTCTGCTCTGTTATCTAAAGGACTGTTACAAGGTGACCAGTGGAGCAGCTTTGCTCCTTGCAGTCATCAAAAAAGGAGTGATTAGTTCATGCAGTTTTCTCTGTGTGTGTTTTCTCAAAAGAGACTCTAACATGTTATCCTTTCTTTTCTTCTTTCTTAACAGAAATCTGGTTAAGAAGTACTGTCCTAAACGCTCACCCAAAGATGAGGAACCCAGGTAAAAACGCGCTCTTCGTGGGCTACAGAATACTCTGTGTTCTGTAAGACAGACTTTTCTTTCTTTCTTTCTTCTTGAGCTAAAGTATTGTACCTGGCTAAGACAGCAGAAGAATTACGCCGGTTTCTTACAGTTGTGCGATGAATCCAAAGCATGAAACCTGAGTTTACACACGCTAGTATTTTAAGTCATAAATGTGGTAGGTTGTACGTGTTCTGTTCCAAATTAATCTTTAGCTAGCTGAAGGTTTCTTTGCAGGAGAAGTTTAGAAGGTTGTGTACAGTCCAGCATGATTTTTTAATGGAATACCAGTTAAGGTTTTATTAATGGCAAAGCAGTTAATGTGGTGTTTGCTTAGTCAGTAGAATTTTTCAGTGCATTTGTATGGCAGGGCAACTGTAGCAGTTAATTTGAATCCTGAGACTCAAGTGTCCACAGAACTGTCCTGTTTTTGGCAAGAAAAGCTCTTAAACCACTGACTGCGTTGACGTTGGAGACAAAATGAGTGGATGTCCAACTGTGGAGGAGCAATCTGTGCTGGAGAAGTTTATGCTTGTTTATCAGAGGTGCTGGCTTTGCTGCCCATGTCCATAGCAAATGTTCTGTCTATTTAGAAAACTACTTTCTTTTTTTCCTGTGGGGATAATTCTGAAGAAATCAAAGTAGGCACGTTCCAGGTTGTAGCTGAAGTACCGGCAGTGCACGGTTATGTCTGAGAGCTTGCACTAGGATTTCCTCTAACTAGTTAAAGATCCTGGACCCCAGGGAGCGGTATGTCTGTGCTAGGGTGGCATTTGAACTCCCCAGAGCCAGCCTATGGAGATGGCAGTTAAAGAAAGATGTCTGTTTTAATGTGGTGCCTGTTGTTTCTTTTCCTTTCCTCCCTTCCACACACATGTTCTACCCTTTGCCCCTCCTCTTCCCCCTTTTTAGTGCCAGCCATAGTGGCACCTTACTTCCAGCCCAGAGGCGGGCAGGCAAACAGGCAGCTGTCTCCAGAGCTGACAGCAAACCTGCTCTGTAGATCATCCATCGGGGATGCATATGAGTGGTATGATGGGCATGTTCCACCCTCAAGACTACCAAGCACATCATCTCGGCAGCAAGTTCAGCCTCCGAGCCTAGGGCCGTATGTATCCGTTCCCAAGCTCAGGCCTCTCAGGTGCCACCTTAGGAGGTACCACTATACTACAGGGTTTGCAGGTAGTATTCTTCTTCTTTCTTTTCCACCCACAAAACTCTGTGTTCTTAAGTGTTTGAAGAAACATTGCAACATGTAGTACGTGCTGGGCTTAACACAGGCTTCCCAACGTTCATTCCTACTGTGATTCAATTAGCAGTAGCGAAAGGCTTAATGTAAAGTACGTGTGGTTGTTGAAAAAGTGACATTAGGAGCGCAGACTGCGCTCAAGTGCGTTTGCAAAGAAATGGTCCCACTCTTTGTGTCTGTCTGTGTGTGCTTCCTTTCAGGTTTACGTCATGTATCGCCTTTTTTAACATCCTGAATGAGCTGAACGACTATGCAGGACAGCGAGAAGTAGTTGCAGAAGAAATGGGGCACAGAGTGTATGGAGAACTGATGAGATACTCTCATGACCTAAAAACTGAGAGGAAAATGGTAATGTTTCTAGTTTTATTTGATTGTAGGATATCCAAATGGATATAGATCCTGCTGTGATGGGGGGATTGGACTAGATGGTCTCTCGAGGTCCCTTCCAATCCCTCATGTTCTGTGATTCTGTGATGTCTTTTAACAAATTGATGCCTCTGTTTACTCAGTGGAATGAACTTGGTAACCAGAAGCCATTGCAATACATTTATAAAGCGCACACGTACAGTTGTACTAGAATCTGCTAGTTGTACTGTCTGTACTCAAGTAGAAGAGAATCAGAGAAGGGTTTTGGTTGGAAGGGACTTGACAAGGCCATCTAGTCCAATCACTGCTGCAGGGACATCTTCAACTAGATCAAGTTTTCAAGAGCCTAATTCAGCCTTCCAGGAACAGGCCGTCAACCACTTCTCTGGGCAACCTGTGCCAGTGTCTCCCTACTCTCATTCTAGAACATTTCTTCCTTTCCTCTCGGCTAAATTTACCCCCTTTTAGTTTAACACCATCACCTCTTGTCGCTAAAATGACCTCCTCACCTTTCTTAGAGGTCACCTTCGGGTGACTTGTGGGAGGTACTGCGCACTATAGTGTGTCAGCTAGAGCAGGGACTAACTGCTGGTAACAGTACGAAAGATACATGAATTGAACTTCTTTGTGGTGTTTTTAGCATCTTCAGGAAGGGCGCAAAGCTCAGCAGTATCTGGACATGTGCTGGAAACAGATGGATAATGTGAGTTTGGGGTTTGTTTTATTTCCTGTCAAGCTGAACACTTCCTGTCTGTAGTGGAACTTGTGTCGTCTGTCCTGCTGGAAGTGTAGCTGTATTGCTGAACATCAGGCTCAGGAACATCCCGCGTACGATTCCGTGTGTTTGTAGTTCCTTCTGTAAGCAGTTCCTGGTGTGGGGGTGTGTGTGTGAGTGAAGCCCTGGCTGTAATGAAGCTTGTTTTTATCATGGCTGCAGACTGCTTTGATTGCTTCTCCGCATTAGTAGTGACTGTTTATAGAAAGATGAGATCATAAGTCACTGTATTGGACATGAGTGTGAGGGCTTGTTCCACGCGTCCACTCAACAAACTACCAGAGACTATTCTACTTTGAGAAGGAAGAACTTCTTTTCAGTAGAGAAATGCAGGAAGCAAATGTCTCTAGAATAGATTATAAGCCCATTTGGTTTTTGAGGAACTTGCTTCTAAAGATGAGGGAACATGAAATTCAACCAAGTGTGTTCAGGATGCGTTCCGATCCTTCGCTAGTTTTGTATCTTAGAAATTTGTGATGTAAATTGGAAGCTTGATATTGAGAAGGCAAAATTACAAAACCAAGAAGGGGGTAGTGGCTGTTGCAGCAGTCAACTTGTGGGTTTTGTAGAGCAAGAAGAAGTTTGAGAGAGAATGCAGAGAGGCAGAGAAGGCACAGCAAAGCTACGAAAGGCTGGACAACGACACTAACGCGACAAAGGCTGATGTCGAGAAGGTAAGAGCGGTGCCGCCGCTTTCTTTACGTTTCGTTGTTGCTTGTTGTCCGAGTGCATCAATCAGCTCTGCTCCTCGTGCGCAAAGGCAGGGCTGCAGTAAGAGGGCCTGTGCACCGGTAGCCTTGAGTGATGCTGTTGAGACGGTCTGACCTGTGTTGAACGGGCAGCCTTACTGGTACTTGGTGTTGCTGTGACAGATTCAGTCCCTTTGGTGGCTTTTAGGCTGTTGAAGTGCCATGGCTAGAGGAGCTCGAGTGACCGTTGCCCTCTGTGTGTAACAAGTCAGGTCTGTAGACTGTCAGCGCCTGTGAAGTCTCGTTCTTCTTTCAGTTACAGCGACATCTGTTCTGCTGACTTGTGATTCGTGTTTTTGCATAGTTGGTAAAATAAATCAAACTAATGCTGAATGTGACTGAAAAGCCTGTGTGAACTGACACCGCTTTCCTTCTAGGCTAAGCAACAGCTAAACCTGCGCACACACATGGCTGATGAAAACAAGAACGAGTACGCTGCACAGCTGCAGAACTTCAATGGGGAACAGCACAAACACTACTACATTGTCATCCCTCAGATCTACAAGGTATTTAAGGGAACAGAGCTTGACATCGGAAGTTGGGCAGAGGGGGTTTGGCGAGCAGTTACGTGAAGACGTCTGCATAATCTTGACACGAACTTTTCCGTGAGATTTAGGGTAACGGTGCTTAGACTTGTCCTGGAAAAACTCTGCTTTTCCTACGAAGATTTTGTAGTTCACAGACTTTGTTTAAATGTAGCTGAAGGGGTAAAGGAAACATCTGAGGCCTCTAGGTGAGAGCAGAAGCTTAAACAAACGTTTTAATAAAGTTTGATCACTAATTCTCTTTGATAGCTCTGTGATTCTTGATCACAGTCTGTGATATTAGTGTGCGTGTGGCTGCGGTGAGCGGAAAGCACGTAGCTGATGGTGGGTCATACTTCCAAAAGCCCTACAAGGCAGGTGTCAGAAGGTCTGGGATTCGCAGCAGGAAATGGTGTGGCCTCAGTAAAGAATTGACTAATACTTAACCTGTTAATCAGCACCGCGGTAGATCTGCAGTAGCTTGTACCAGAGCTTTTGTTCATGGCCTTCATTTCTCGGGGGTTAAAATCCATTATGTGAAAAGATGATTTAGGTTTTCTGGCATCTCCAGTAAGAGCAGAAGGGCCTAGTCCCGCATTTCCCTTGGGACTGTGTTTCCGTTACTTCCTTGCAAGCATTTGTTAACAGTCTGTGGGAGAACCTTGGGAGACAGACTTGGCATCATTAGGTGGTTGTTGTGGTTTGGAATGGATGTCGCTGAAGACTCTGTCAGAATAGACAGAGGAAAGATCCAGTTTCTTGTCGTGTTTGTTTTATAGCCTGTCAGTGTCATTTACTAATTCGATTGTTGTTTCTTCTGGTTTTGGTTTTTTTTCCCCCTCCTTCCATTAGGTGAAAGGTGCAAGACTGTTGTCTCAAGAGTAATTCTCTCTGATTTGTTGTGTTTGTGTTCCGGTAGACTTTGATTGCGAGCATTATGTAACGGTGCTCTTGGTACTTTCTTGCACACTTCCAAAGGAAGAGGCCTGTGTTTCAGACCAAGAGGTCTTGTCTAAAAAGAACAGCGCTTTCCTAATAATTGTTGGTGTTTACTGGAAAACATAAAAGTTCTGGTTTGTTACGCAAACAAAAATGCTGGGGAAGCGCAGAAATCCCACGCTGGGCCGCGCTGACCGCAGGAGCTGCGGACATCAGGACTGTGGGGATGGGTGCAGCCTGCGAATCAAACACCGATCCTTCTTTGTGCTTGCAGCAACTTCAAGAAATGGACGAAAGGAGGACCATCAAACTCAGTGAATGTTACAAAGGCTTTGCCGACTCTGAGCGTAAGGTGATCCCCATTATCTCAAAATGTTTAGAAGGGATGATCCTCGCAGCAAAGTCAGTCGATGAACATCGAGTAAGTAGAACGAAGTGACTTCTTCTAACGCACACAAACCACATAACTGTAGGAAGGGGGATGCTGCCTTTCTGTTGTCAGACCTCTGCTTGAAAAGTGCTGTGACTTCAGGGGGCTTTGTGACTTCAGTGGTCACTTCCACTTCCGCTGCCTGTTCTCTTCCTGCTCTGCTGCTTTCTCATGACCTGAAGGTCTTTGACACCTTCCCACTGTACGTGATTCTGGAGACGTAGTTTCAGGAATTCCAGCTGATCCCAGAATGCCAGCAGGGTTGTGTTTTCTCCAGTAAGTAGCACTAAACAATAAAAAGGGGGTTCAGTTAAGGTACCCTTCTGTGTCCCGTTTGACTGCAGCTGTCTTTGTTACTGCTTTTTTTTCCTGATTGTATCTTACTACAGCTAGTTTCTTAGCATTCAGTTCAGCACCAGTGTTGAAGGGTTAGGAAGCGGAGTAGTAGCTAGGTCCTAAACCATGTCTGGTTTAAAATTTGTGAGTAGCAGGGTTTGTTTTGATTCGTACTCCTGCTCGTACTGCTGAGAAGGCAAGCACACGTCTCCAAACCCACGCGCTTTGAGCTCTGTCCCACTTGCCCATCTGTGTATCTCTACAGCTGAAGGAAAATCTGTCTGTTCTTTTCTCTGTCCGGTTCTTGCTTGGTTTGGTTTTGAAATTCCCTAATGCTCTGTGTTTAGGACTCTCAGCTGGTGATAGACTGCTTCAAATCTGGATTCGAACCTCCCGGAGACTTTCCATTTGAAGACTACAGTCAGAATATTTACAGAACTATCTCTGATGGAACCATCAGCACACCAAAGCAGGAAGGGATGAGAATTGATTCCAAAACAACAGTGGGCAAGGCTAAAGGAAAGCTGTGGCTATTTGGAAAGAAGCCAAAGGTAACAGTTAAGAAATTACTATTTGGAAAATTAGGATGTGAAGATCCAGAGTGCAAGGGAGAAGTATTTTGTGTATTTTAAAGTAACCCGCCCCTTGCCCGCCCTGGTCTTTTTTTAAGAGATGTGTAAGAAGAGCTGAAGGCTTGAGTAGGGTCAGGTGCTTCCCTATTAAAAACCAGGGTCTCATGGCAGGGAAGACCTGTAGGAAGACTTGTACCTGGGAATGATTTCACAGTTACTGTGTGAAGGCAGCTCCCATTTCTGTACCGTGTCTGAGTTTCTGTGAAGACTTTCTGCAACTGCACAGAGAAGGTCTTGAGTATGAATGCAGGAGCCAAAAGGAGGGTGGGAGGGAGTTTGCTTTGGAATTGAACAGACGTCAGCTGTGGCTTTCATGCTACAAACAATACCCTCTGCTAAACGTTGTGTTCAGGGGCGGGGCGCCTTGTTTTTTTACATGTCTTAATGCCTCTATTTTTATTACACCTGCTGCTGAGGTTTGTCTGAAGACACAAATGTTTATAGATCTATAAAGAAAGGTGTAGTACCTCGTGGCTAAAACAGCTCTTGAAGGTCCACACACGTACATTTCCCACAAGAAACACTGCTGTGAAATAGGTTAAAACGTTCCTCTGCTCAAGAAAGACGTTGAGAGCCAGAAATCCTCTCTTGCATTGTTAAGATGAGTGTCAGTTAACACTCGCTGGGCCAGATGCCTTCGTGGATCAACAAAAACGTGTCGATCGATGTGTGAGCTGTAGAAAGGAAGAGCGAAACACCCACAGACTTAACTTCTGTGCTAGGCCTCTGTTTAGTATTGGAGGGCACCCATCAGAGTCATGATTCCCACAGATTTCTACGGGGCCACTTTAATGCTCCACGTGAGTCTCTGCCATTTGTTACAGACAACTCTCTTGGAGCTTGCTAGTGGTAGGATGTTTTCCACTCGATAGTATTCCAAGAACGCAGATCTTCACAGCAAGGCAGGATACAGCTGATGCTTGATTCCCTCCCTCCTCAGTCTATTATGTAACTGCAGCTGTGTGCGAAGTAAAAGCAGACTGTTTACTTTTCCCGCGGTGTGATTAACGATGGCTGATCACCGAAACGCATGAACGCGCTGTCTGTGGCGTTGGGCTGCGGAGAGTCTCGAGATGCCGCCTGTTCTGAAATTAGATCACGATTCCCAGTAGGACAAGACGACATCTTCCCCAGGGCTCTGGAGAGGGAAGCTATGACAATCTGCCCTGGTTTTCAGGCTGGATGTTGGCATCTACTGTAGTCGTAAGAAATTCCTTAGTAAGAGGACAGCTGAAGCAAGCTGACAGAACTTCCCTCGGCACTTTCCTCTCCCCAGTCTTGTTCAGTGTGTACACAGCTGCGCTGTTTCCGGCATGGAATCGGCTGTACCTCTGCGTTTACATACTACAGGGAGGTTTGCTTTGAGGACCTAGAGGAAACTGAAGATCAGGTCCCTTTCTTCCACCAGTTTTTGGGGAGGATGAAGATGTGCGCCGCAAAACGGCAGCGGAGAGCAAAGTGCTCATCAGAAGACCCTTAATTCCAAATACTAGTCCGTGGGTTTAAAAGATAAGAGTTCGTGTTGCCTGACAGGAAAACATGCTGAGTGGGTGTAGGCGGCCTTCGAGCCTCCATTTAGCTGACCTCTGCCTGGTCCTGAGGCCCAGGTATATCCATCTGTTTTGATATCGACAGCCACACAAAAGCCTTTGTTGTGAGTTGTGCAGCAGAGGAAATGCTACAGAAGGGTCAGACAGAACAAGCAGCAAAGACACAAAAGACTAGAGAAGCAGTTTCAAAAAAGGGGGAGAAAGGAAGCGGTGGCAGTTGATACTACGTGTGTCACGCAGCCATCGCGTCAGTCGCTTGACTGCAGAGACTGAGAACACACTTCAGTCTCCCTAGATGGACTTCATATTCCCAGTTGAGGTTACTGGGTGGGGGATGTAAAAACAGCAAAAACCAGCAGAAGTGGCCAGACTTCCCAGAATGGTGGTAACTAACATTGGGAGGAGAGGCGGGTGACTGGGTTGAGTCTGAGGGGTTTTTGACTACTCCTTCATTCTCTGCACCAGCCGGTAACACTGAAGATGAACTCGTGACAGAAGCCCTTTAAAACCAGTACGGTCACGGTGTAAAGGTGTCTGGGAAGTTACGAGCTGTTTCTGTGTTGGATGGAAATTTTATGTTCATGAGACAGAATTTTCATTTTGAAATCACGTTGAACATTTGGCTTATTTATTGCTTTCTTTATTTCCACGTCAGCCACAGTCCCCACCCCTAACCCCTACTAGTTTATACACATCCGGTACTCCTAATGGGTCCCAGTATCCCATATTCTCCATTGAACCAGTGCATTATTGCATGAGTGACATAAAAGCAGGGAAGCCCAGAATTCCTTCTTTCAGGAGCCTCAAAAGAGGGGTAAGTTGTCGGATCAGTTGCAATGCATGATGGGCTATGAGCGGTGTGTTTGTGGTGTGGCTTTCTGACGCTCGTCACCCTCTTTACAAGGCTGACTTGGTTAAAAGTGACACGGGAGCTGCGAGGTCGCGTTCGGGCTGCCGTGTTTCCTCTCAAACAGCTGTTACCAACAGGCTAAAGGTGAAATGAACTGGAACTGCTCTTTCTGGCAGTCGTAATGCTTGTGGCTAAAAGAAAGGCCTTATCAAGAGGGTGGCCAGCATGTGTTTGATACCCTCCTTCATTCTTGTTCACATTCACAGATGTTTTCCTGCCATCACGTAGCATATTTTGCAGTAATTTATCATGGGGTGTAGTCACCACAAAAACCATCTGACAAGTCTTATTTGCTGACTTTTAATTGAAATGATGGTGCTGAACTAAGAAGGGGGTCAGGGCGTTGATTTTGTGCATCCAGTCCTCTAGCACTAGGTGCTTGCAGGTACTCAGACAGCCACGATGGGAAAAGTTACTGTTTTCATGTGGGTTTTTGATTGAGAAATTGTACTTCTTGTGTACAAGGGGTTTGGGGTAAAGTTGACTGACAGATTACTACCAAATACGCCACCTTCGGAGACTTATCAGTTCCATTATAGCGGCACGTTCTGGACACAGAGCCATTTGCTTGTTTCCTGGCAACACATCTAGTACCAGTGGGAAATGTCCTGGCACTTGTCTGTCAAACGCTGGTGAAACATGGGCTGCCAAGCTCATAACTTGATGCTGTTTATCGTTCCCAGTAATGAGGCAGTTGGACACAGCTGATGACATGTAATTAGTGATTTGCTGGTATTTGAAAACAACATTGGGTTGCTCTCCAGTGTTTGTCAAGAACAATTGACTTTGATTGACATAATGCAGAGAGAAATGGAGGCCAAGGCGACACTGCTCTAAGTTAGGATTTCGAGGCGCCCTTGCTGTCATTCTGAAATCCAATGAGTTAGTTACAGGTCAGGCTCGTGCTACTGCTTGTGGCAGCTCATTTCAGGCCCACAGGTGGCTTGGAAATGAAATGCCCTTTCCAGCCACTACAAATACTCGTGGGTGCACTAAGTATTTCTGGAGGACAGTTTTTTCCTTCCCCCTAACTTGTGGTTTGTTTGGATCATGAGGGTGATGTTCCTCCTGGAGTACTTGGTGAGGAACTAACTGGATCGCACAGTTGTTGAAATAGGGCAGGTATGGATGGATGAAGCCACCTTTCTGTCGACCACAAAATGTCTTGTCTCCTGGCTTACAAATGAGCAGTTCTAGAAGTTTCTTACTGAAACAAAAGAGGATCATCTAAGAGCTACAGAACGCAACCATATTGGTTTTTATTCTTGCAGTTGATGGTTTGTGCTGTAAAAGTGAATGAATTTAATACAGAATTCCATAAAATGAGCAGGGATCACTGCGTCCTGCAGATCCCGATTCACTCAGATGTCCCCCAACATCAGCTGATGTCTGTAAATCTTGAGCACAATCAAGTTTGAAGTGTTTTGACACTACGGCAGACACGGCGCTGTGTGTAACGTACCGGGTGCCTTTTCAACCTGAATGCCTACTGTAGTTCTGACAGCTGTCACTGGTCAGTCTCACCTTTACGATAGATCCTTCCGGTGCCTAACAGTTGTTAGTCCGTCACGCAGTTCTGTCCCTGGAAAGCGATGACCGAACGGTGCTTAATTATCCTCTACCAAGACGTATCCATGAGCCAACGTGACAGTACGCATTCCGGTTCTGGTGGTCTGGTTTAATGTGCCCTGTTCCTTCTGATCTGCCAACCTGGCTGCCTTCATGCCCTGCTTCATGCCTTGGATGTTCCTCTCGTGAGACACAGCAAGCGGCACCTGTGGGGTCCTGGAGGGAGTCGTCAGCCAGTGTAACTGACCATGTTGATGCTGCTATTACATGCTGCTTGTTATACTTGGAAGTCTTAGTGCCAGTGAGGGGTCTGTGCCCAGTGCCACTTGATACCTGTTCCAGTGTTTCGAGAGTGGCTAAAAAGATGGAGACTCCCTTTTTACAAGAAGTCAGGAGGAAAAGAGGAGGATGAGTAATAGGTACAGGTTACTCCCAGAGCAATACATTTGTATCCTCTCAGTTGCCTGGCCCTCCTGTGGAAAGGGTTGCCCAAAGTGGTTGTGCAAGCATGATAGATCCTCCAAACGCTCTGCCCGACAACAAGGCCCCTGCTGTCTCATGTTTCATTTGCTTCCTCTAAAGTTTTTACAAGTCTTCATTTTCATCTGAACTGGAATATTTCTAGGATGGCGGCAGCGACCCAAACACTGCTCTCAGAAAGTAAAGCTATTAGAAACTTGAAAAAGATGTTTGTTTATTGGGGCTCTACTGTGACAAAGGTGGTAGTAGCCTGTTAGCTCTAAGTACCCAATGGTTTGCGTACGGATGATCGGTCCATCGTCATTCAGTTCTGCTGATGTGTGCAGTGTTGCCTGTGTGTTTGTCTCTTCTCTTGCGGTAGTTCCTTAGCCACTTATTCAAAACGCTCAAGTTTGAAGCTGTGTGCTCAAATTGAAGTTAAACTACCCATTATCACCCAGTAGTTTTTTAACTGGTGATTTTTCAAGCCAGGGTGCCTTTCTGATAGCTGTCTTTTGCTTTTCTCGTGCTCGTAGTCGAATGTACTTTTATGAAAGTCCTCTTTAAAAGTGCACTTTGAATGGGTGTCGGACGTGGTCATTGCGTGTCAATAACCTCCCCTTTCTTTCTGTTTTCAACTCAACTGTGCAGTGGTCGGTGAAGACGGTAAGCCCGCGTGCTGATCTGTCTGCTGTACTTCTGCTAAGATAGCATGAAAGTAATCCTTTGGAAGTGTTTCCATGTCATAACCGCTTGAAGTCAGGTGCTGAAACACATCTTTGGCTACTCCACTCATACACATGGTCTTCTTCCCCATCCATGCTTAATGTGACACACAGGTAGACCTGTGATCTGGCTGCAGCTGTGTCTGTGAGTTTGGAATGTTAGGGGTGACAGGTCTTTGTGAGTTGGTCGTCATGGCGATACTTGGTGATTCCTGTCACCAGAATTGTTCCAGCAGCATAAAGTTAGATAAATACAACTGTTGAGTATCGCAAAACTCAGTCTTTTGAATTTAACAAAAAACCTGCACGGGGGACGACCCTTTCTACTTAGGAATGTTCTGCTCAGGAACAGCTCTGCTGGTACTTCCCGTAGGATGTTCTGGTTTCAGCTGGCCTGTGAGGAGTTGTGACAAAGGGCATGACTGTCACGTCGTTTCTTTGAAGTGTCTAAAAGCACTTGAAGGGATTTTAATTCTTGCTTTTCTCCAGAAGGAAACACTGCTCCTCGATTTTGGAATTGTATCTTGAGTCCGCTCCTTTCCTGGTGTCTCGTGTTCCCTTCTTAAAAGCAGTGAGGTTATGATTGTACAAGTGCAAAAGAACTGAGCCGTTACGGCGCAGGAAGGTCTTAAGAAGGGCTGTTTGTTAGAAACTTGACCGCTGGCCTTAGGCTCAGGTGACAAGTTTCCTCTTGGTAAAAGCAGTGCTGGCAAGTTCAGGGTGCCTCCATGGAAGATGGCTGGAAGGGCAAGAGGATTTCTTGTGCCTAAACAACCGATAACGCAGCTTAGCGTGCTGTGACTAGGCCACGCATCACGTCTCCTTCTGAACAGTGCCTGTGCCCCTGAGGGAGAGGGTGTTCGCATCAAATGCACAGAACACCTACAAATCCCTTCCCGTGCTCTGCATACCCAGGCCCTTCCATCCTGTTTGGAATCTCAACACAAGAGCCTGAAACTTGCCTGGGACTACTTGAGCCAGATTTCACTCAGATAAACACACTTAAGTCAACGTTTTGATGTCGTTTTTGTCCTGCGCTCCGAGAACTAGTCGTACTCGCATCCAACTGTGCAAGTTTTGTTTTCTAGCAAGGTGGCGGAACTTTTCCGAGCTGTAGTAGTCCTTGGGAAGGAAGAACCCAGATAGAGTATTTCTCTTGTCATGCAATCGCTGTAGATCATTAACCCTCTGGAGAGGGACTATACATAGCTGAGGTTTTTGTTCTGACTGAAATGACTCTAGCAGTCCCCTCTCTAAACCTGCCGTAAGTGTGGTGGATGAAACAGGAGGTAGAGGGCCTGGCTTCTTAGAACAGTAATGAAGTTACAAATGTTGAAGCACATCTGCAAGCCAGCTGCTGCAGGAGGAACCGTGACTGAGTGCCTACGATCTGGCAGGAAGACGATCCATTTGCTCCGTTGCAGTCTCGTAGCGAGCGGTCACGCAGCGCTTTTCAGAAGGGCCATCTGCTTTCAGCGAACACTGTCCGTGTGCGGGTGTGTCAGCTCAGCTGTCCGGGGTGGGCCGCGTGGTGCTTGGTTAACAGCGGGTGTCCTTGCAGGGCCCTGCGCTAGAAGATTTCAGCCATCTCCCTCCAGAACAAAGGCGCAAGAAACTGCAGCAGCGGATCGATGAACTCAACAGAGAACTACAGAAGGAAACGGACCAAAAGTGAGCGCTTTTTTCACCGGTGTCACGGCTCTGTCTCTGTGTCTTTGGAAGTGCTCTGGGAGATTACTAGTCCGGGCTCTCTCAAAGCAGTTTCTTACCTCATGGCTTATTCCCTGTGGGTTCTGTTTGCCAGTACGGCTTCCTTGTGCCGTGCTGTAACACACCTCTTGATCCTGATGTTGCGTAGGGAACGCGAGACCTAAAAGCACCCGTTTAAAAAAAACGAAGGCAGCATAGCTCTGGTGAACAAGAGAGCTGCAGCTCAGAGCATTAAGAAAAGGAATGTTACTGGTGTCAGACAGACTGCGTAGGAAATGGCATTTCGTGGCCAACATGGAACCGGCATTGCGAGCAGATAAAGAGGAGGGGTTTGTGCGTGATGCAAGAAAGGAAGGCAAAGGGCGAGAAAGAGTGGGCAAGGGTTTAGGTGTGGTCTGGGGAGCAGGAGGTATCTGTGCTTAGGATGCAGTCGTGGGTCAGGTTCTCATGCACACGCGCATTATTATAGCTTCAGCGAATCACCACTGATAAATACGTAATTTTAACAGTGACTGTTGGCTTGTGTCTGTTCTTAGAGATGCCCTCATCAAGATGAAGGATGTTTATGAAAAAAATCCCCAGATGGGTGATCCAAGCAGTTTGCAACCAAAACTAACCGAGACCATGAGCAACATGGACCGCCTTCGGATGGAAATACACAAGAACGAGGTTAAGCTCTAGAACATTCCTTGGGAAATGGAAACGAGCGGTAACACTGTAGTTGGCCTTCTGGGTTATCCATCCAGCACCCAGGAAAAGTACCTGCTTTAAGCAAGCGCTCTGGTTCCCGCTGGGTTTTTACTGCCGCGTGTTCCGTGACGTTCAGATAGCTCCAGTAAGGACGTGCGGTGTTCAAGTGTTAATGTCTGCCTTGATTCCAAAACCCAGGTATGCTTAAAGATGTGGTTTTTAGCCTGAAGAGCAGCATGGAGTATCAGCAAGTCCCTCTCCATACGCTCCGTGACTAAGTCACATGTAGTTCATGCTTCACATCAAAGAACTAGCCAGCTTGAGTTGTGAGGTCTGCGCGCTGGCAGACCGTTTGCAGCGGGGCACGTCAGTTCAGTGGAATTTGCTCGCCTACAGTGACATTTTCTTTGACACCAATATTTGTCCTTTTTCCCCAAGGCCTGGCTCTCCGAAGTTGAAGGAAAAGTAGCAGCCAGAAGCGACAGGCGTCACAGCAGTGATATCAACCACCTTGTAACACAGGGCAGAGAGAGGTCACTATTCTATTTCTACTGCTTTTCTCGTGTAGTTGTGCTAGAAGCGATATGTTTCTTTGATAATTAACAGTAGGTGACGATAGTAACTTATCTCCTGAAGGTTTATGCTCTTCTAAGGGAAAATATCACTGCTTCTGAATTGTAGAGGTCACTTCATCTCATAACAGAAAAAATGCTGAGTGTGATGGACAGCCACTTGCTACCAAGAGTGGCCTTTCAGAGCTGCCTTAAACCATTGGCTAAGGCTGACCAGCCACCTGTCCTCTGTAGAGAGAAGTATCAGGCTGCAGTTTGTTGTGGTAGCTGGGTTCAGCAGCCCATGTCTGTGGTAGATCAGCCTTGTCTTTTCCGGTGCGACACCGACGTCTGCCCTTCCTGCACTGCAGGAGTGCTTGCGAGCTCTAGAGCTAAGAGCCTGTCGGCACCCTCACGCTCCCATTACTGCTTTGCAGCCCTGAAGGGAGCTACACAGACGATGCAAACCAGGAAGTGCGAGGCCCGCCCCAGCAACATGCCCATCCAAATGAGTTTGATGATGAGTTTGAGGACGATGATCCGTTACCAGCTATAGGACACTGCAAGGCGATCTATCCGTTCGATGGTAAGTGTACGGGCAGCAGCATGCCCTGCGCGGCCTGTGCCATTTGTTTGTTACAAGGGAGACAGGTAAGTGATGTAGCTGTACGAGCAACAACAGTGGCCTGTCAGAAGATCGCTGGAAGCATTTTATAAATGAGTTGAATTCCAGAGCAGTACTTTGACTTCAAACAGCACAAAATACTAGCCCAGCTATTGGCAAGTACTCAGCTTTTCAGACTGAGCGAGGGTGCTGTCTGTGGGCCTGTCTGACCACATGTTCTTGCACAGATAGTCCGTTCTTCCTGTTTATATAGAATCTGGAAGCTGCCCAGGGAAAAAGATGCCCTGAAAGTCTGTCCGCGCATTGAGATGTCTTTTGCCTCTCGTTTCTCCCAGGTCATAATGA
This sequence comes from Rhinopomastus cyanomelas, assembly GCA_013400115.1. NCBI lineage: Eukaryota > Metazoa > Chordata > Aves > Bucerotiformes > Rhinopomastidae > Rhinopomastus > Rhinopomastus cyanomelas. The sequence continues at coordinate 63,170 of VXBP01007492.1, forward strand.
AGGCACGCTAGCGATGAAGGAAGGGGAGATGTTGTACATTATTGAGGAGGACAAAGGAGATGGGTGGACAAGAGCTCGAAGACATAATGGCGAGGAAGGCTATGTGCCAACATCCTATATAGATGTAACGCTAGAGAAAAACAGCAAAGGTGCAGTAACCTATATCTAACGGTACAGTGGCAGCTCGCAGTTGTACCTTCCGTAGGGAAACTAGTGGAAAATCAGGAAGTGACACAGGTTCTTGGAAAGCATTTGCAGTATCAGCAGGGCAGCAGTCTGCTGTTTGCAATGTGAGCTGGCTATAGCTTTTTCAGAGGTGACCATCTTAACCTGGTCGGTAATTTTAACCAATGTCTTCTGCTTTGATTACTGGTCCGGTGTTCCTGCTTTACAGAGCACTAAGTCTGGCCTCAAAGAGACCAGGACTCCTGCTTGTTTTGTAGAATACGCTTTTATAGAGGACTGGAACGTTACGGATCTCCGAGATCGAATGACTTAAACTAGATGCTTAAAACAGAGGTGTTTTTCCTCTAATAACTCACTGAGCTCTGTTCCTGAAAAGAATTCATTTCCTTCCCTAGCAAATACTTGGCAGCTTTCATTCCTTAAACAGGAAAATGTTTTCTGATTCTGAAAGCTTGACAAAAATACTCAGGAAAAAACATGATGATTAAGAAGGACAGAAAGTACACTGACCTGCCTCTCTCCTTCCTTTCCAGTCCTTGTAATGCAGAACGTTGCCTATTGAACACAACCTCATTGTTTTAAATCTAGATACCTTGACCAAACAAAAACAGAGACTGCGCGTAATGACTTAGTGCCTCGTGTCTCACTGAAACCTCTCTGCTCCTGAAAAGGGAACGAGTTCCTATTCTTAATCTGTGCCTGTAAGCTGAGCCTTTGAATCTCATCACGTGTAGTCTGAAATCAAGGTCTGAAATGTACAGTGATTCCCCGGTGGGGGTCACCTGAGGCTTGGAAGTGGCATTGCACCGCTTGATTACCGGGGGGAAGGAAGCTGATGTAAGGCCTGTGTTTGTAATGAGAGTTTGTGGAGTTGAGTACGAAGTGGCTAGTGCGTAGCCACTGAGAATGGCCTGTTAGAACTGAGCACACTTCTCTGTCTTCTGGAGGCCTTCAGTAACTGTTCTTTTCTTTTTCCTCTTGGACTGCAGGTTCCTGAAGCGGGTTTCTGAGAAAATGGGCGAGATCTTGAAGGAGGTTACATGCAGCTGCTGGGGGGGCGGGTGGGGGTGGGGTACTAGACTGGGAGGCCCAAGGGGAAAAGCTAGTTGCATGAATGCATGCGGACATACATTTAGTCACTAACATCTTAGCATCTCCATTCATAGGTAAGGATGATACAAACTCTTCCACTCGTGCAGGAAACTAGAGTTCTGTTACCCGAGTAAAAAGGCTACTGCTCCTATAGAACTGCTTTGTTCTCATTGTCCTCGGTTGTCCCCGACGCGCAAACTCCGCTGCAGTTTGCGCTGGGTTAGTTACGTCAGTTCTGCTCTTCTCCAACTCATTTTAATTGTCAGTCATTTAGCTAAGTCAGTTATCAGTCTGCCTGTTTCACCTCCATCCTCGCCGTTAACCTCCTCTCCTCCTGCATGCCTCAGGACAGTCGGGCATGTCTGCATAACACTCGGCCATCACCGCCTGTCTGAGTTTGTAACAAGTCATTTTCTGTAGACATCTTCAGCACTAGAGTCTCACCCCGTGTTCACGTATGCTGCTATCACTGTACCACTGCAACCACCAGTACATTCCAGTTTCTGGCGTAACTGCTCAGAGACCACACTCTTATTTGTCTTGGTTTGGGGAAAGAATTCATCTCAGCTCTAGCCTACGACGCAATCAAGAAACTCCTAGAACTGTGGTCCACCTTCAGCACTTCAGTAACCAGCTGTGAGCACTGAAAACCTGCGACACCACCGGAGAGATTCACGGCTGGAAGCTCAAGACTCTGTCCAGAGGTCAACCACTTGCCATTCCGATGCTGCCTTAAACGCGAGTGCCTAGTCTGTTGTTTGCCAACACTACTGCTTGCAGTATCCTGCAAAGGGCTTTGTGTCTTAGCTCTCTTCACAGTGCTGCGGGTGCTGAGGTAGCCACGGTAGGTCTTTTCTAGAGCTCTACTTTACTGGATACACGGTGCATCGTGAATTTTATACATCGAGACGTGTCTCTCTTTCTTTGACTTTAATATTTTAAGAAATATTTTTTATGGAAACTGTCTTTTAGTTTTTCACGATGAAGTTCCAGTTTTAATTACTGCAGTGCTAGTCCATTTCCAGGTGATGATGCTTCATTGTGTGGACCAGTGGAAATTGAGTGATACTTCGTAATAATTGATCTATGTGCACTTTTACTTGTAAACAACTGAGATTTGGATATGTTTATACCTGTAAATATAGTCGTCTGCAGTGCCCCTCTGTTGTCTTGCCTCCCATTTGTGGTTCTGATCTGGTTTATTAGGATGATAAAGAGTAGACTAGAGGTGTTGGGGGGAGGGACAGTTGTCTCAAAGAGCCAGCTTGTCAGCCCAGCCGCCCGCTCTTTGGGGACGTGAAATAATGATCCAAACATCCCGTTTTTCTGGGGTCCGAAGCAATACTGGGATGCAGCAGTGCTGGATTGGTTCTCATTTCAGTGCTACCGGGAGCCATGCTACAAGTGACATGGAATTGGAGGGACTTGTGCGGAGGTTTATTCCTTTTGTTAGCTAGACCACTATTACCCAGCTTGACCTAGTGTATCACGGGGGCTATTAAACTCTGAAGTCTAGATTTTGGAGCTTGTATACAGGGTTATTTATATAATAATGTGACATTACTCAATACTGACAAAACTACTGCGGTAGTTTTTGGGGGTTGGGGTTTGTTGGGGGTTTTTTTGTTGGTTCTTTGGGGCTTTCGGGTTTTTGTTTTAAAATCCTAGTGCTTTTTTGTTTTCAAGTTAGAGCAAAGGAGGAAATGTGATCTGTGTGTTTTCTGCTAAAGCGTCGGTGGTTTGCCTGGCAGTCGGCCTCGCAGGTCAGTAATAAAACACCTTCTGCTAAAGGACTCGAGGTTCTTTTCGTGCTACTGTTTGTTTTTCTGAAACCAGGAGTTGCTTCCCTTCGGAGGCAGGTTGCTTCCATGAGGGATAGCGTGACGTGTCTGAGCGTGACTGAACATAGGAAAAGGCATTTGTACTTGCACAGCTCGTCGAAATCCCTCCTTCTAAACTTCTGAACGTGATTTGTCCTAAAGAATCGTAGGTTTTCCAGTCCTTTTAATCCTTTTTGTGCACATGCTGAGTTCTTAAATGTTAAATGCTTCCTTTAAAAACAGTGTTCTCTGTTGAGAATATTTTCATGGAATAAACAAATCTTTACATGGTCTAAGTAAGTAGCTTCCCCCTTTGTCTTCTTTTAAGGATTGCTGTTTAGAGAGATGCTCAGCACGAGGTCTGCAGCTTACTGTTATTTATGGTGATGGAACCTCTGCCATGATTGTAAACGGGGGGAGCAGGTGTAAACGTTTTGGTGCTGGTTTTGTCACTGGCCCACTCAGCTACTCTCAGCGCTCGGAGTAACATTTCTGTCCGGACAAAGGCTTACCAGCAGCGAGCACACGCAGCTCTAGCCATAGTTCTACAACTGCTGAGGATAAGGCTTACACCCCAACTCTGTACTTGACAGTGGAATCTGCTGCTAAAGCCATATTAATACCAATAGCGCTGATTCCCTGAGACAGTGCTAACGGCCTACATCTTCCCTTCATCCCAAGAAGGAAAACAAATACTACTCACCACAGTGATTCTCCTCAGGAAGTGAAGCGAGTTTACTGTGTAGGTGCACCCACGTTTGCTCACAGCTGAAAGCATTTTAAGTGTCTGGATTGTTGTGGTTCCTTCATCACTCACTTCTGGCAGCAGCGCTCTTCGGCAAAAGCCACGGCACCACTACAGGACTACTGTACTCTCTTCAGTAGAGCCAACCTGTACGTTCTCTCAGCGCAGACACAGCTCATCTCCTACTTCCTTCTGCAGTGGTGGCACAGAGAGGATCGTTTCTGCACCCTGCAGTAGATCTGGAACCTGCAACTATGAAAACTTGTGCAAAAAGACAGACACTTGAATTCACAGTTCTCTGCAGCGTGTTTTATGTCCGTCAAAGGAAGCTCATCGAACAAACGACGTGTCTACAATGTCGTAGGCTTAATCTATCTTTATTTACACGATTGGCTTCATTTTAATCCTAAGATGCTAATGCCCTTACTCCCCAGCACTGCCAGCACACTGCAACTCTGGGGAAGTGCAGAAAGCCATCGGACCATCGACAGGGGTCATTCAATGACTTGGAGACACAGTAAATAAATAATCGGTTTAGAAAGCAGTAGTTTTAAAACAAGTGTGCACGGTTCAATTCAGAGCTCTAAACATCTTGTGAAATGCAAGAAGTTTGTGCAGTATCAAACAGCCACGTGAAAGCTACGGTTATTTCAAGTCTTATCTTTGAAACGGTGTTGACAGCGGTTTTAGATACTTAATTGTTCCACCTGCTTTACTGCAAGAGGCTCCAGCTTTCGGGAAAGTGCAGTTAAAATCTGGCTGAACTTCTTGTATCTCTCATTTTGATCAACTTCTGCTCCCTTGCTGCCCCAGAGCAATCTCATTTGAAATTCTGTCCTGAAGATTTCAGTCATCTCTTCGTCTGGCTGGAAACCTAGGAAGTAGAAAGAAACCCAGGATATCACACTGAGGCAAGTCTGGTTTTTCCCACAAGCAATGATGACTTCTGAACTGCTACCTCCCACTAAGCCTCAGTGTGCCGGGCTGCTGTAAGACGGCGGAAGCCTTTCCCATGTGTGTGATGTTCTAGCGGCACACAAACGGCTGTAAGGACACCGGGCCCTTCGCTCAGCTCTACCAGTCTGGAATTGGCATGACTAGCCTGACTTTAGATGATAATGACTACATGCAGAGACCGTACACATGCCAGCGTATTTGTCTCCCCTCCTTTTCACTGCAGAGCCTTCTGCCTGACTCGTTGCCATTTTCTGGCTGCAAGTGTCACATCTCGCTCTGCAGTAGAGTCGTGTTATGATGGGTGGTGCTTTATCTGCTGAACAGAGTAGGATTTGAGAGTTGTACAGAAAGTGCAAGGTCTCCTCTGTCCTTGCTGTTCTTCTGCTGAGCTGCTGGAAGAGTCTGCATGTGAAGTCATGAGAACTTGGGGTATGTTCAGCAGAAATGTGTGCTCTGTGGTTGGCTGGGGAGCTATAGTGATGAATCATTTGCTGTCTGCCTATACGCATCTACTGTCTCGGTTCCCACGAGACAGAGTGTCTCACGCTGACTTCTGGTGGCACTCGGGCAAAGACTTCTCTCTCTGGACACAGCCCACACATTCTGTTTACCTTCCAGCAGGCGTCCCGCAGTCAGGCTGTACGTGTCGGCGTCCTGCGCTATCTGGCGAGCTGCGGCCAAGTGCTTGAGCATTATTTCGCAGCTCTGGTCACTGCTTTCCCACAGGTCCATGCCTTCAAAAACAACGGCCTGGCGCTCCATCAAGGTGATGAGAGGCATCAGCAGTGGCACGGTGACGTTCCGTGGAGCAGGGCCAGGCTCTGGCACAGAGAGTAACAAGTAGGTTGTCAGACGTTACAGAACCTGCCCGCTGACTGACAGAGGTACTGCAGCTACGGCGCTCTGTACAAAGATGAAAACTGCTGTTTGTCTGCCAGCTTTCACATTAACATCTTAACGCACCTGTCCTACCAGTTTCCAGTGAACTGGTTGCTACAGGAGAGGGCTCTGCTGAATTGCTAGACAGCGGCATAGATTTGAAAAGCATGTAATGGCTGGGTCATTCCTACAAATTCTGTGAGGCTGTAAGATTTTCTGGGCACTCTTGGGGATGGTACCTCCACCTTACACTGCCTTGGAGCTGTAAAGAATCTGATAGAGAAGCACCCAGTGTGATGGCAAGAATTATCTCACTGTCCCATTCTTTGCATTGGAGGCTTTGTCCTCTGAGCCAACAGGCAGAGCAAGCAGAAGATGCTTCTCTAGGGAAGTGAGATTTCTAGAGGCAAAGGAATGCAGAGTTTCAGTTTGGGAGGGCCTCGGGGTGTGGGCAAAGTGTTCTGTTCTGCACAGACACACACAAGCACATGCTGATCTTTGACTGGTGGGCTGTTACCTTCTAGTTCATTGGCTTATACTGCACGTGTGAGCTCACGCTTCAGTTTTAGCATAGGATACACAGCTCTTGGAACACCACCTGCCTCATCTCCCTCCACAGGGAATCAGAGGGAGAGTGAAAAGGCTAAATAGAAACGCGTGTGTCTCATACTCACTGTTCCACTCCTCGCATCCTTCGTGCAAAGCTTTGCTAAACGGCTTCAGCTGCTTTTCATACACAATGGCAGTCTGGGTGTAACGGTGTCTCAGAGAAGTCCAGGTTTGTTCTAACCTAGCGACCTGTTGGTTCAAGCAGAGAACACCCATGACTGACTCCCTAAGGATTCACAGGAAGAGCACCCTGCTCGTGACAAAGTGCCTGTGCTGACGGTCTCTCTAGTCTTGAAAGAACTGCACAAATTAAGCACCACAAACAACATCAAGAGAACAGACTTGTACCTGTGGCATTTCCAGAGCTTTCATAATAGCAGAAAAGGCATACAGGTCCCCCAGCGAGTCCTTCAGCTCCACTGCGACTTGGATGATCCTGTTCAATGTTGCTGCTCGATCTTCCACGTTTCCTGTGCAGCCCAGGATGTCCACAGCTATTCCTATCGCCATGGTGGTGTGTCTGCAATTGAAAGTGTTTGTACTACTGGTTACCAGTTCTTCAATGACTAACGCTTGATGCTGTACAAGTAGTCAAAGGCATAGATCAGCACACGGATCCTTACCAACAAACATCTTGCTATTGAGAGCCAGAAAGCCGTTCTACGGACAGAGCTGCACGCTGGCGTTTAGGAACATGTAGTTGTTGTTACACTGCTTCTACAGGAAATACTGCTCAAGCAACGAATGAATAAGCATTTCCAGGGAAAACTGCCCCAGCTCCTTTTGTCCTCTGCACTCAAGTCCTTGGGCTGTTCCCTAACGTCCAGCAACCAACTACTGCTGAAATCTGAACCAGATAAGCTAGACCAGAGACAGCAGACCCAAACTCTTGCCCCTTAAGTTGTGCTGAGGTTCAGCTGTGCTGCAGCTTTGCTGTTCATTTTTTACTTCAGTAGGTATCTCACCTCCTCCCAGCTTAAGCTACCACCTTCCCTCTTCCACAAACACGTCCATGCACAGCTAGATTACGGGTCCCCTAAACTTGAGGCACGCGCGTTCTTAAAGGCGAGCCGAGTGCGTTCAGCAGGCTGCACGATCCGGCTTTCAGTGCAATTCCCCTCTCTCTGGATTACATCCACAGAGTTTCCCCTGACCTTAAGCAATTTTTTCTATGAGAAAGCAGTGACCTGCCATCTCACTGAACTGTGTGGTGTACAAGGGAGTGAAGTCAGCCTGCAGGAGAGCATTCTTTAAGGAAGGGCAGAGGCCAGTCCGCTGGCCATCTGCCATGGAAGTGAGTAACAGCACATTTACCTTTCAATTAGGTCAAGGCGCAGCTGATGTCCATAAGGCAAGGTAATCAGTTCAAGACCAGACTTCACTCCCATGCTCCGCCTTGTCTCTTCGGAAACTTCTAGTATCCTTGCCACCTGTCAAGTGCAACAATTTGCACAGGAGTTTTGAAACAACCAACTTCAAAAAAGCCAACCCCTACCTGCACAGAAGTCTTCCTGGTTAGCCCAGGGCATAGAGAGCACAGACTGCACTAGTAGAATACAGTCATCATCGGTGCTTTCTGCATGATTCAGCCATCAGGAAACATTAAAAAAGAGGGACCAAAGTGCTTTGTTAAACTTTCATCTCCCACTTCCCGAAGGAAATCCAGGAAATGTACTCGCTTGGCCTTGATCCCTGCTACTGCTCTTTGGCCTTAAAGGTTTCCTACCACTGTCACTTAGAATCATAGAATGAGTCAGGTTGGAAAAGACCCTTGATACCATCTAGTCCAACCATCAACCCTAGTCTATACATAGGTACTCAACCGCCCTGGGGCAACTGCTGGCTGAATCCGTGATGGGGTGGGATCTTCTGGGCAGAGGACCTGGCCTGAGGTCTGGCCACTGAGTTCAGCTGTGGGGATGGGATGGGCAGGGAGGGGGCTGCAGAAGAAAGACTATCTGCCTGCTCTGTTCTGATAGACCCACCAGCAAGTCCTGGAAGCTGAATGAAGCCCACAAAGCACTATTTTTTTGCAGTGTGTTCTACATCTTTCATAAACAGTTCCAGCAGCCACCCAGGTCTTTCCTTGGAGAGGAATGCACGAGTCCTGATACCCGCCTACCCAGAGATGAGAAGAGCGGCAGCTAACTTTAGAAGTTCCACTATGTTTAGTTCCACTGAATGCCTCACACTATGGCCAGCAGCAGGCCACCAAGTTAAGGTCTGTGCACTCTCTGCCCTGGCAAGTCAAGCGTGTCTATTTCTTGTCACGAGCAGCAATTTCCACAGTGGGTTACAGCACAGAAGAAAGGCTGAATCACGGAGATACACCAACTGAGAGGAGACTAAAAAGATGTGCAGAAGCTGAGAATCTGTGTCTAAAGTCAAGGGTGGTGGGAGGCCTTTAGTCCAAAAGCTTTGTAACTGTTCTTATTCTTCAAGCGGAAAAAAAACCCCAAAGCAAACTACCCTACAAATCCCTGCGAGCAAATCAGTCAACTTACTGCATCAGATGCAAATCTACCCATTAATCTTTTCAAATTGTTTTTTTAAAAAGTATAAACTTGCACAAGATAAACTACCAAGGCAATTCTATTGTGGTTTTTTACCTTGCAGTCCACGCTCAGAATATGCTGTGCAATTCTCTTCGGATTGTTGTTCGTGAAAATCTCCTTAACTCTTCTTAACATCGATGTTTCCAAGGGCTTGTTTTCAGGAGGAAGTAGCTTGGATTCAAAATCATTTGGTTTAAAACTAGATACCGTCTCAAAAACAGGTTCTGAAAAGACGCCGTCTTCTTCAGCCGTCTCCGCTGGAGCCTCTAAAGCATCTGCAGAGTTTGCGGTAAAGTCATCGTCCAAGATCAAGTAGCTGGTTTCAGAATTCCTAAACGAGTGTGTTTCCCGCTCCTTTTGGGTCAGATGTTCCACGTAGGTTTTTTTCTGACACAGGTGTTTTGTTGCTCCAGGACCCCTGCTGCCAGGGCTCAGTTCACAATAATGTCCTTCTGAACCACAGGAAGCCAAAGGAGAATTTGGGGGCATCACGGGGGCTGCTTTGCTGGGTTTAGGTGGAGGCTTCGGACAGAGCTGACTGTCTGATCCTCTAAGAGCTTCCCCTACTTGGGACTCAGCGGTGACTTTCTGAACAAACGTGGGGCTAAGAGAAGGTTCACTGCCCGTTCTAAATGCAGGAGAATTTGGACAGGAGTTTGCATCTGCTTCAGGTAACCGAGACGGATGTCCTGAACCTGCAGGGGAACATGCTACTTGAGAAAACCAAACAAACACACAGTTCCTGATGCCTGTCTTGGGTTCATCTCTTAGTGCTACTTCCTGTAAAATACGGTCTGACTATGTCAATTGTTCACTGACAAAAATATCCACCAAACGATGGTTTAAGGAACTGGCTACCCAGCAAATTAACTGACTGGCTGATAGACAGAACAGCTGCACCATCATATTACTCTGTGGTAGTAGCGCTGCCAACACGTCCAGTCCCTGCTGCATACGTGGGCTATACTGTCAAAGCTGGACAGTCTCCATCGCCTGCAATAGGAGGTTTCTTTGTAACCTGATCAAGCCTATAAAAAAAGAGAGTTCCAGCCCTACCACAAACCATGAGTCATTCCTGTGAATGACCACTGAGAGGGAACTAAGGGTTCCCAAAGTCAGGGCTGAACCAGCAATAAGGTACCACAGAATCACAGAACATGAGCAATTGAAAGGGACCTGGAAAGATCATCCAGTCCCATCCCCTTGCCACAGCAGGATCCCCTAGATCAGGTCACACAGGAACACATCCAGGCAGGTTTTAAATGTTTCCAGAGGAGGAGACTCCACAGCACCTCCTTGGGAAGCCCGTTTCAGTGCTCCCTCACCCTCACTGTGAAGAAGTTCCTTCTCACATTGATGTGGAACCTCCTCTGTTCCAGCTGACACCCGTTGCCCCTTGTCCTGTCATTAGATGCCCCTGAGCAGAGCCTGGCTCTATCCTCCTGACACCCACCCTTCACATATTTATCAACACTAATGAGGTCACCCCTCAGTCTCCTTTTTTCCAAGCTAGAGAGACCCTGCTCCCTCAGCCTTTCCTCATCAGGGAGGTGTTCTAGTCCCTTCATCCTTGTCCTGGCTCTGCGCTGGACTCTCCAGCAGTTCTGTGTCTCCTAACAGCATGATACCAGAACGTGCTAGGAGGACCTCTCGACAACACACACAGCAGTACTCTTCACACTAACTGTTAGGGTTTTTGCAGTCATGGATTGCAATAAGATAATCAACAACAGGCAGAGAGGAACTTGTTTTATGAATGCCATTCCATCCCACGTTAAACACAACATACAGTCTCACTACACAAACACTGAACACTGTTTGTCTCAAAAATCTCTTCACAGTAGGCACCGCCTATTTTAACAGTATCCAAAATGCCTAGCAGCCCTGGAAGTCAACATGGGAACACATGCATCATGGCACCCCTCCTCACCCAGAATTTTACTATGGACACAACTGCTCTCTCAAGAGTCTGAGAAAGAAAAGGCCACAATGACCAAACTTTGCATCACTGGGGGAAGACAATGACTGGGCTGTGGAACCAGACAGCAACAAAGGGAATGAAAAGCAAAAGGGATGGGAGGGAGAGAGAGAACTTGAGAAAGGTGGATGGAATTGAGTACAAAAGCCATGGTGGTGCTTTTCTCCAGGCGAGGCACACTACCACATCTGCACACCTTGCCCCAACAAACAGCAGTTACCAGGAGTTCCACGGAACATCACTTCCACTTAACAGAATTCTGTCACAATGACAGGTGGAACCAGTCAGCTCTCGTAAAGCACAAGAGAGGAAAGGTGATGCTCTCACTAGGATATTAACGTCCACTGCAGCTGTCATTTTGCTGCTGTGGAAGCCCACTGAGTTGTGCACTAAGGCAGTCAACTAGCTGGTGCACTGCAAACAAAAACACCTCTTCAAAGGCTTAAAGAGGAAGTGTGCGCACACAGCTTACACTGGTCACTACACACAGCTGCATCTCCAGCACTCAGAACACTCAACAGTCTCACTTGGGTCTCAAGTGCCACAGATCAGCTGGACACACGTGAAACATTTATTAACAACACTCACCTATCAGCAGATAGCTCTCTGACTGGTGAGCCTTCAACGGGAATCTTCTGTCCAGAACGTGATCCAGGCTGGCTGGCTGGCTCCCGCTTTTGGATTTGTTTCTGCAATAAACAAAACCGTATCGATATGGGCAATGCTCTCTTGAACATACAGACCTAACTGCCAGAACACATCGTAACCGGTGCAAGGATCACCACCTCTCCACTTGGGCAGCTTACACAGGGCACTTCAGCTGTTCTAGCAGCAATGAAACAGGCTGGAAGGTTTCATCGTTTGCCTTATACCAGTCAAGAATTGCCAAGGTACTGAAGAGCAAGCTGCATCACTATTGACCCTCTGGAGTCTACATTTGTGTGGCCTAGGCAGCCAATGGCATCCTGGCTTGTATCAGCACTAGTGTGGCCAGTGGGAGCAGGGAAGTGACTGTCTTCCTGTACTCGGCACTGGTGAGGCCACACCTCAAGTACTGGGCTCAATTTTGGGTGCCTCAATTCAAGAACGACACTGAGCTGTGGAGTGGCTGCAGACAAGAGCAATGAGGCTGGTGAAGGGCCTAGACAACAAGTCTGATGAGGAGAGCAAAATGAAAATACCTCAGAAGGTTTCCTCTGGGTATGCTCTGCTCTGAGGACTGCATGCTGGATGTACCAAGACTCAGTCTCTTGGCAGTGTCTGGTCTTCCTTCAGGGGTACTTGGCTCGTTTTGTTGGACTGCAGTTACACCATACTTTTCTTCTAGACATCTGAGAGGTACAGTCCTATTGATAGGCTGAAAGATAATTGCTCCGCTCTGCTTTGATACTGCTGTGCGATTCCCAACGTAGTATCTAACCAAGCCAGGGATGCTGCTGAAGCTTTCAAGTTCCAGCTGATACTGAACACGGCAGTATGCTTCATTCAGTCTTAGAACTGTCCTGTTGATTTTAAAATGCTGAGAGGTGTTTTTCCACTGACAGGTAAGAACAAAGTTCCCAGGACTGGAGAGAGAATCCCTAATCAGAAAATCTCCATCTCTCTGAACCAGGTCTTCTGCCACCTTTGAAGAAAAAGAATTGCGAAAAAAATACTTTCAATATAAGCAAACAAGTAGTCAACCAACACAGTGCATCACAATACTCTGAAACATAGGACTGACTTAATTTGCCTGTTCCGGGAGGACGGAGCAACCCAGCAACACAAAGCAGAGCAGTAAGTGTCACAGAAGAATGCTGCTTCCAGTTCTACAACTTCAGCTCATCCCACAACAGAGACCCCAGAAACAGTCCCTTCATTATGACCTTAAGTGACAAGAGTTTGGTTTTATCCTTTGTCAATACTGCCCGACAGCAGGAAGAGCCAGACAAATCCTCTTTTTCTGGTTTGAATTGGCCCTTTCACGTGATATAACAATGACTCCTAAGTGTAGCACGTGTGGCTGCTGAGCCTGCTCTCCTTGCTCAGGGGCAGGGCAGGTGACAGGTGGAAGCTGTAGCAGCAGCCGGCCAAACGCAGAAGGAAAACCCGCAGGGGGAGCTGCAGCTGCTCTGGAACTGAAGCTCCAACACGACAGTTTTAACGTATCTTTAACGACGCTTGCAAGGATCAGCATTAAATAATTGAATACATTTTGTTGTGGATATTGCCCCTGCACAGATTTCAAGTGCGTTAAAAAACCCAGAGTTTACAAATATGAACCCAATTAAAGTCTCGGTGCGTTTGAGTAATACGTGAAGAGAGCATTCTCACGTAAAGCTTAAATTCCACCCCTGCCTTTATTCAGTACACACAAATCCTGAAAGATCTGCAGTTTCCACCCTGAATCCCTCGGCAGCCCCGTTGCATGCCAAGCTGTGATTAACCACCACAGCTTTAACATGAATAAGCAGTACGTCCCTACTACATTCATGCTGATGAGAGAGACTTAGTGCAGTTCTGCCTGCCTGCGAGAGCACAAAGCACGTTTTGCAATGCAAAGAGCACACACCTGACGGGGAATACGTCCGTGGTACCAGGCATGGCTACGCAAGTCTTCGCTGCTCAGCTGCAGCTCTTCCTCTAGCTCCTTCTTCAGTTTCTCTGGGCTGTCGCTCATAACTTGGTGCTCCCTAGAAAACTGCAATAAAAGATGAAAAGCTTCAGCTGCGCCAAGCTGAGTGATTAACATGTTACCTGGGTTATAACCTCCATCACATGACCTGCACTAGTGACTAGTTCGTGGCAGGCTGGCTCGGCTTTCCTCTAGAGCCAAAGCCAGCGTTCATGAGATACCATCACGGTTATACACAGCATGGTTATACGGAGCAAAGCTTTCTGTTTGTACACCAAGCTCATAATGACACACCTACAAAGTCACTTCTCATTCTTCCTCCTCCCAACAGGAATTCTAACTGCACCCTGAAAAACGCTGCTGGACCCAAAGGCCCTGCTCCAGTGTTCTTCCTTCTGTTTAAACTTCCATTTCAAATTCTTTTCCCTCCACTCCCTTTGAACCCATCCAATCAAGAACATTCAAGGGAAGAAACCTCTCGCTACCCCTTAATGGGAAAAGCAGGAGATCTGCTAGCAGGTGGACCACTGCACCACTCCAGCCAATTAGTCCTTTTTGAGGATGAGGCGTTGCTAAAAGAGTGGGATGCAGTGTCTTCTCTCCAGAGTTCAAACGTGCTCCTTCATAAGCACTCGGTAGAGGGAAGTTCTTTGGACTTCCTAACATTCTCCAAGGGCTGGGCACTCCAGCTGTTGCTGGACTTGTTGCTGAAGAGTTTGACAGGCCTGATATTCAAGAGCAACGGGTTTATTGCAGGGACCATGTTCTATCTCCATTTATCAAAGACTCAGTCTAGTCTCTCTTTCAAAGGAAGGGCATTTTAAAGCAAGCGGGAGGGACTGAGGAGCCACCTCCAGCTGAGGAGCAGCAAAACCACAACACGTTGCCCCAGTGCATCACGGATGCGTTCCTGGGTACGAGCCACGGCTCACAGGCTTCCCTCGCTGACACACTGACATAAATATGCAACACATGTATTATTTAAAAGGAGAACTGGCGATGCTTGCCCACCAGTCCTCCTCTTCCTGTGAGCACTGCTCCATGCAGCATATCCCTCACGCTGAACACTCGCAGACCTCACTGTGGGAGCAGATGGCACACACGGAGCGCTTTCTTCGGCAGCCCTCCCTTGCTGTTTCAAGCAGACTGAATTAGAGCAGATTACCAGACAGCAGATTTTTGGTTGAATAAAGCCAGAAGAGGCATCCTGCAGCCTACATTATTTAAACACACTGGGAGCCCTGAGAAATTCTGAGATATATTCTCCTCTTGTCTCTGCTTTTGTCAGAGAAAGCTAAGTCTTCTCTTAGACAAACACACATGAGCAGAGCAGCTTATAAAGGAAGGGGAAAGACAAAAAACAGACTGGTAGAGGATCACTTTTCCCCTCAGTTTCACTTCTGTGAACCATTACGGGGCTGTATACAACCCTATACAAACAAGGTTCAAAACAGAAGATGGTTTTCAATAAGGACTACATCCCTTGTACTTCTGTGCAGTGGAGGTCTTTCAGGAACCCTTCCCAAGCTTTACAAGCACAGAAGAAACCATGCTACACAAAAGAGACCTTCAGTTGCAGCAGTATACAAATCTCCTGCACGCACAGCTGTGCATTTTGATGATGATCTGTGAGGACTACGACTGCAAGGCATCTTAAAAACCCAAAGCTACGGCACCAATTGTTACCGTCTTTCCAAAAGCATCTCAACGGTAGGCAAAGGCCCTGTAAATGGAACAGACTGTAGCATCCATTATAGTGACATAAACTCACTCACAAACCAGGATGATCAAGTTACACATGAATTACAAATACAGCAGAGAAACCTAGAATTTCCTCTGGTGGTTCCATAGATTTTTCGCTCCTCAAATGAACCTACATCATGCACTTCAACCAGCAACTCAACAAGAAAAACGTCTGAGGAATCCAAACCAACTGAATTGTTAACGTTCATGATTAGTGGTTTGTTAAAAATCCTCCCCACCATGGTCAACCACCCTAAGCATATTCCAATTGCTGGGGTCAAACACGTCCCAAGATAAAGGAAAAATCCTTAAATAAACCTTATGTGCAACCCTGAACTGAGTGGAAGAACTCCTGTGGCCACGAGAGGGGAACTGCCTAGGTAAGCAAGTTTGGTAACAGCACTCCTCCTGCAGTTCTTTTGTTGGCTGAGGCCAATTTCTCATAGAGAGCCGATGCCCACTGCAGGACCTCGGCACACACTCAAGCAAAGGTTCGAAAGTCACCTGAGACAGCGAGCACGGCAGTCTGTAAATAAGGAAGAACTCAGCGTGGAACAGCGTAATTAGTCAGGCCAGTGGGGATTTTTAAATGGTGAACTGTTCCACACAATGTGAAGGAGACACTTCAGCCTCCCACCAACAGCATCGAAAAGTTAACAGGCCATGGTGGCACCCTGTAAATTTGCATTAACTTCACAGTGACAAGACTTCCTTTCACAGTTATGTCCTCGTGGTATTTCTTTGCTTAGGACACTTTATTGGCTCCTACCCAATGACAGAAAGAAATCTGAATTGATCTTCCCAGCTAGGCAGTGGAGAGTAAAAAAGAGCTTTAAAAAAGGTAGGGCAAAAAGTAAAGATTCTGTAAGCTCTGCAACACCACAGTTCCAATTCTGTAAGATTTCCAAACAGTAGCAACTCTGTCAGCGAGCCCTAGAATACAAAAGCAAACCAAATCAGCAGATCTCACTCCAAACACAGATGCTTTTCCTGACCTACAAAGAACTAAGTATGTGCTTCCCAGAACTCTTTGTTCACATTTCAGTCGTACTGTGTCCAGTGCTATTTTAAGATATTCCTGCTACCCCTGAGGTTTTTGTGAAAAGATCTCTAGAAGAAAAATACAAACTATCTAGCAATACAGCATCATCAACCTTCAGTAAAAGCCCCTCAATCCTACCTACATACCCAAAGTAACACCTAAAGAGCTTAAAAAGGGCTAACGGAAAGACTTCGTTCCAATAGACTCTGCATCCACCTTCTACTACAAACTGCACTGATCACAAACACTTCATTTTCCTACAATATGGATCCTGAGAAATCCTGGTTTTAGTTAGTCGAATCCTAATCTCAGGGATGACTTGTAAACTCGTTTTACCAAATACAACGGCTTCCACATACATGTTGAAAGCGGGTACGTGAAGCCCGAGGATGCCAGGGAACACATCTAGATCGTCACATACTGAGGAAAGATCAAGATCTGCCATCTATAAAAAGCATTTGCAGTGCTTACAAGGTAAGAGATGGCACTTGCAAAGAGTCTCTGCTTCTCACTGGCTTCACACATCACATCCACAGCACTCGTACAGTGTTCAGTAACGACACAGACCAACAAGTGCCAAGTCTGTAAAACCTGGCAGCCCTCCTGATTTGAGTGGCTTTCCCCTCCTGTGTACCCTCAGCTGAGGGTGAATCACAGCAGGGAATTCACCATGAAAATACTTGCACTTCAAGGTCTCTCCCTCGGATCATGACAATCACAGCAGCTAGAATTAAAAAACAACTGCCATCTGACAAAGCTAAATATTGAGAGCTCTCCATTTCTTAAATTACCGTTTACCACTAATGTAGTCTTAATTCACATGATGACTAATGAATGAGTTGACACAAGTTCAGTCCTTCTGCACTGATCACTCTGTCTTCTATTAACAGAAAACAAACCAAACATCTGCTGGTGAGAGCCTCAGTTCACACACTCAAATTAGCTACAGCAAAATATCAGCGCTCAAGTGCTGTACTGTTTCCTGGGCTTTGATGGGCCATGATGAGGCATCTCTGAGCTTGGCTACATCCTGTTTTCAATTAAATTGGACAACATAATTACAAGGAATTTATCTTGATGCAGCCAAAAAACCTGAATCTCTGACAGGTCTAGGTGATCCTGCTCTGGTGGAGGGATTGGACTAGCTGATCTTTCGAGGTCCCTTCCACCCCCTAATGTTCTGTGATTCTTTACAACTGCAATCAATACTAAAACTAAGAATTAGTCTCACCAGCTGATCTTGCTTGAAGCAGTATGTTTTCACTTAAGCCTGGGTGTTCGTACCATTCTAGGCACTGGGGCAATTCCACAGCGCGTCATTTGGACCTGAGCTGCAGGCCTTCCTTGGCTGGACCGCCAGCTGTTCTGTACCTAGAGACACTTTCTCTTCCACAAATGCACTCCAGCTTCTTCCCATCAAAGCTGCTTAAAATAGCAATTCATGAGATGCAGCTAATGCTAAACGTGCGCGCTGGAACACACGCGTTCCAGTTTATTCTGCACGCTGCAGAACTCTTTAAATAGAGCCTTCTTTTTGAAAGAGCTCTGCTGTAATTTGTTCCCACATAAGAGATTTTATTTTTGATTGTCCATACAGTAATCACTGTGAACACTGCCACTTCTCCAGCCACTACATGGATTAGACTGAATAGGAAGTTGCCATGACAACACCGATGGCATTTTAGGTATTAGAAATTCATGCCAAGTTAAACAAAGGGCGTGTGTGGTCAAGAACACCGGTTTTATAACTGTTCTGACAGACAACAACACAACCCAATGTCATTTTAGAAGTTTTAGAACAGAAAAGTGAAGCCGTGTGCTTCAAATGAAAAGGAAAATTTACAGCAAGAGAAGGGCATCCTTAGCTCTCAATTCCTCTGGTGACTTCTGACAGTGTAAGAACATGGGCCCAGTGAGCCCCACCCTGTGCTCCCAGAAACGTCCATTTCAAAGGCTAAATTACTTGAGAAGAGAGGGCCAGTGTCACAACCTTCCTCACTGCAAAGGTGCCAGAAAAACCTGTACACATCGCACTGTCACTTCCAGAGCTGACCCTCTGTTATTCAAAGGGCAGTATACATCCAAAAAGTACTTAAGAGCTGAGCTGTAGCTCACAGGTACTCAAAAGTAGTTAGGTAGGACAGCCCACCTGATTAGGAATCCATTCCCAAGACACAAAGTGGTCCGATCAGCTAAATTCTTAAAACTGACAGAATTCTCTTCAGCAAGCCCAAACCAGGGCACTTTTCACTTTATCCCTAAACAGAGTCAGCTCCAGGGCCACAAGAATGAAAGTTGTTTAAGCTTCTCTCTGAGACAATGAGGAATACCAAAGGTGTACCTTAGAACAGAAACACACTGTACCCAGCCACCACATAAAAACAAACACTTCCAAACAAAACCTGAAAGCACTGCCGAGCAGCACGCTGTGTATTTACTGGTATTGAAAAAGGGCACCTACCTTGACTCTGATAACAGACTTGCGATAATAAAAGCAGCAAAGCCCTGCAACCAGCATTTGAAAAAATTTATAATCCTTTGGCATTTTTAGTTCTGTTGTGTTCCTCAAGACTGAAGATGAACAGTCACTACTAGCAGTTTTCAGAGGTTTAGCAAGCTTCTTAGTATCACCACTGCCTGCCAGAGCTTCAACACCTTTCCGCAGCGGTCAGGGGCTTGCTTGCTTCCAGCACACCACACAGAGAGTGACAGAATCCTCATGTGATCTGTTTTCACTCAGCAGTGAAATCCTAGCTCCTCTATCTTGGTATCCCCCTGACTCAGAGATGTATTTAAGCCACCAGTTCAAGGCCACATCTCTATCTGCATCATCACTAACATAAAACACATAAAAGAAAAAAACCTGAGAGGAAAACCAATTGATGACTGTTTGACAACCACTACCCCTCATACTCAACTAAGAACATAGGTTCCTTTGAGCTTAGGTAACCAAGGAAAATGATAAAAGTGTTTATTTTTAATTAGTAAGCTTCTGGCAAGCAGTCATTGGAAAAAATAGCCAGTAGCCAACACTGTCAGCGTGGGCAGTGCAAATGCTGGAACTGAGGCTCCTCGAGTATTTAAAGCAACCAGGGGACAGCAACAGACGCCTTCCGCAATTAGGAGGACACACAGAATAAATGCTTACTGATGTCCTCAAGTAGTACTTCAAGGAAGTCTCACCTCGTAACAGAGCACGTTCTCCTCACACTAACTGAACAACGTCAAACACACTCAGCGCCTGCATCAAGTGCTAGGACTTAGCAAGTAAAACATAAAGACAAAAGCAAAGACTAAAAATACGCTTTGCTTTTCAAGTTAAGCGGGTTGGAAAAGGAAAGCTCAGTCTTGGTAGTAAGGAAGAGGAAGTGTGATGTGTAAAGTTCTCTTACCTGTTTGACCACCCAAGATTTGCAGGTATCTAGCACTAAGTTAAGCATCAAACCCAGAGTACTCATAAAGCTAGTCAGAGCACTTGGCCGTGTGTAGGAGATGGTGTGCCAGTGACTCTGGAGAAAAGGAAAACTCTGCAGGAATAAAGTATCAGAGCACTAAATGGACTGAAGAGTGACTGCCCTGGCAAGAAAAAGAATTGAATACTGTCTCAGCAAGTACGTTTAAAACAATGATTTGGAAAATCCAGTTGTGTTATAGACGGAGAGGAAACTTCTCCAAGTAGTTTATGACAAACTCCGACGATGAGCTTTCACAAAGTACTAGGTATTCATAAAATTCATTCATAAAATACCAAGAATGTGAAAGTACCCTCCTTTCCTCTGTACTGCAACATATTTTAAGCTGCATTCTTCTTCCGCTGTGAGGAAGTCCACATGATTGCTTTAGCAGGTAGCCAGAGAAAAGAAGAATAAAAGATGTCCTGCAGAATTTCAAACACAAGTCTCAACTGTGCCTTCTTGTCTGGAGTGTCTGGGTACCTACTTAGAGAAACGAGTGTGTGGGAAAACGACAAAAAGGGAAGCTAAACTGAAGAACACATCAGTCGAGGCATTTTTGTTTTATAATGATGATCACTGCACGATACACTAAGGTTTCATTTGGAATATTGTGAAGGCAATATCACGGCAAGTAACTCAAAACTACAGCAAGTGACAAGAAGGGCTGTTAGGATGACTGAGCTCATTTGGCAGCTTTGTAACACATGAGTGTGTGCATAAAGACCAATTACTTTTGCAATTTCTTGTTAAGACATTTTTACCCAGGAGTACTTACTGCTCTAGTTCTATTGATCTAGGCTGAAGACACAATTGTTTCCCCCAAAATAAGTAGTATAAACACAAGAGAAGCAAAAAACAAAGATTCCCAACAAGACCTAGACCTTTTCAACAGGACCGAGATTTCCCCTGTATTCTTCTCCCTGCTGAGAGCAGAGACAGTCTCTTCTATTGTTGAAGAGAGCGTTGTCTCTTCAACAGTCTCCCCGGACTGCAAGGTGCAATCTGCCCCCTTCAATGGGAACAGCACCGTTCGATCTGGAAAGGGAATTTGGCCCAGTACATAACTCAACGTGGACATGTCTGTTTTTCAACTGAAAAGCTTGTTACTCAGCAGCGGTGAAAAAAGTTAAGTGTTACATCCACAGCTCAACATGAACAGCAGGACCTAAATTACGAATGGTAATTGCCAGCTCCCTAGTTGCTGTCTGTAACGCAGGAACAAATCACAAATTACATATGCTGTGAGGATGCCAGAAGTAATTAACCTGAGGAGTAATACCACACGGCTTCGTGCAGCAGCTGACGACACACTTTATCAACAGTACAACTGGGAGCAGAGACTGTGCTTCATTTAGATCGTCAATCTAATTTATTTTAAAGAAAACCAATAGGAGTTTTGGTTTTATTTAAGGTTCACACGACACATGTCATTTGATGAATGACACATTTTTAAGAGTCAGAACTTCTGCACAGCACTGTGACAGAGCTCATTTGTGTTATTTAGGTTGTTTTCATGGTCTGGTATAAACTACACTAGCCCAGCACCACACATGAGGATTGAGCCCCTGACACACAACCTGTGTCCAGCTCCATTCACGGCATCTGTATATGCAGCAGTTTGAAGACTTCAACAAATCATTGGAACCTTTAAATCAGCCTAACAACAAGCACTGAAATACATGAACTGCTTTAGTTTTCTCCCTGCTCAGTGGAAGAAAACAAGGCAGGCAGAAGCAGCTGACAGAAGGCATCGGGTACCACACAAACATCAGCAACACAAATCTGATCAGATACAGCACGTAGCACGCTGATCACTGCCGCTGCACTAATGACACCACACAGAATACAAATACACCCTGCTTGCACAGTGCATATGTGTGCTCTGATATGGTTCTCACTACCTACGGCTATAAAATGGCTCCTGTAAGGTTTTCATAAAATACAACAGGAATACAATCTGAAAGAAAACCCCCAAATAAAATTACAGCACTTAAATCTTCAGAAACATTCACCTTTTAATACGTGACACCTCTCTGTAACTAGCTAGTTCCTCCTAATGCAAGAAAGAGCCAGGAAACACAGGAAAACAGCTGTTCAAGCATTTGTCCACACACACAGCATCTACACAATGCCCACAACCACCCAATCTTAGTACCTAGCCCTTCAGACATAGCACATGTCCTGTAACATGTTCAGGGGNCTTGATGAATGACACGTTTTTAAGAGTCAGACATAGCACATGTCCTGTAACATGTTCAGGGGAATGCCTCCAAATACACAACCAAGTGCATGACAGCACTGTCAGAAAGAAACTCAACTGTCTACAGGCACATAAAGCCCTACCAGCCAGCTCATGCCCTACCTCCCCATGTTAGTTCTTTTACAACCTTACTTCCTGGGGGCTATTGTTAGTGCAGCTTCTGACCATAAATCAACAGGCAGCGCAGCAACTGCAATTGCTCTTGTTTGCATTGCACAGGAGTGGTATGGGAGAGGCCAGAATAATCGCTTCCTCCTATCACAGTTCCGTGAGGCAAAGCTCTACAAGTGCAGCTGTGCAATAATGGTGAAAATACAGAATTGTCATCTCTTTAGTTTTCAATACTGCTTGAACAAAGCTCTTTGAAAATCTGACTCATAAAAACCCAGCGAGTTTTTATGAGACTCTAAACCAACTATCTACGAGAAACACGCACCCAACTTGTTTACGAGCTTCCTACTAGGCCCTAATTTGCACTTTAAGACATCCAAATACGTTTTAAAAATCTGACCTTTTATAACCAAAGCATACAAACTTGCAAGTCATCTGTCAACAGGCCTAGTTTTTTTACTAGCCTGCTTCCTATTAAGAAACCACCAGCAGGTTTTATTGATCCTACAAAAAAACTCTCATACACAATCTTGAGCTCCATCTACTGTCTGCTAACTCATGTAGAAACATGAAGCTATTCTGTAATGTCTCACTTGTTTTCCTTCTATTTATTCCTTGGGCTGGAGGAAAACAAAGGCATGAATTTCATTTTGTTCAGAATTAGTTCACAACTTATGGTCCATATCTGCTTCCTCTTCTCTGCTGAATTAGCTGTCATTAGTCTAACTTTAGCTTTGCTGCACAGCACACAAGAGTTATCTTGCACATAAAAGCGAGCTACTAACTCAATCACTACATTCAGGTTTCCAGTTTTGAAAGTCCCCCTAGTGCTGCCCAAGTGTTTGTCCCAGTTTTACACCAATCCCAAGTATACTTCACCGGGATAAACGGACACATTTCAAAATCAGCTATTTATCTAGACCCCTAAATACCCTAGAATACTTCCTGTTCACTCAAAAGGGAGATTCTGGATGTGTAGCACTTGAAAAGAAAGAGTCAGAAGTCACTTGGTCTCTGTCAGGGTTCACTCAAAACTCCTTACCAGGATGTATGAGTTTGAACAGGCCTGTCTCCCACATTTTTCCAATACCCTTTTAATGAAGCAAAAGCATCCAGCTCATCTCAACTCACATACCTCCCTTTCAGCATTTTACTAACAGGAGGAGTGCAGGCCGCGGATGCAACCAATCTCCAGATGTTCTAGATAGCCAACACAGTATTATACTCACTGATACCTGAAGGTTGCTGACGTAGCTGACATTCAAACATCTCAGATAAGTCTGCTCTTTTAACAGCACATTAGTAGATGGCATCCCCCCAAAAGATGCTCTTTCTGCTGTGTTCTCAGAAGGCAAACTGTATCTGAACAGTATGTCTCCAAAAAGAGGCAGGATGTACAAACAGACACAAAGCACCAGTCTTACTCTAGTTATTATGTATGAACGTAGCTCCAAGAGATTAGAAGCTTTAGCAGTTAGGAGTACGGGAATGTTTACTAGTAATCTGCCTTCTACAAACTATATTCTCCCTCCCCCCTGTGGTTCATATGCTTCAATGCATTCAACGATCAACTCAAGTAATGCCTGGCTAGGAGTTAAATAGAAATGTTTTCATGTCCCAGTCAGTTTTTGCTGTTTAGTCTGTTTTCCACACGATGAAAAGGACACAACATGAGCAGCTATCATCCTCAGGGCACAGCTCCTGTGGAACAACACTGAAAGTCCTGAGCAAACAGAAAGACAACTACTCCAAATAAGAGACAGGTCAGCAACAGTTAGGAAACACCAACACAGAAGATGCCAGGCTATAGTCAGATTTCTGCTGTCATTAACATTTCTAATATTTCAAATGAAAAAGAGTACGATTCTGTGTGGCACTCACAAGACTGCTAGAAACAAGAAGACTTCTTTGTACCTCAGAACTTCTATCCTGTGTTTCAGACTCAGCCATCCTCAGCTCACATTTCCCTTACCTGTGAATGACGCTGGACAGTAGTTGAAATGACCAGATACTTGGTTAGATGATGCTGATATAATCTTGATATTGAAAAATTCAGCTGTCTACTGCCACTAGTATTGCCACTGATGCCAAGTAAACTAAGGCAAGATCATCTTACAGCCGGTTTGCGACTCAAAGCTCGGTACAATCTCAGTGCATGTAGCAGCTTTTGATGACTCCAGATCAGACATAATTTAATCGGCAATGACACAAGAGGTAGAAAGCAGACATTGACAGGATCAAAATCATGACAGAACAAGTGTAAGCCCAGAAATAGAATGCATGATGCTCTATCAACATTTTACATTTATCAGAGCATACTGAGCGTTACAGAAGGCGCTTCATAAGCTAAATACCATAAATTCTATTTCAGCATCAGAAAGGAATGTGCAAGGGCCACTGCTAAAAGACTTCACAATCAAGACCAGGAGAGTTTAAAAGCCACTATCCACTTAAATGCATTCATAAAAGGGCTACAATTCATAAAGAAAAGAAGTTCCCTCACAGTATGCAAAAAACCCAACCAACCACTCACCCACAAAAAAACCCAAAGAAAGAAACCCAAAATGCACAACAAGCAGCCCAACTCACAATCCCCCAGTTGTTAGAGCTAATCGGGTCATCCAGGAGCTGGGGGTTGGGAGAGAACAAATAGCCCCACACAGTAGCAGGCTAACTAGAAAAACTCTTTACTAGGAAAACATGAACTTGGACAGCAGACTGATCAGTGCATTGTCTTGCAGAGCTGTAGAGTCATACTTCCCGCATACCTACTGTAAATTCCAGACTAGATTTGACTCAACATTTTGCACACAAAAGACTGCGGAACTGCTGACTCAAACATCTTCCCTGAGACTAGCCTTTTGGTCAAGCAAAATTCAACATGAGAAAAAACAAAACTTGGTCTCCAGACTCCATCACTGACTACAGACAACTGCACTGTCCCAAACAAAACAAGCTTCCAGCAACTCTAAACAGATAAAGAGTTGAAAAGGTTCTCGTACTGTTTTTAAGAAACCTAACTACTTCAGAGCTGCTGAATTTCAACTACATGGATAACCTCCTTAAGTCCTTTTGGACTTTCTTCTGGGCTACCACAAGCTTTTAGAAATAAATACCATGCATTCTCTCAAATATCTGTTAGCCTTCTTAATTAGATAGAGGATACCAGAATGGGATTAAATGTACAAGACAATCTGTTCAACTTCACTGCAACAGCCAAAATACATCCAACTAGAAAATGAAAGCAAGGTAACAAAGAAGACACATGGACAAAAACAACAAAAAAAGAATACAAAAGGGTGCAAAAAGGGTGATTTACATCACATTTTAGGAAAACGTTTTCCGCAGTAAGGATGAAGACTATTAGACTGATCTAGTTTGGGAGATTTACCCCGGGAGAGTACAGAATCTCTTCTGTTGAAGGCTTTGAACAAATGAACGTGGAGACTCTAACAATCTCAGTGACGCCCTGACAAACTTCATCAGTTCACTCTAGGTCCTACTTCTCTAGCTTCATGGTGAGGAGGTGTGGGGAGAACCGTTTCCCCCACACACAGTCTGTGCCTCTGGTTAAGAAAGCATCCCAGCTCCAGCAGTCAGGTTGCTGGCACTTTATTACCGTGAGATCGTGACGAACATGATGGCTTCAGAGCCGTTGCGACTCAGAAGGCAGAGCACTTGAGTGCTTTCAGTCCGGCAGGGGGCAGTGGGGAACCAGCAACCCCACCAAACATCTAACCTGGCATGGTTCATGGGTGGCTAACATCAGACCCGCTCCAACAGGATCTTATCTTTCTGAACTACCCAGCTCGTATACCAAAGGCAAGTGCCGCAGAGCGATCTTTGTGAAGCCTCAGCGAGTAGAGAAACACAGGAAAAAAAGCAAGCGTCTGACTAGAACAGTAATGACCTTGGAGTTGGATGACAAATCCCTAGTGACAAAAAGAGATGTTTAAAGTCAAAGTCAGCAGTATGGGCTTTCCCCCCCCTCTATAAAACACTTTCCACCTGATAATGGCCCCTTCTGTGAGTGCTGCCCTTGCTGCAGCTGCACACAGGGGAAAGAACCCACCGTACTACAGCACCAGATTCAGAAAGAGCCTCCTGTTAACGCGCTGCCTTAGCGACAGGCATTCCCTCAGCCAGCACCGCTGTCAGACAACGCAAGAAGCCAGCAACCTTTCTGCTCGCAAGTCACAACTTGCCGGGCAACAGGCAAGCCTCCACAGGAGAGAGATGTGCAACAGCTCGTGAGCAGGTACACACCGTATCCGACATCTTCGCAATCGGGGAGGGGATTTCTCAAATATATTTCCATGGCTAAAAAAGGCTCCTAGCGGTGAAATTTCGGTGTCATGACGAAGAGTTCTTTCCAAGCTGTGACTAGTTGTCATGCCGACACAGATGTTTTCTAAACCTTGCCGAAAATACACATGTGCATACAAACTTCCATTTTGATAGTAGCTTTATCACGTTATCCTCTTGGCACAGCCATCAGAATGAGGAGTCCAACAGCTACACATGTATTTGATTGGCATCCACCACATTACCAAGTTGTGCCATTAACTCTACAAATTGTGCATCCATAAACCTTATCACCTGCTCACAGTTTCCTGACGTTGAAGTTAAACCCACAAAACACTGTCCCGTCTTGCAAAGCTAGAAATAATGAGCTCACTTTTGAGGTTCAGCAAAGCTTTTTGGTTGCACTCACAAAAGCCACCATACGTGACAACGGTCTCTACGAGAGTTTGCTTTCTGGCAGAATTAAGGAGGAATAAAAATCAGGGGGAAAATGAACACTGTGGGGCTGAGACAAAGAAGAATCTTTCAGTTGAACTTCACAAGGGAGTAATGCTTTTCTGCATTTGTGACCTCCTCAGACCGGGGCAATTTTTTCAAGTCTGAATCTAAATATAAATAGCCCTTACAAATGTGATGAGTCAGCGAGCCATAACTTTTGTGCTATTTCTGCTAATAAGCTCCAACTCCAAAACCTCCAGCCATAATAACACTCATCAGTCAATCCATCCCTGATAAGTATTTCTGTAATTGCTAGTACTATTCCTACTGAAAATGCTGAAGTATTTCCATGAGAGGAGGAAATACGTTTCTTTCTTTCTTTCCACCCTGACACAGCCTTAATGATTTACAGTGAATAGGCATGGGACAAGAAGCTATCTTTAGTTCACAAGAATTTGATGAAAATTACTGCAGAAGTGCTCTGACACATTCAAATCTGCCAGCACTTGATCCTTTCGCCTCTGCAGGAGTCTGTTCTGTGGAAAGTCAGACTCAGGGTCTGGGAAGAACCTGCTGAGACTACCAATGGATCTGTTATTTGGCTCATAAAACTTGTAAAAGTCTCATAGAAAGTACAACGTGCTATTGTGTCTGTAAATCCCTTTCATGACTTGGTGAGCAGCCTCACTCAAAGCAGTCTGGCCTGTTTTGGCTTCTACCATAAAAGGGTTTTTTGAAAGAGCCATTTAACTGTGACCATGGTTTCAGCAATGCTGTGAAGACAAAGGAAGGGCTGAAGCCAGACGGACATTTCAGTGAACTTGCTTTTCCATCATTAGCTCCTTCTTATATACTAAACAAACGAATACATCAATATGCAAGATGCAGGAAACTCTCAGTTGTGAACTGTAATTTAGATTAGAGTATAAGAATCTATAGTGCACATATAGAGAGCATTCTCTACAAAAGAAAAAAGCCCTTTAGAAGATTCATTCTATAATCACTGTTTTTGTCTTGTATCTTGAACAGAATCAATCTGCAAAAAAATTATTTCATTTGCTTTTCCTTGGTCCAGAATATTTCTAAATTCAAATAATTCTTTCTGTTAGTTTTAGTCACCAGATTCTAGCAGGGTAAGGTTTGTACGAAAAGCAAATGGATAAACTCAGCTTCTGAGCTTACCATCAGTCTTCCCTGTCCTACACAGGCACGCCTGCTTGTAGTCACTACTGGCACAAGAAGCATTGTGATAATTTTTTTAACTGTGAAACACACAGAATCACAGTATCACGGTACGTTAGGGATTGGAAGGGACCTCGAAAGATCATCTAGTCCAATCCCCCCACCACAGCAGGACCACCTAGATCACGGACCATATCCAGGCAGGTTTTAAGCATCTCCAGAGAAGGAGACTCCACAGCCCCCCTGGGCAGCCCCTTCCAGTGCTTTCAGCAATATAACCAAAGTCAGTTAGTGCCCTCCAGTTCATACCCAACTTAATGCTGCTGCAATTTATTCAAGGGAAGTTTATAGAGATGACTACAGTAGTTACCATAAGGTCAGTTAGAGAAGATAGCGAATGCACGCTTGCCAAAACATAAGCCTACAAAGGATGTTCCAAGACCCCATTATAAATTCAGGCACATATTCTACAGTCACAGCAAACCAACAGCAAATTATTGATGAGAACCAGCCCCCCCTTTGCATTAATGCTCATTTGGTGTGAAAGAATACATTTCTTCAGTTTTAACAGAGACCTAGACTTCTGAAGCCAGGAAGTATTTTGGAGGAGTCTATTAGTATTCATTGCAGAAAGCAGTTTCTGCATCTTTTTTCAAAGCTGCAGTTTAAGATTTCTTGTCTAGAATTCTTGTTATAATACCAATCAACTGGGCACTGAACTCACAGTTCACTACAGGTAGGGATGGAGAAAGGAAAAACTGAAAGATGGCAAAACGAAGGGGACAGTAAACTTTGTATTCTCCCTCCTAAGTCTCTTTTCCCCAAGCTTTCCTCCTCCACATCAAAGCTTTAATAAGTAAGCTTAGTAGCACTGGTATTGACAAGAGGCCAAGACGAGCTTCCACCAGCTAAGTTGAAAAGATCAGAAGCCACATTTATGATATAAAACTTGCTGCAACAAGATAAGACACACGTATTGATGAACTGGCACACGAAACCCCTGCTTTCTACTTGGCTATACGATTAAAACTGTAACAATATACCTCTGTACAGCATCATGCAAGACACACAGTCAATTAAATAGAGCAATTAACACCTCCACAGTTAACACCTGTTGCCTCTGGCATCCCCTCTGGTACAGTATTCTTCAGAAGACTCTTGGCCCTCTCCATCTCTGCTACCTCATCGCATCCTAACTCTAGGCTGGGATTGCGGCCAGGGACCTTGCAATTCTGAGGTAACTGTTTAGGGCAGAATTCCAGCAGCAGTCATCAAGAGTCCTTCCACAGTTCCGTTTCCACAGACCTTCAAGTTCTGCTTTTCCCCTCCTCCCAAATCCTAATTTCTACCTGCACCCCAGCCCTAGGCAGAAAGTCGAGCAAAGGATCCCTCCACACTTAGCGGTGAATTCTCAGCACTTCCCTTTGGCAGTCCCCTCTCAACATCGCATTACGTTCTCCTAGGTTACTTCTCCAATCAACCTGAAACATAAACTGAGTATCTCTCCATTTCCCTCACCTAGGAACACGCAGAGAGGGAACTGTAGCATAAGAACTTAGTTGACTGGCTCTTCTTATTCTCCTCCTCACCTGAAATATAATCTGAAGCAGAATCTCGAGTGTCTTAAGAAATTCAGGCTGTCCACATGGATAGCTACAGAAATGTCCTGCATTCAAGGATCACCTGTGTTTTATCAGACACTTTTCAGAAGACTATGGTCTTCTGACAGACACGGAACAAAGTCCAAAAATTAAAGAAGTCCATTGTTGAGGGACATGACAGAGAAGCCAGACTTCTTCACGGTTCTGAAAATGAGTACCTACCCTCACTGAACACGTTGAAAGGTACTAATTCAGTTGAAATGACAGCACTGCAACAGACTCCTGAGTACAGAACCATACTGCTAAGGTTTCTTCTGAAGTTGCTATATTGCAAATCCAAGACTGATTTTTTAATAACATTTATGAATGCTCCAGAATAAAAATGCTTGCCAAAGCACACTACCCACAAGTACATTGCTGAAGCACACACAAAATAGTCTGACACAGCAAATTAGTTCTTCTGTTCCAAAAGCTAGACAGAGGCACTAAGTATAAAGGTAAATGCCCTGGCCGTGCGGGTTATACACAAAAGAAATACTATGAGAGTAAGAAACTGTGCCTTACCTTAACATATTCCAAAGAAGGATCCAGCATATTCTGATCTCTGTAGGAAAATGAAACGAGAAGAAAGGATGTGAAAATAAAAACCCGAACAAGTAACAAACGGTGAGTACAAATACAATCTCGGTCAGAAGAGAAGCACTTGTATGAGCAACAGGCTCCTAGGCCGTGTTAAAAACTGTGTGTTACTAGATAACTAACTTTTAACACCTACATTAAAACACTGTTTTCTCCCTTAACAGGTAGTGCAGCCACTAACAATTAACTTGGGAAATAAAGTTAACTACATAGCTTTAAGCAAAGCAAAAAACCCCTTGCAAGTTCAACAGGTGGCTGAATACTCTTACATACCAACTGAAACACTTGAAAAATATTTCAAAGAGCTCTTCCAATGGTTTCAGTGGCAGGTTAACACAGTGTGCAGTATATGAGTGCATGCTCTCTACAGGACCTGGGATGACATGCACGGTGCTGCCTTAAACACAAAACACACAACAGGCACAACAAAACCCCTGCAAACTGTCAGAAGGAGCAGGAGTTTGTTACAGCAATCAAGTCTGCCACAGGGACAACATATGCCCCATAAAATCTGGAACAAAATACTGTTTAGTGGAAGTTGTTATGATGATGTAACACTGGCAGCACAATAAGCAGGTTCAGATAAGAGACCATGGAGCCCACCACTAAACCATGTTCCTAATAATCACAAAAGCTGCCCTTCCAGTCAGATAAAAAGCACATTTAATACAGAAAGACGTCACCTGGAATAGTTTTCAGAACATAAGGTAAGGTGATGTGTAAGGGCCGCAGCAGGACATGCTGAACACGACTTCATGTTCTTTTCATACTTATTCTGTTGCAGAAATGAGTTTATGAAAGGGATGCAAACACACTGCTACATCCATTTGGGGTATTTACACTGCTGTCGGATTCTATCATCTCATTTCATGACAAAACAAAATCCCTTGTCAGTACTTTTTTGTTCACAGAAAAAAAAAAGGCACCTGACTTGATGCACGTCACTAAGTCACTCCTCTGAGCAGTTTGATCGCTGCATTGGCCCTGTTTCACATGCACAAGGTCCGTGTGGAAACTCCATAAACTCCCTAATATTTAACTCGTGAAAAGACAACAGTCAGTCATCCCAATCTTAACTCTCACCATTTTAAGGCTGCCCTGGCCAGAAATACCCTTTCTCTCTGTGGGCTGATCTAGCTGACACATAACCCTTTAATCTCTCCCTCCTGTACCTTGGAAACTATCTCAATTTCTTCTCAGAACAGCTCCAAGACCCTTACTAGAATTATGTTTTTTGCATGCGTAGGTTTCTTACTGATATCGCTAAGAAAATACAGAGAGCTTGAAAATGTAACAGGATTGCTGCGCTGCTGCCTACGTAGACAGAGCTGCTAGAGACCAAACCAGCTCAAATGTCTTCTTCAGTCTGTGCCTTTGAAATCTCTCCATTTGCACAGATTTAAGAACTACCCTACTACCTAAGTATGAAGGTGCAAGTTTGAGCATGCCAGACACACTGTGTTTAGTATATGTACTGCGGACTGATGCGATTAGTACTGTGAACTAGAGTAAAAGCTCCAGTGATGTGATCCTCCAGCAGCTTCTGCTGCACATGTACTCGTGCTGCGTTCCTAAGGGCACTGGACACTTCTGCCTACAGCTGCTCACCACCATGGACGTGACTCATTCAAACACCAGTGGAAACAAGTACAGACTGCTATGACTAACTAGGTAATGACAATGTTCACACAAGTAATTAAGCTCAAGAAAAGTAAGATGCATTTTTCCCCGAAATAAACGATATGCCCACTCATATCTGTTCAGAGCAGCCCTGCACAGATAACGTGGTAATGCCACAGAGAGGAAAGGGTAAGTTTCATGAACCCAGAATCCAGCCATTGGTGGCTTTACACCTCAAGACCAACACGTTGCTAACTTTCAAGAGCACTGCCCTCCAAGGACAAGGTCCTGCAAAGGACAGTGAGCCAGCCAGATGGAAGTTACAAGTGGGTTTTCCTCAAAGACCTGTTTAGTGGATTCTTAGTGTCTGTACGTAGATACTTAGCACTAGTCTGTCAATAGGCTTTTGTTCACATGCTACTTGCCACATTTTTTATCTTTTGCAACAGGGTTCAGCGAGCACAGGAAGATGATAGAGCTGCTGGTTTGCCCATTTCCTCAGCAGCTAAGAATCAAGCTAGCAACAACCTGGCCCCCACAACCCTCCCCACACCCAAAAGATTCCATTTTTTTAACATATTTGAACCATGCTAAGAAATGGTTTGTAGCCACATCAATAGGAACAGTAGTAGTGTTACAGCTACAATCACACAATTTCCAGCACATCCTGGAATTTATGGGGCCTTAAAACACAAAACCAAGTCAGGAGCAAAGGAGAAAATATTAAACTCATAATTATCTAGTTACAGCCCTATCATTCTAAATATGTACACAGTTAAAAGTAAAACTAGCATGAACTAGAGAGGCTGGAATGTTGTGTCCAGTTCCAGAAGGGCACAGAACTGCTTCAGAGTGTCCAGCGCAGAGCCAAAAAGATGGTAAAGGGAGGAGAACACCTCCCTGATAGAGGAAAGGCTGAGGGAGCTGGGTCTCTTTAGCTTGAAAAAAAGGAGACTGAGGGNCTTAATTCCTATGCAAAAACATGCATAAATTAAAAGCTTTATGAGTTACCTGGCACGGAGTTTGTTGCTCTTCCCATTTTGTAGAGGATAGCCTTCTATAATGTCCTGTCCAAAAGGTGGCGGCTGCTGGCGCATTCTGGTGCACGGCAAGGTTGCATGGCAATGCATGTGGTTAAACATATCACAAGACCTAGCGGGAACTGTCCCCTTCTTCTTCCTGGGTAGAGTGCCATGGATCGAGATGTCTTGAAAGGGGCCTGAGCGATGCTCAGCTGGCAAAGGCTTGGTGGTCAAAAGGTCCATGGAAGAAGCTAATGAAAACTGGTGGTTCACTGGGCCATTTCTGAGTAGACTTGAAAATTCTCCTCCAGCTATCATTTTTCGTCCTGAAAAAACAAAACCAAGATTTAACATAGAAAAGAAATCATCAAAAATCTCACTTTAATGGAAGCTAAACAGCATGACTAACAAAGGCATCTAGTGTGGCACTTCTACTTTGCTTTGAAGCAGTCAGACACCTCAAGATGCAGCCTGTATTATAATCCAGTCACGCTGCTTCCAAGCACACATCAAGAACACCTGTGTAATAACTTTTAGACGTGAAAAGTCACAACAAAAAACAAACACATGCAAGAGCAGGCCCAGAGCACTCCTCCATTTTTCATCTACAAAGTAGCTCTGTTTTGCTTGTTCACATTACCTTTACAGAAGACATAGACACCAAAAGTAAAAGTTTTAAGAGGGTTCTGACCAAAGGGAAAAAAAAAAAAAAGAGACATTCTCGAGCTTGGCTTGGAAGTAGCCAGCAGTGGAGCATTGTGAGGTAATAACTGTTTCTGGAAAGACCATCTCAAGTAATAATCTAGCAGAAACTGGTCACATATTTCTAACAGGCTGTAAACGAAAGGGCTCTACCCCAGAGATAAGGGCAGGAACAGATTACTGGAATTCTCTTCTTCAGCACGCACAGCCTGCCAGCACAAATCGCTGTTGACATTAGGGATTTGCATAGCTGTCAGTCTCTTGTACAATCGGCTATAAACTCCCATACAAATTTTTCTGTTATCATGAGCAAAAATCTGTGAGACGAGCAGATAGGTGTTCTGTCCCTTCTGCTCACTTTAGAGCGCTGTACTACAGAAGACAAGACTGCCTTATCCCATACAGCTAGCCTGCAAAAGCCACTCTGTGGAACACGCATGCAGGTCGGCTAGTCCTATGTTATTTAACCGAGACGGTAGCCAATCAAGTGCTTCTTAGAAAGGCTGGAAAACCCACAGATGCAGCAGAGATTGGTATGAAATCAGAAAGCAGAAGAGCTTTCAGAAATAACAATTATGGACAGGGAGAATGTGTTCTGACCTCAGTCAAGTTTCTGCTGAAAAACAGAGTTGCACCATGAAGGAGCATAAGTCAGCTGCTTACAGCTGCACAAGAACTCCTCTGGTTTGGGGGAACGCACAGCAGTTGCAAGGAAGCAGCCTCTACAGTCCTCAAGCTCCCTTCTCCAACCTTAGCATCACAGGTACTATCAAAGTGTTGTTGCACTGCAGCTACAGTTATTTGAACTCAGAAGTTGTAACAGGCTCAGTTATATAGTAACACTAAACTAATCTCAAATTTATGAAAGAATTCTGTTCTTTCCTGTCAGCTGCACTGCAGAGATTCACAAGGCTAGAGAAGTTTTCCAGCTTTCAATCCCTTCCTACTTTTCCCCCTGATTGAATAACCCACAATAAACACTCACTAATTACAGATAACAAGTAGTATTTAGGTGGGTTTTTTAAAATCTTCAATTTGCTAAGGCACTGTCTAAACACAGCTACTATGTAGTACATTAGAAAAGCCTCTGGAAATCACAATTACGTCCACGGACAATCTGTTTGACCTTGGTCAGATTTCTTGTTGCAAAGAGACATTTACAAGAACTGGCATTTTTAGTTATACAGACCCAAACGGTATTTGAAATCCTAAAGAAAACAAAACATACACAAAAAAAATCTGTGATAAACTATTATATGGGCTCTTTACATGAAATACTCCATCACCTCTCCATTTATCACCTGGCTTGAGGATACAGTTTCTACTAGCTAGTATTAAAAATACCACGTAATTGTTTTCAAGATAACAAAAGCAATGGAGAGTCAATTTTGCATTACAATTGTTCCAAGTAAAACACGTGGTCCAGAGGTAGGAAGATCTGCTTCTCAGAAATTCACAGGGTAATGTGAAAACACAGCGTAAATCCCACAATTTAGAAATTCAACTCCCAATCCTCAAAGTCACACCTGAGTTCTGATTTAAGTTTGAGTTCCAAAGTTAGTAGGAAATATTTGCAATTCAGAACTTGTACGACACTTACACACAATGATGCGTGTACAGATGCTCTGATAATATTTCAAATGATCCTCCTTCCAAAACACTGCCGAACACACCAAAGCAAGAAAAAGATCTGCTGACTTCTAGCCGTAAATTTAACGATTGCCCGTGTGCTGCTGTACAATGTACTCTTGATAAATGTAAACCTAGCGCTGCTGCAATTAGCTCAGCACCGTAAGGCTTGCCAAACTATCCATACATTTTTCTCGTATTGAATGTAAACACTGCAGGGAGGGAGTCTCTTTGGTTGAAGACTCTGGAATGTCTCAAATACTTTCGCACTCGATGCAAAGAACGCTTGACTTTACTAGATATAGAAACCCTGAAAACGTCCCTTCCTAAGAGCCAGTGTGCTTTGAACATCTGCATCAGGTAATCAACAATGGAAATGGTAGAAATTGTAACTGAACGATAGCCAAAAAACCTGATAGGTACTTGTACACGTTCCTATTAGTCAAAACAGAGCATCTAATTAAACAGAGTACTTTGGGAGTCCTAGAAGTTTCCCCTACCCAGCTGCAAACAAGATTGACTCATGCCAGCGTAACACGAAAAACGCTAGGTGAAGGCATTTTCAATGCTAGGTGAATACAGAGTGGCATTTCTCTTTCTTCAGGATGTTCTGCAAGTTAGTCCATGAATGGAGTTGGCAGGTGTCAGACTGTGAATTCAGAGAACTAGAGGGCATGAAAGGTTTCCAGGTGACTTCTGACATACTCCAGATTTCTGTTAGGAATGAGAGTGAGGTAATACAAAGAATTCTTTAAAATCAACATATCGCTTAGGAAAACTGTACGAGACTGGACGCAGAATAAAATACGTATCTGCTGAGCAAAGCCCAAAATCACTGACCGCTAACACAATGGGTGTGTATATCTCTTGACATCATTGCTCAAAACAAAGAAAGAACCATATGAACAATGAAAGAAATAGTCTTTGCTTCCTTCTGCTTATGCCCTTTTGGCTTTGGGATGCAAATACAAACTTTCTAGCTCAGCTTCTGTCCATGCAAACTTTCTCAAATTCACGTAGTCTGAAGAGGTGTTCTGATGGTTCATTCAGCCTGAACTAGGTACAAGAGTAAGTGCCCCTTCAATACCACAACATAACACAACTGGTGACGACAGCCACCACTTTGTTGTTTCGATACAATACACTGGAGGAGGGGAAGGGAGAGAAAGGGAAACCACCAGTTTGGCCTCAACTGATTCGTGAACAGCATAACAAACAGTCTGAGGCTCTACACGCTCATGCTAATGGAAACCTCATGAAAGCAAACAGAAAAGGAATCTCTGAGCTCCAAATCAGACTCTCAAGCTATCTCAGAACTCTGAGATCTAAACCAGTTTTGAACATTAAAAATTCATACTTCCCTTGAAGTGTTATTAATCTGCAGTCTGGGTGATTCTCGCAGTTACAACAGTTTCCTAAGTCTATCCCTGGTGTTATCATATCACCAGTGCTACAATGTTCAAAGTCTTACCATGTCCTTATCACGAGATGTGCTGTGAAGCGAACAGATTTTGAACGTGGTTTAACACAAGACAACCAAAGAACAACTGCTTTATGTACTCAGGTCTTTACAAGACAGAACCAACTTTTGTGAAAGCCCTAATTACTTTTGATGCAGCAAATCTTCCCACAACCTCCTCCCACCCACTTACCCTCACTCCCTCAAAACCAAGTGGAATATACATTACTCTTTTCTCTCTGACAAGTTACTTGGCACCGATGAACACCAGAAATAATGAAACTGATCAAACTTTATGGCGATGAAAGTAAAGTTCAGAACAAAAAGATCAACTTCTTCACAGGTAATTTCCATGCAGTAAGAGAATAAGAGGGAACCAGAAAATGAATGACTGAAAATCCACTAGAGTTAGCATACAAAAGGAAGAAATGCAGGTCAAACCATGGCCACTGTAAATGTAAGATAGTTTTTATGTTAATTGTCTTTCCAGAAAGCATGCAGCCTTCTTCATTAGTGTAATAAAAGAGAGGATTTCTGCTCCCGAAGTTGCTTAGAAGCAGCTTTCTACAACCTGTATTTTCTGGTTTGGTTGGTTTCTTTTCAAAAACAAGACTAACTGATGCAGTTGCCGCTGTAACACACAGGTCACAGGACTTTGAGAATAATATTAAGGTTAAAGAACCTACAGCCTATTATGATACCAGGAAATAGATTGAGAAAACATACACAGCAGTTCAAAGGCTTTAAGCTACTATCAGAAAAAACATGAGTCTGTCAAACATCAAGAACTGCCCACAAGATTACAGACAGGTCAGTGCTCCAGAGGGTCTTCAAGTGCTATCAAAATGGTCACGTCCTCTTTCTCTCTTTCTCCATGTCATAAAATGTTCACACACTATGTATGCTTGCACTGTGATCTGACCATTCATTTGTTATTTTTAACTACTATTACTAGCACTTTCAGGCAACAGAAAGCATATAGAGCAGGGTAAGTTGTCTTTAAAATTTCTGTTTGGGATGAAGCGGATCAAGCCCACACTTCCCTGAGCTTTCACACACAGGATGCCTTGGTATCTAGTTTTAAAACACCAGGAAAAGGCAATCATCGAAGACGACTCAATAATAACTACAGACCTTCTCATTTAGCCTACTGTATTATCTGTGAAACTCAAGTGCCCTGTTAGCTCAGTAATCCTGAACAACATGAAGCCTTGACTTGAAACAAACATTCTCTCCGCTTTTGCTGGCAGCAATAGAGGACTTCACCAAGGTTACAGTCCAATCTAAGTGTTTTTCTCCTAGTGCTTTAAAATACAGTTTAAGAAATAATTTATTACTTTGCCCACTCCTCCGTTCCCACGATGTTACTGAAAAAAATCCACCATAAAACAGCCCACTTTTGCTGAAAGTGATTTTAAAAGCAGTTAAGTATGCGCAAATTATTTTGACCTAACAATCAATTTACAGAAATTACAGGTTTGAACTTTAAAGCCTAGAAAGAAGCACTTTCATACATACTCTTCTTTAACTGACAGAAGTCACACAGTATTTTCTTTCTCTCCGTGGAGTATCTCGGTACCTTCAGTACACGAGTGTTTGTTTTACCCTTACAGAATATTTAATGGATTTCATGGGATCCATTCCTACAAAGCCTAAGCATCGGATCTAACGCATCAGTAGTTACTGCCAGAGCTATGGAATTTCTAGTTGTCTGCGGGCCAACCGCAGTCAGGGTTAAGGCTCGCCCTGCTCCTCCGGTCGCTGCCCCAACAGAGGTGGAAGGTCAGAGGGACGCTCACACACACACACACACACAGAGTCAACTTTTCGTTCTCCGCCCGAGCGACAACGCTGTCCCTACAGTTACCAGTTCGATCACTGCCGCTTCTTGCCATTCTTCCCGGGGGTTAGCCGGAGGTTGTGTCCCGCCAAGTTATCTGCTGGTACCGAGCCCGTCTCCCGCCCTGGTACCGTCTCCCGGAGTAGCGGACGGCCGGGCACAAGGAAGACGTGGCCGGAGGCCAGACCGCAACACCAGCCGTCCGGAGCACTTCAGTAAATTAGGTGAGACGTTCTCGGGAGAGCCTCAGGTATGGCCGTGCCGCGGCAGGAGCCGCCGCGAACACTTGCTTCAGCCTGCCCTACGGAAAACCTGTTCGCGATCCTGAAGGGAAGGTGACTCAAACGGAACCTCACAGAAGAGCGCCTTATCGCGCACTCTCCCGGGCCGCGGAAATACAGACCTGGTGCCGTGACTCTCCCGTCTTCTCCCCGGCGAACGAGACAGCCTCCCAGGCGCCGCTCACCTGCCAAGCGCCGCGGCGAAGTGCGGGGAGGTGGCGCCGGGCCGGCCCCGCAGCCCCGCGGCCTTGCGCTGCGTGCGGCGGCTCAGGCTCGGGCGGTGCCGCGGGCGCTCGGGCCGAGCGGTGATTCGTGGCTCCAGCTACCCCCCGCGGCGGGCAGCGCAGGCTGGGTCTAGCCGCTCCCCCGGCACGCCAGCAGGTTACGTGCGCTGACCTTCCCTTGCCCTTTCCCAAGGGTTCATGGAGCTCCATAATTTCGTCTCCAAATCAGCGCTACAGCAAAAATGAACAGTTTCCTCAGTCCACCCTGTTCACGGCCAATTCAGAGCCCGTTACATACTTCACACACACAGCTCACTTAACTTGGGCAGACTTTCCTCATCCCACCCATGTTACAGTAAGTTATCTGTGCAACAGGTTGTTGGATAACAACTTCTTTCTAAAACAAAAGGTCAAACAGCTGTAAAGGCTCCGGAGACACTGACAGAGAGCCAGGAAAGGTCCTTTTGCAAAGCGTGCACTTTAAAACAGTCAGATACAGCAGAACACTCACTTAAAACCAGTCATCGCGGGCACCTTGAGGCTGTAGCACTAACACAGCCAAAGGGCTTTTGCTGAAATACAAATCAAGGTGCGTTCAGTTGGCTCTTAAAGCACTGCCTAGATCAAGCTTTCATTTATCAGTGAGTCTTTTCCCTGTTGGCTCAGTCTGTCAGGCTGCCTGGCCAATATTGCTCTGGTTTTGCCACATCTCTTCCACTTGTCCAAAGCAATTTTGATAACACTGTATTTTCCCTGTTCCCAGAACTCTTAAGCCAAAATTCTGCAAAACTCTTCACAAGCTGTCTAGCTGGCATTAGCTTTCCAGAGGCAAGCATTTCTCTGCCAAACCCAACATGTCATTGATTTTGACATTAAACATTTGATCCCTACTGGTTATGTTATATGTGTTCTTTTGTTTTGGGAGATTTGGGGTTGACCATATTGACATCTCCAGGTACCTGGGTAGAACAAGGACATCTACCTCCTTGGCGGCAGGCATGAGCAGTAGGAAAGCACTATCACTGCCAGTATTGACACCTACCTTTTCCACTAACAAGTTCCAAAACAGAAAAGTTGAAGTAAGAATGACAACTGTTTCCACAAGAACTTGTTCACCAGTGTTAGGCTATCAATCACCACTTGTGGCACGCTGATGTACACAGCCTTCTATGCTTGTGTTACTTTCTCCCAGCAAATTACAGAAAATGATAGAATTGCCCAGGTTGGAAGGGACCTCCAAAGGTCATCTAGTTCAGCCTCTCTGCAGTGCACAGGGACATCAACTAGATCAGGTTGGCCAGAGCCTTGTTCAGCCTCACTCTGAATATCTCCAGGGGCCTGGATATGTTCCTGTGAAACTTGGTCTAGGTGGTCCTGCTCTGGCAGGGAGATTGGACTAGATGATCTTTCAAGGTCCCTTCCAATCCCTAATGACTGTATGAGTCTATGGAGGCTCAACTACCTCCCTGGACAATCTGTTCCATTGTTCAACCACCCTCATACTAAAGAGCTTCCTAAGATCCAATTACATCTACCCTTCTCTAAGTTGAAAACATTGTCCCTCGTCCTATCACTACAGGCCTTCATAAACAGTCTCTCCCCAGCCTTCTTGTAGGCTCCCTTCAGGAACCCAGTGACTTCAGGTAGCTATCAGGTCTCCCCAGAGCTTTCTCTTCTCCGGAGTGAAAAATCCCAGCTCCCTCAGCCTGTCCTCATAGGAGAAATGTTCCAGCCCCCTGATCATGCTTGTGGTCCTCCTCTG
The DNA here is from genome assembly GCA_013400115.1 of Rhinopomastus cyanomelas. Taxonomy (NCBI): domain Eukaryota; kingdom Metazoa; phylum Chordata; class Aves; order Bucerotiformes; family Rhinopomastidae; genus Rhinopomastus; species Rhinopomastus cyanomelas. Next base: position 103,920 of record VXBP01007492.1, read on the forward strand.
GACTCGCTCCATAAGGTCCATGTCCTTCCTTTATTGAGGACTCCACAGGTAGATACAGTACTGTAGGTGAGGTCTTACCAGAGCAGAGTAGTGTGGTAGAACCACCTCTCTTGAACTGTTGTTCATGTTTCTTTTGATGCAGCCTATGATGCAATTTGCCCTCTGGGCTGCACACTGCCTGGTCATGTCCAGCTTCTTGTCCACCAGCACCCCCAAGTCTTTTTCCTCAGGCCTGCTTTCTACCACCTCACTCCCAGCCTGTATTAATAGTGTGGGTTGTTCTGACCCAAGTGCAGGACCCTGTACCTGGTCTGGTTGAACCTCATGAGGTATGATAACATCATGCTGACACTGAAGAAAACCTTGACATTAAGATATAAATTCAAACCAGTTTCGTAACTGTAAAATAAGACCTAAACATAAAACAAAAGCCCACTTCAAGCTTTTTTTCAGCTGTTTTTCCCCAAATGCAGTGACATTTGAGCTACTGACAACCCAGGAAAGCTAGCAAATCTTGAACAGCTGATGGCACTCAGCTTTTCTCACTGGCAGTTGTGCAGAAGCAGGTAACTATTGATGACAGAGGTATCAGAAATGTCTCAGGCACAGTGACAGATTTCAGAACTTCACTGCCACAAGTAACAACCTAAGGAGATTTCCCATAGGACATTTCAGGTACAATCTTTCTTCGAAATATATCTGGGGAGGGGAATAGCAGGGAGAGAAGGAACCAAAAAAACCCAACAAACTGTGACACAAAAACACCTCACTAATATGTCCTGTGCAAGGAAAATGGATTATGGTGAGATACCTGGATTATGCTTTCAGTATTCTGACCCACTGTAAGACCTAGCTGTACACTTTTGTAATGCACTTCAGAATGGTAGACACTTTTCACAGGGAAGACTGTAATTTATCAGATTATCAAGTACAAGATGCTACAGAAGGGAACACTATTCTTTTCCTCATTGTATCAAGGAAAACACTTTGCTTCTCTGTCTAAACTATACATTGCACAGCTCAGGTAAAACACATCTAAAATAAAGGCAAAGCCTCAGATCAGTTAAACGTATAAGATGTTCTCTGTCTACTAGCTGTTTCAAAGAACTCAGTAAGTTTTCAGGCACTGTAATTACATAGGAAGTAATGTCATGCTTCATTGTCATGTTTTATGACTAAGAGCCAGAAGAGGAGTAGTAATTTCCTTAGTAACATGACTACGTGCTAAGTAATGGGCTGGTAGCTTGGCAGCCCTACACAAACTATTATTCCTACATGAGTCATTATATCCTTTTCCTAGGAGTTGTAGTCTCTCTTCAAATGAAACTGAAAACTGGTCTTAGCCTTCACTTATGACGATTTGCATGACCCATACTTGTACCTACTTGAAGCAAAGCTGTTAAAGAGAATTAGCCCGAAAGCTGCAGTGAAGAATCTGAAGGACTGCTTATACAAGCTGCATTAGCTGAGAGTTACTTTGAATTAAGACAGACTCCACATTGCAAAATTTTTGCTAATCCTCTACATCTACTTTCGACATAAGTTTACTGAGAAGTGGTTTGAAGTGTGCGAACACCAATGTCCTGAAACAACCAAAGCCCCTCCCTCTGTCAGGCTCTCCCCACCGGCATTCCATGCTCATCTGCCATACCCCTTAACCACCTGCCCTTATCTATAGGGCATCTTGCTACAGAAAGGTTAGCGGTGGAGTGTCCTTCCTCTGACACTATGGCCTTCCGTGATCATCCTTGACCCGCGCTTTCTGAAGGAAGGGATTAAGTACGTGTGCATTCTTACACTTAGTGCAAAGACACCTAAGAGAAAGAACTGCCTAAACACAGGAGAGAGAAGTAGCATAAGTGGGACCTAGGTCCCAAGCCCTGTGGCGCTGCAACTTGCGTACCTTAATGATGCCAGGAGCCGGGCACTTGCCAGTTTTTGAGAGATCATTTTCAAAATGTGCCTGGCTTACCATAACAACAGAGATAATGGAACAAAACAAGAGGGTTCACTGGAACTTACTGACCTTAAACATCAAAATTCCTGTCCTCCTAAAACCAGGGAAAATCCATCTATTCGAAAAGCGCAGCTGTGCAGCTGCACTGATAAAATGCAGAAGTAACTGCACGACGAGGACATGGTATGCATGGATTGCTCACACAGCAGTTCTCACAGATTCCCTGATAAACCAAAGTCAAAGCAAGTTTCTACCATAGGCGTCTTAGAAGACAAAGGACCCAAACAAACACAATGCTACATTCTCTCAACTCCCACAGATACCACGTAGGAAAAATAATGATCAGCGTTAACTGTTGGCTAGTAAATTAAGTTTATATACTGCTAATTGTCAAATTAACTAAAGACATATCAGACCAAATTGGACAAAGTTAAAAATGCTCAGTACTTGAAATCTGGCAATATTTAGCTTGACAACTGCTCCCCACAACTGCCAGTTGGAAGAAGAATGTGAAATGCATGGGTAAAACCACACTAAAACCAAGGGGGTTTTATGGATGGGTTTTGATAAACAACATCAGACTGGAAGGCAACACCATAAAGAAACTGGGCATGGTTTTATCAGTCTCTTTCTGTCAGGGAGTCTATTTTCCTCTACTAACAGTAGAACTGTTACTATGGAGCTTCTGGTTCTGCCATGTTTCTGTGAAAAGTCTCAAATACAAGAGAATCAACAGCCTCTGTTTGCATGTGACAGACAATGGACAATTTTTCATTTAGAACACAACTGCTGTACAGGCAAGGTTAAATAAAAGGCCAGTAAGTAACGATAAACATGTTTTGAACTTTCAGCAGATGAAATGGTACAGCCAGAGGTGTATGTTTGCAGCTGTGCAGCAACATCTACATTCTGACCTCCTCAAAGAGAAATGGCACAAATCCTTGTACCTCTCAGCAAGAGCAAAGTAGACTACACAGTTAGTGATACCACCTCTTACTACTGTGTAGATTAAAGTGTTCAAAGCAGCATCGTCTCCATCTATTGGCAAAGCTACTCCTCTGGAATGTGCCAGGTTGACACTACATACCACTGCTCTGAAGCACTCTGGTTGTGTCTATAACATTTCAGAAGAACACAGAATGAGTAAAAGGGCTTTTTATCTGACAGGGACAAAAGAAAGATATTTGGGTTTCACAAGGCAAAACCAGTCACAGCTTTATACTAATTCTTTTGGCCATCTAATGCTAGCACATGAGAGAGTCCCTCAGTTATTTTACAGCCCTGAAGATGGACTTGTCTCTATTTATATTGCCCCAAGCACAAGCAAGGATCTGTACAGCTTGCTCATCTTCCTTCTTAAAAGCACATTCTTAGGTCTTTTATAACATGCACGACAAAGATATTGTAAAAAAAAAAACCCTGATATTTAAACTTCCGTTACTGCAGCACAACAAGAAATACAACATATGCAGAACTGGTTATATAAGAAAGTAAATGCAAAAGATCTTTTCCTAACAAAAGCAGGAAGTTTGGGAATCTCAGTTACACTTCATCTAATTCAGGTTTTGCATATTATATGCACCCACAGCAAATTATAAGAAATCATAATAAAATCACAGTCTTAAAGACTGCAGCATGCTCACAAGATCAAAGAATGGTAGGGGTTGGAATAGACCTCTGAAAATTGTCTAGTCCAAGCTCCCTGCTAGAGCAGGTTGTCCTCGAGAAGATCACATAGGAACATGTCCAGGTAGGTTTGGAATATTGCCAGAGTCCAAAACTCCATGACCTCTCTGGGCAGCCTGTTCCTGTGCTCTGTAACCCTCACCCCAGAAAAGTTTTTCCTTCCATTCAAACTGAACCACGTCCATGGCACCTCGTTCTGTCAGGGAGCACTACCGATAAAAGCCTGGTCCCATCCTCCTGATACTTGCCCTTTAAGATATTTTTAAGTATTGATCAGATCTTCTCTCAGGCTAAACAAATGCAGCTCTTCTCATAGAGATGATGCTCCAGCCCCCCTGATCGTCCTGGTGGCTTTGTGCTGGACTCTTTCCAGTACCTACCTGCCTTCCTGAACTGCAGAGCCCAGAACTGGACACTGTTCCAGGTACAGCCTAACCAGCACAGAGTAGAGAGTGAGCGGAACCTCCCTCAGCCTACTGGCTACACTCTTTTTAATGCAATCCTAAGATCACTGACCTCCTCGGACACAAGGGCACACCGCTGGCTCATGGTCACCTGTGGCCACTGGCACCCCTAGATACAATACAGTAACATGATTAAGTCTCACTCTGTCCTACTCCCACACAACATTAAATCCTGCTTTTGTTGTTGTAGAGGATGCTGAGAAAACCCTGGTTTCTTCCTGAAACACTACTTTGCAAGTATGTGGCCACAGAATTCAGAATGTCCCTCCCGAATGGCTGGGCAGGATAGGACAGAGAGCTAAGCCTCGTGCTCGGAGAAGGAAGCCCTTTTGCTTTAAGAAAGCAGTCAGATTACAACTAATTTGTCACCAGTTTCTCTCACACCAGAAGAAGCTAGTTTTAGAAGAGGCTACGTTATTTCCTGGCTTGTGATGCCAAACAAACATTTCTAAGACTATGAAAAGTGCAAGACAGTAATTGAGAACATTCCAATAAGCACAGACAGAAACACAGCCCATATTGTGCTTTACCTAGGAGTAGTTTAATATCCATGTTGTGGATGCACCTTGATTCCATATAGGGACAAGCTCAGGCAAGATGCAGGCGCCACCCTCTGACTACAATTTCCTGGGAACACAAAACAACGGTCCATCCCGAAGAAGTCATAGCCTGCTCTGAGTAAGTGAATGGATACGGACCTAGACAGCAGGACAGCAAGATCCAGAACACGCTGCAACGCAATCAAAAAGTCAGTCAAGAAAAGCCCACAATAGGATTGTGGAAAGAGCATTTACGGCTTTAAGCAGCAGGGCTGTTTCAGCCGCCAGGGCTCTCTTCCTTGACCATTTGTACTGGTAAAAGTGAACTGGCACAGGGACTTGATCAGGATGAACATGGGTATTAGGAGTGGGAAAATCCTGAGTGAGGTATGATTGTCAGCGGCCCGCAGTGATAGTGCACCTTCAGCTGAACCAGCAGCTGTGGGAAAGCAGTGCTTGTTCCTATGCTTGCATATGACAGAAACTACAGAGAATGCAGTGTTTGCCAAGAGGATGAGGGAGAAGGACCTTGGACTGTAAGACTGAAGCTTCCCCACAGCTGCTGAAACTGGGCACCCTGATGGTGAGGATTTCAGCAATGAACATGCCCTGAAGAGGACAGAGGGAGGAAGATACTGTGTAGGTAAGGGTCAAGAGACACCCACAAGTCTGGCAGGATACGCGCAGTGGTTCTGTAGGTACGGCCCCACCTCCATACACGTACCAGCCCTACGTGTCAGGATGTCGAGAATATAAAAGACTCCTTGAGAGCAAGAGCAGTGTGGCAAGAAATACATCCAACACTACTGTCATGGGGATGCCCGCTACCTTTTTGGTGCCGTGCCATACTCCCATTGGAGGAATGCTGTGCGTGACCACCTGGGTGGGAACAGCATGGGTGTGAGTCTTCTTTGCTTTCTTTATTGCATCTTGAGTGCAGAATGTATTTCTATCTATATCCCTTTTATTTGTGTGGGTGGAGTCATTTCATGCTGTATCCTCTCAAACCCTACTTGTAACAACATTAGGGGAAGAAATGTTTTTCAGTCAGATAAATTACCCAGTGGATTCATCATGCAGCAGGAGGATAATTTTACCGAGAAGAGATCGGAAAAAGCAGGTAGAAGAAAGCTGAAAAGGGCACAGGTAGACATTTTGGGACTCCAGCTTCAAGGAAGGTCAATGATGCACCAGTTTTCTGATACCGATAAAGATATCAGAGCCCCACCTGATCCACTATAAAATTCATTTTGCTGGACTGGAATGGTTTAATGATTTTGAATGGCTATTTTTCTATTGACTAGCTAATACTACTCACGTCAAAGCAGTTATTCCAATCACTTGCCTCCCACTAGCTGGCATAAAGATAGCGTTCATCTTGTGTATTCTGCATAATTCAACAGATAAGCAGTTGTGCACATAACCCAGGCCAAATATGTTGCTCAGCATTACATAAATGCACAGCTCTTGCTTTTATTACTGTGGAAACTCAGCTTGAGTAGCTAGAATTAGACAGGATGCATCCAAATCTTAGCATGTGTGTTCGGTTCAAAGGAGTTTCAGAACCAGGTAAGATTTTAGAAAACATTCTCTAAAACTTCACTGTACAAATACGTGCTTAGTCCTATGAAATCAACTTTGTGAAAATGCTTCCATAATAAAGAGACCTATCACATCAAGCACTGTCTGGAAACCGTTGAACCAGCAACAAATACTATGCTCTTGTTTAAAGTTCAAAATAACAACAAACAGAATAATAAAGCCTTTGCTCTGCAGGTACAGCAATATGGCATCAGGATTTATTTAATAGAATAGAAAACATACTAAAACCCTTTTCTTTCAATCTCTAACTTCAGTACAGCTCAGTGCTGGAGCAAGCATTTCAGTGTCACTGATTAGGCACTTCGACAGAGTGCTGTGTTTGGGAGCACAGACAAAACAAAACCAGGTCATAATAGGCTGGATAACCTGAATTGGTCCCTAATGCTTAAAACAAACCCAGTCTGCACTCAGATATAACTGACTGAACCAATCTGGTGTGCAGCCTTCCGAGAATTCTTGAGCATCATCACATATCATATCGCAGAGCATTAATTACTTGCACTGTATCATCCTGCTTAATGCTTTCTCCAGAATTTTACTGTAAAAGCCAGTTCTTACCTCTGTGTCATCATATTGTTCAAAGTGTGCAGTACTCTGCATGATTAAGATGGGTCAGGCAATTAGAAACAGAGATAATTAATTATCTATTCCCTCCCACACAATGATTTTGCCTCTGGAAAACAAAAGCCCAATTACAAACATTATTAGGAATGTAAGACGACTGAGCAACTTAGAAAGCTTTTACTTGCATTGATGTTTTAGCTCAAGGGATTAATACTTTATTGGCCACTTGTTAATAGGCAGTTATCTATGCATTAAGATCAGTACATTTCTGCTGCCAGGGTTAAGGATGTATAGAAAAAATTCCTAACCCCAGTGGGGTCCTCAGACAGTACAGTTAGGTTGATGGTTGGACCAAATGATCTGTACATCCTGTAAGACAGGCAAAATTAAAAACATTCAGGGGTGGACATGCATCCAAGATGCAAGCACAGCTAACGCTAACCTGTTATTGAGTACTTCTATGACAAAAGCAACTGGGAGATTGTCACGGTTTGGTCTCCATTATAATGCCATCCTCATTTGAGTTATCTGTAGATAAAAGTACCTTTTGTCACTTTTTTTCCAGCTGCTAAAATGAAATGAGAAGATGGACACACGATAGACATAGGAAGACAACATATTCTCCCACCATCACTGCTTTCATAAACAGTTATTTAAGATCAACAAACACAAACACTTAAGCTTCCAAAGAATTGCTGAGTTTATAGAGAGTCTTCTATTTGTAAGTTTGAGTATATCCTTAAATAAATTCAAGGCTGTCCAACTCTAAATGTGTAGCTTGTGACCCAAACATCTACTCATCAGGGCACTGCTATCAGAAGCAGGAAATGCTCATGTCCAGACAGGTAGTGTCTTGAATCATGGATTTGGTGAATCTTTTTTTATTTTAAATTTTTGCTCTTATCTGTAGTGCAGGAAACATGCTGGTTAGCTCCGTATGAACCAACCGGAATTATGACATTCCAGACACAAATCACTTGTTTCAAGTCATCTGTCTGCTCTGAACACGTGACAAAAAGCTGCCCACAAGCTGACACGTTATGGTCAACAAAGAGCCAGTGATGCTTTCTGTCAGCTACAAAAAGCTGGTTAGAATTTTTATGATTCTTGGAATACTAGCTACGCGTTGAAGGGTTTGTTTTACATGCAAATTGAGAAACCAGAAGTACTGTCCTGAAGCACAGTAGACCACAGCAGGTACAATGCATTTCTGGGAATATGTGTAAAGCGTTTCCATTAGAACAAGCGCCATTAGCAAGACAGACCCGACTTTGTTTAGGAAGCCACTGTGAATTCTGCCTCAGTGGTCAGCCTGGAAACAAATGCAAATCTTTACAGGTCACACACACAAATGAAACCCTGCAAGTTGTAAGCCTGGAATTTGCCACTTCCTGATCTATTAAAGGGCAAACCTGCTAACTTGCAAATCACACAGCGAAAGCCCTCTGTCCTCCAAGGAAATACTCTGCTCTGTCACTTGTTCTGGTGAGGGGTTTTTTCCTATTGTGCAACTATCGCAGGCTATGGATGACAAGCCTATGTCTCAGCAATGGTGGTGTTACAGTAACTAAGAACAACCTGTGGAGCAACACTGATCAGAAAAATCTCAACAGTTAATGGACACATTGCAAAAGAATTTCTCTGAGGAACGTTAAAGCCACAGAGAACATTCTTATGTGAGGCGAGGACAAGCTTTGCCACGGAAATCTTTCATTTATTGGCTTGCTCTGAACAGGTACTTTCAGATTGCAAGACAATCAGCATGAAAGCTACACAGTTCTCAGAGAGATAAAAGGAAAACACAGCTAGTGGGTTAGGACATGAATAAAACCACGGACAAATAGCTCTTTCGAGGTTCATAAGGTTATAATTCAGTCCCAGACTTTCATCTTCTTGTTATACAGTAACTTGTTTCCAAAACTGTTTAACAACTTCACTAGGTCTTGAGATTTTCTGTTTAATTTTGATGCTTAGCTTCCATGCTAGGACATGACAGTTTTAAAGTGTCTATGAGAATTGTTGGGGAGTCACCACGCTTATCGTTCCAGGACAGAAAACTTGTGCATTAAACATGACAGGAATCTGAGAAGTTCCACAGAGCAACACTCTCTTTACACAATGCAGTGATAACAGTGGTTACCTGATCTTACTGGGACAGCTGCATTTGCTTTATACCAAATTTATACCAAGCCAGAAAAAAACCCAGCAAACCTAACCAAACCAAACAAAACCCCAAACCCACCAATTACGCACCCATCCCCTCTGAACTGCAAGCAGAACATTTCATGAACCTTATATGACAAGGTACAAAGAGAAACACAAGATGCGTTGTTTTCAAATGCACTGCACTTAAACCTCTGCAGGGGGTTCTTGTATGACACACTTTTATGGCGCATTAAGTCTTTGTCGATAGCTGTGTAAATCTTTGTCATCTGTTTTAAAGCAAAAATTCATAGAATGGCTTAGGTTGGAAGTGAGCTCAGCAATCATCTTGTCACAATGCCCCTGCCATAGGCAAGGACATCTCTCACTTCCCAGAGCCCCACTCAACCCAACCTTGAACACTTCCAGGGAGGGCGCATCCACAGCCTCCTTGGACAGCCTGTTCCAGTGCCTCACCACCTTGAAAGAGAGGCATTTCTCCCTGAGATCTAATCTAAATCTACCATCTTTCAGCCTGAAACCATTCATCCTTGTCCTATCACTAGGGTTACTCATAAAAAGTCCCTCTCCAGCTTTCCTGTAGGGCCCCTTGAGGCACTGGAAGGCTACTAGACAGAGTACCCAGAGATTGGGACACAGGATATATTCAAAGCCTGACAAAAGTTAAGGGTGAAGTGGAATTATAAATTAAACTGTAAAAACCCTAAATGCATCATTATGAGAACTAGGTTAAGGAATAGGTAGATTCCTACTACTAGTCTTCTGCTTTTACACTCTTGCTTTGGGCAGGTAACACCAACATTTTTAACAATTATAAACACAAGAGCAAGGTGTGTGGTAGTTGTTGGGCACATGTTCTCCCCAAGGAGAAATTCATATCCTTCCTTTGCAGGGGAAGGAAGAAAGCAAAATGCCAAGATGACAGCATAGAGGGGAATGCAAGATCTACGTTCTATTTACTCATTGTAAACTCACTTTCTGTACTACTCAGGTTTCCTGCAATACAGACTGTCACAGGTTTAGTCAGCTGCCTAGATTTCTGTGGATAAAGCCAAGGGTGCTGCGTGCCTTGCTCCTATTTATTGAGATGTTTTCCTTCTGTTACTACTTTATAAGCTTAGGAGGGAAGTTTCAGTATTTTGAAATCCTTGTGTGGAATGTCTTGCAGTATTACCCATGCTATTTACACTGTTTCAGGGATTTTTAACTTCAAAATAAACAATTCAAATACAAACTAGGTTTGTACAGCTCTGTTTCTGAACACTAGATGTTCAGAGGCTTTTATAAAAAAGAAGTTGCTGCCAAAAAGTTATCCAACAGGTAATTATAGAAGGTTCCTATAGTGGCACTGTGACCTACTGAAATTAATTTCGCTCTTTCAGAGTGCTTTTGTGCACTCATACAGCTGCACTCATGCATATTGGGGCATATCTGAGGCAAAACCACAGAGAAAGGTGTTTCATATGTGGCTTTCAAACCCAACTGTTCATATTGCAACACTTCACTATGCTGTAGCTCATTAGTTTTGTGACATTACCTTTCACTGTTGAAAGCTTAGTATATGTGAATCACAGAGCATTAGGGATTGGAAGGGCCCTCAAAAAATCATTTAGTCCAGTCCTCCAGCCACAGCAGGATCACCTAGATCCAGTTGCACAGGAACATGTACAGGTGGGTTTTAAACATTTCCAGAGAAGGAGACTCCACAAAACCCCGGGCAGCCCCTTTCAGAGCTCCGTCACCTTCGCTGGAAAGAAGTTTCTTCTCGTATCAGTGTGGAACCTCTTATGTCATTTTTCTTATTGTGCCTTTTCATCTGAGCAAAACAGACTCGCACTGTACTTCCTAAGTAAGACTAGCCTCCTACCATGACACAGCCACTCGCTAGAAAAAAAAATGGACTCACTGGACACCTGCACAAGTAAGAATTTTCTCCAGGACTTAACCACTTGAACTTGGCATATCTTGCTCCCTTGAATGAAAGGCCCATCAGTTCTATTTTCACATGTACTCAGATGTCGTTTTATTTTCAGATGCACCTTTATCTTCCTTTGGCATCAGTGAAGTCAACAAAATCTCTAAACTATGGCCTCAATAAAGCTGGCCTTCCACACAACATTCTGTACACCTGTGCTGTGGCATTAAGTAATAAGACCAACCAAAGGTCTGCTCCCTTTGCTGATCACGTTAACTATTTCTGCTTAACTAAGCAATTGAGACAGGTATCTCTTGAATGTTCTCTTAGAATCCATATTTGAATGAAAGTTTCTGCTAGTGAAGCGCCAATTTCTGAACGCAGCGGAATGAAAACCAGGAAAGCTGCAGTTTATAGACATGTAGGCGTGGTGCTGAGGGACATGGCTTAGCAGTGACCTGTCAGTGCTGGGTTAATGGTTGGACTGGATGATCTTAAAAGTCTCTGAACCATTTTGTGACTCTTTGGCCATCCAGATCACAGTCTGCAGATACACATGCCCCCTTGTAATCCATCTTGGACCGCAAAATAAAGCAACTGAGGTACAGACTTATTTCTGTTGTGAAAGACCTAGAGCAGGGAGATGAGCAAAGACGGCTGGGGTGTGGCAGCAGTGTAAGTCACTGCAGCTGTTTGATCCAGTGCAAAAAGACAAGAGAAGTAGTAAAGCTACAAGGAAGACTTCATTTTTGGTTTGTGCTACCCTGAGTTTTAAACACCTGCTTTCTTTTGCTCTAAAACAATTTTAACACAGACCCGAAGCAGTCCCCTTCTTTTAATGAAAAGACAGGCTTCATTAAGGTCTCTGTCTCTTCATCCCATAGGAGTCCATGCAGACACAGCATTGCTGAAAAACTACAAAAACATAGATTTTCCTAGGGCAGTATTTCAAGATTTGATGAAAAGAGATGAGTAATGAAAACAGCATGAGTCAAAAAAAGCGAAACTCTGTACCATCAGCTGTACCACTGTCTTGCAGCACTTCAGCGGCAAACAGATCAAAGGAAGCACTTAAATCCAAGCAGTGAGTGTACCACATTGAATTTAAAATACAGATTCAAGCACATCCCACAAGACCTTTTAAACCATCATATTTTTGTCATAATCAGCATTTGCAATATAAGTGGTAAAACAAAAAAAACCCCTAAGACCATTCACAAATGAGATTTAACATTTTCCCATCTTACATCTTTCTTGGGCTTTCTACACATCACGGTACTTAATTTCAAGCTTAACTGTTACTATTGAACATATTAAACTATTATAACTCTGAAATTATTGAGTCATCACAGTATTCTATGGAAGACATGGCATTCAAAAATCGATTATCTCTATGACAGTCACTGGATTTTGCCCAAAATGCAAATGACAAACATAAGTTTGCTTGTGTATCACAAGCAGCAAGCTTCCTTTCATGTTTTATCAATTAGCAGGAAGTTGAACAAGCCAGTATGAGCGTTCAACAAGCCATATTTGTACAGGTGAACTTGACAGATACTCCACACTAACTACAACAGCTTTTCCACCAAGTGAGTTAAATAATTAAAGCTGAAATCTGATACTCTTATAGCATTAGCATATGATGACAACTCCTCCTAGTGGAAACACATCCAACACAGGAAAATGCATTCAAGCATGGACTTCCTAGGTATAATGCCAGGCTTTTGCTGCTTCTGGCTAGCTCTGCATTTTTTTCTGCCTTCTCCAATAGAAGCTAACCTCATGCAGCTTTTCAGTTGGATAACATAGAAAAACATCTATGGGCTTTTAAAGAAGATGAAATAATTTCTCTTCTAGGTTTGCTGCAATAATGACACGATGCAGTTTATTTATACACCTCCTTGAGAACTGGATTTCAAATTAATTTAAGGTCTTGTTTTACTGTATAACTATCTTTCATCACTAACTCTTAAAATTTTGGGGGACTGATGTTAAGGACCTTCTATATATTGTGAATCAGAGTTCTGCTGGTTTAGTGGTGTTGGGAGTGCAGCACACTGCGTCCTTTTTGTTTAGTCTTTCACTCCTACTTGGTGTCAACTGCGCCAGGAATGATTTCCATGTGAATGAATCCCCTGCATTTATCTGAATAGACTACTCTGTTCAACCAATGCCATCTGCAAGGGCACAAACCATCTCAGACATTACACATGCTGTCCAGCCTGAACTTCGAAGAGTGTTTTTTACAACAGTAGTTCAGTTCAGACAGAGCTGCTAGGAATACATGGTTCTCGTACAGTGCACTAAGCTATCACCACTCTAACCGATCTGCTTGAATCTCTGATTTGCTTCATATTTTCTTGTTCAAGTCACTAAGTTCATGTAACCAAAATATTTTTGGTAAAATTTTGACAAATTGTAGTAAAGGACTTAAGGATACTGAATCCTTTGAAAAGAAACCATTAACATAAATACTGCTGGCAGGCTAGGCACAAGTGACAGCTCTAGCCTGGATTTTTGGGTCAGTCCAGGAGTTAGCAAATCTGTTACAGGGAAACAAACACAAAACATTACTCAACTTGTATATACTGTTCTGGCCAATGTTTACATAAAGATAAGCTACAAAATACCAGCCAGGACTTAAATACAACACTGACTCAGCAACCACACAGCAGATTAGCATTCTCCGATAATTAAAGTGTGTGCCTTAACATCTGTTTGGACTATTGCATCAGAATAAGTCAGCTGTATGGAATACATGTTTGTGCTTTTCTCTTTGTAATACAAGGAGAGTCCCAAATAGCACCACTAACACTGAATCTTGATGTCAGACATCAAACCAGGTATTTTCAGTCGGTTGGTAGGTAGCCAACACCTATTGCTAGTAGGTTACAAAGAGCAACCAAGTCCATGGTTCTTCATGCTTTGCCTACTTATGGGAGCTGTATACTAACCACCTTTCATTTACCTTCTTTACATAAGTGCAACTTGCTTCATAACATCAACATTTTTAACTGCAGAGGTAGAGTCTTTTACACAGAAGCTGCAGTATTTCACATCATCTTATTCACTACCACCGATGTTGTGGGCAACACAAGTATAAATGAGCAGACAATACAACCAAAACTATTTACTATTTAAATAAAGATATGCCAAACTTTGCTTAACATTCATACTCAAAGAACCACCAACAGCTGTGGTGATATTCCCAGGTAATCAGTGTGCCTGAGACTTAAAATCTTTCAACACTTTTGCAAGCATGAGATTGTCCTATGAAGAGTCATACACTTTTGGTTTGAATCCGCGCAGCGTTTCTTGCACTTCACTAGGCATCTGGATCAGGCTCCACTAGGGTAAATTACTTAAGAGCATTTTGAAAGTGTTGCTTTGGTCTTGCAAACTTCAACAATACTTGATGTAGCATGTAGGCAGTTCCCTAACTCTATGCTCACTCTTATCCATCCTCTCACAACTGTGCTGAAGTCAGCATTAATAGTTTTGATTTGCAGAACTGGTAAATGTTCATGCTTCGTGCTGGTCAAATTTGCCCTAGAAGATAATCTAACAGCAATCAGGTGCTGATCACGTTATGCTTGATCAAATATTAATGAACCTGACTTCTCCTCAGAGAAGACTAGTACAAAAATCTCCAAATTCATTATGTACAACCTAACAGACCTTTTGAAGACCAGGGCAAGCTGTAATTACCTATATGCTTGGTGATCCTGCTGTGGCAGGGGGATTGGACTAGATGACCTTTGAAGGTCCTTTCCAATCCCTAATGATTCCATGATTCTATGATGCACAGTCTAGTAAAATAAATAGAATTAAGACCATCAAGCACTTCAGCAGAAAAATTTGCTCAGTGCAGTAAGTCTTTCTTTTGTAGCTAGATGGGAATTCATTCTACCTGCACCTGAAGCCAATCACAAGCAGTGTGTCAGTGCAATGCTGAACTCAAGCCTGCATATGCACAGATGAAAAGATTCCACAGCTGCTTCTCAGCTTGAACAGACAGAGCCTACAAAGCACCAAACAGGAACAGACTGTAAATACATGTGCTAGTCAATCAGAAATCTGATTAAAACTAGCATGCTAAGCACTCTGTGGGGAGAGGGGATCAAGAGAAAACTACCCCTGTGATTCCAAGCTAATATTTCCGTGCAGACTAATCCAATTTAAAGTATTCTAGTGCTCAGCCCCATAAAGCAGCTTCCCTTTGAAGATGCAGTAAAGGCAGTGCCAGGACTCCTTGAGCCAGGTAAAAACATAGTTAGATAACACAAAATGCTGAGCCAGTCTGAACTTGCGATGCCAATTCAAATTTGTCCAAAGTACTTTTAATTAATTTTGCGGTAGTAAACGTCATGCTCTACCCAGTCTATCTACACAACCATTTTGTTGGTCTTTCTGCAGACAGCCCAAAGGAATTACCCAGTCCCTCCTAGTTCCCTCCAGCTCCTTAAGGCTGCATTACTGCAGTTCAAGCCAAGAAACACCTTTCAACGAAAGCTGTATTAACTGGTATTTTTAGTCATTGCCACTGAGCTTCCGTCACCAGAGGACTTCTCTACTGTGATATCCCTCACAACACCCTTGTTCATGAGAAGGTTTTACAGTCTGGCCTCAGCACATAACGCAGCAACCTGCTGTAGAGACAGGATGATCCACAGTACTGCAGCATAGGACACCACCAAGCAGAACTCTGGTTTTCAAGTGTAACTTGGAGGAACTCTGTTGTGATTCAGAGCAAAGCTTACTGGTTCAGTCAGGCCCTGGATTTGCAGCAACACATGACACAAGCGTACGCTACATTGCACTATTGTTTATTGTCTGCCTGCACGCTGTGTGTCCTCTTCTACAAAAAAACCTCAAACCAACCTACAAGTACCCAGCCCTAGAAACCACAGCCCCAAAACTACCCACAACAATTTGCAGTCTACTGTTCCTTTTATAGCAATGTTATGATAATGTATCAGACAGGCCCAATTTCAACTGTTTGAAATAAGGACGACACAAAGCGAAATGCAACTGAAAAAGAAAGTGAAATAATTAAAAATCCAGCTTATTTTCTACGCTACAGAACATTTATGACGAAGCGAGCTCCAAAAGCACAACCATCAAATATTCAGTACATGTTAGCAATTGTTCAAAACCACTTAAGTTTTACTGAGTTTCTAAAACTACCAGGTTTTATAGATGGAACAATTATCATGCAACAGGGTGCTGCTATAGCAAGCCTAACGATGAGTGGATTAGAATGAAAAGTGAGAACACTGGACTTTCTTTTCTTGCAATGCAGTTCAAATCCTAAATGACACAATAGGATTAAATAAGCCTGAGGGCCTTCATTTATTCCCCAGCAAACCCCACACCACAAAAGATCCATATGTTATGCCAGAAAAGCGCCAAGCAAGAACGAGAGGCCTTGGAAACAGACATTCTTGACTCAGAGTCTGGTTGAAGGTCATTGCTCTAACACTGCAGAGTTCACATAATTTGCATTGGATGTTCTGGTATGTAAAAGAATTTCTGAGTTAGGAACTTTTATTTCCTACAAATGATACAAATATACATGCAAATAGCATTTTCTTTTTAACGTCAGAACTTGGCGGAAGGTGACTAAAACATTTCACATTACTGAGTGAGCTATTGAAAACAATTGAACAAACTTCTAATTCCACTTAAAATTAAAAACAGTTTTGTTTCCACACTAAAATTTCCCTAGAAATTAACATGACTGCATTCAGTTTGCTAGTTCAGATCCTGTTTAAAAACTCTGGAAAATCCCCGTTAGCTAATTAAGCATAATTAATGATGATTACTGATTTGCTAACCCGTCCCCCTTTATTTTAAAACAAAACTACGCTAGATCAATTTTATTTTTGTTCCACAACGCTTGAATCAAATGAGATTAGACACAGCTAAGAAAGCAGCACTAATCTGATGACACTACTGCAGCCAATACAGTGACAGGCCTTTCAGCAAAAACATACAGAAAGGACTCCAACAGAGGCTAGATTATTTCCCTTCTTTTCTCCAACCTTTTTATATGATAAAAAGAGGTTTTTGCCTGGCATCTAATTATAATTACAATCATATAATCCACTGCAAAGCACTATGCAATCCTTGCCTAATTTGGACCTGTGTTTTACTGCAGGAACCGAGAACACGCTCAGATATGGATCTTCAGTGCAACGAACCAGGTAGGGAAGGGCCTTAACATTGGCACCGGTGATCACAATCACCTGCTATGGCAGCAAGAACATGATGGCCACGAAACTAATGGTTGTCTTCAAGAATTCTACACTTAGCAGTTCATAATTTGAGCTTCACTACTGTTGTCCACCATGCTAATGATTGTGAACCGCTGAACTATTTTCTTTGACTCAAGTCTGAGAAATACTGAGGTCATTTTCCAGCCAGGGATACGTGCATCTTCCCCTAGCTGGCTGATGAACTAAACCAAATATTAGGAATGCACTGCAGTTCTTCAGCAGTAGGGATGGATACTATGGTACACTGTGGGCTGGTACTGCTATGGTATACTTAAAATGAGTTATTTGTACTTACATTTACTTACATTTTTACTTAAGTTACTGGTCATGAAACGGTCCTGTTTTCTGTTATGCATTTGCTACAGATAAGGTCACTACTACTGCAGCATTACAATGGAAAAAACCTCTTGTCAGTATGGCTGACTGTATCACAAAGAACTTGATGCTCGTGCCATGACTGCACATTTTTCCACGAGCATAAACAAGTACAGTCATGTGAAATAAGCTCTAAGCACCGCTGCTGTAGAACTGGGAAGCAGACATTACAGCAGCAGCTTATTGAAGCTGCTGTTTTCCTAAGCCTTTTCCACCATATTCCAACAGCATTAGGTCACAGACATTTACAAGCAAACCTGTCTACGTAGCATGTTTCAAATCTTTTCAGTCTCTCTGCGTCCCTCTCAAAGCAACCATTTTATCTTTTCATTTGATATTAACTTGGATAGAAAACTATAAATTACCAAACAAAAAAATATTCAACATATTCTTGTATTTTCCCCCAGGATTCTCCCGTTCCAAAGGCAAATGAAAAGATGTTAAAACAAGATTACTTTGATCTTTCAAATAATTTAGATTGATAAATTGATCATAAACATAAAATCAATTTAGATGTCTGAAAAAAATTCAATTTGCAAATAGTTAACATATACAGTTTCTATAAAAAATGCAGACAATGTAAAGTCTTACTATAAACATTTCTCAAAATATTGCATAATTACAGAGAAAATTCGTATTTTATTCTCTGTGGACTTGAGACTACCCTTTAACTGTTATGTAATTACAGTTCTTTTCATTCCAAATTTACAAAAACCCAGTAAGAGCATACTAAGGAATACGGGCAAAATTAAGGTCCAAGATAGCAATCTTTCAGAAATTTACACCCACAAAAAGTTGGTTTGGAAATATCTGCGGGCACTAATTATTTGTTATTAAGCAGAGAGCACTGCTTGGAACACTAAGCCAGTGCTGGTTAGTAAGTAAACACTCAACAGCTCTTACCAGAGAAGGAGGTTCTCGTGGTCTACGGCATACTCTTCACATGCAAAAACTCCTCTGCAAAAGGCACACCTTGAGAAGTCCTGTGCCAAATCAGCAGTTGGACCTGTCTAGGAGACAGCCACCAATAAATTCACTGTGATAATTAGCTAAGCAATGAGTTTTTTTCTCCCCCCCCAATCAAGCAAAAGCTGTATCCCCTGCTAGCTGAGCATTTTCACACCTGATTTTGATTATTACTGCTTTCCTACTAAGCGAAAAATGTGCTATTTGCTAAGGAACCATTATGATACATAGATATTCCTGCTATCAGCTGAGAGACATAGAGGCTGTTTCTTAAAATATTATTTCTTACATACAATTTATCTAAAAAATGTATACTTCTAAACTGGAAGAGAAACTTAAAACCAACCAACCAAGTCAATCAAAACCAAAAACCCCAAACCAACACTACAACTGATACGTTTGCATCAGCGTTCAACTTCGCACAAGCTCAAAACACCTTCTACCAGCCCACAGCTCAACAGATTAATAGGGAAAGGGAAACTCCAGGCTTCACATCTTATTTTATCATGTAATACCACTTGATGATGTAATTGACTTTGGAGTTGAAGTTGGGATCTTTTCCACTCACCTAGGCTGTATATCTGCCCTGAGAACATTTATGGTGCCCAGATCTAGATGTGTAATTGCACCACTTTGCAATTATTTATCCAAGTGACTTTTTTTTCCTTAATCACAGGTGTATTGATCCCAGCCACAAAACCACCGCGCGTACGGCTTGGACGTCAGCCCTGTGCAGTGCAGCATGTCTCCCCTGGCTACGGGATAACTTTGCCAGCTAGCCAGCTTTAACAGAGGGACCTGTAGGCAGCTCCCATTTAGTAGCAGCAATTACGTCATCTGTACGTCCTTATCTAAAGTGCAGCAAACAGTTCTGAGGTGAACCACCTTCCTGTTTGATTGCAGAAATGACAAGTAAAACTGATTTTAAAACTCTTGTCAGAGTATGAAAGACCAAAATGCCATATGACCTTTCCACAGACAGGATCAGCCCAGCATGCTGGACTTTGAGACTTGTTTGATACCACACAACTCGGTATCTGGAAGGACACAAGATAATCTACACCATGCTTTTTCTTTACAGCATTAACTCAAATAAATGGTATTTTAAGCAATTCTTTACAGTCTTGAGTATCTGTCTTACTGGAACTACAACAAACCAGTATCTCCTGATGCAAAAGAACAGTTCACTAGATGGCTTTTGCGTGTAACCCAAAAAAAGAAAGGTATGGTGTGAGGAATGCCAAAACTCATGAGTTGCAAACTAAAGGCTTAATTTATCTAGGTCTGTTAAAGTACACATAGCTTGCAGGTATAAATTCCCACTACAGATGCATGTCACAAAACCTGCCAGCACACAGATTGCAAAACAAAGTGATTTCTGATTTTATAAAGCAGCAAACTAGTACAGGCTGCTGGGGACTGATTTAATCATGTTCTGCTAAGAATTAGTTACTCATCCTGGCTTCGTTTTGCAGGAGTGAAGAATCTGAAGAATCTGAAAGAGCAACCTCAAAGCGAAGCAAAAATGTATTATCACCATCAACATTATTCCTCCTGTGTTGCCCTGGTTTTTATGCTTCTCCTCTGCCCGTTCTTTTGTTCACTTGGGTCCTTCAGCTGTACTCTCACATTTTCCAGCTTCTACTATTCCATTTTAACTTCATGTGAATCCTGCTTGTCCAGTCTGCCTAAAGAGGCTATTCCCTTACATTTTCACCAAATGCTCTTCCACTCTTTTCTGACCAGGAACATAAAACACCTAACTATCTCTTGCAGGTCACTGCTGGAAAACATGATGCAGAACTGTCAGAAGCAACGAGTCTCTATGTAACTAACACCAATTACACAATTAATATCAAATACAAAAAGTGTTCATCTCCCTTCCAAACCAGCCATGAACAGGATTAGTGCTTAAAGGTAAATTGAGAAGCCTTTACAACTTCACACACGTAAACAGAAAACCTTGTCACCACTGCTTGTTTTACATTGCTGCAGAAATAACTGGTAGCTATTAGTAAATTGAACAAACCAACATAAATGTTTATAAGTCTATATTGCAATTCAGAACACAAGATGTTTTTTTGGTGTTAGGTCAATGCTTACTGCCTGTCAGCATTTTGAAAGTAGAAGTAAAGCCTCCAAAAAAAAAAAAAGGCATTATTTTACTTCACTGATAAAACTCAGGAAAATTCACTGCTGAAAGTGAGCACTGAGCTGAGTGGCTGAGCTAACTCTGTATATTCATCACAAAGAAGCTCTTGTGTCTCCCTGTCTGCACAGAAAAGCCTTTGATGTACAGCTTTCTGTTTCTTCATACTGTAAATTCTGCAGAATGGTAAGCTGCATTAACGTCAATGACTGGTTTTATGAGACAAAAAAGGAAGATTATGGAAGAATGATTAAGTAGGGATTAGTTATACGTGCTAGTTCCACGTCCTTCTGCTATGTCTGTTAAAAGAGCGAAGTCTTACAGATGGTTCACAGGAACACAAAATCTGGGTTTGCTCCTCTGCTTTCAAGCTAACTGCAAAATGGCATTCACTTACATAGTATCTTAAACAACTTCCAAAACAAATGGACTGTGTTCACAGATATAAAGCCTCTTTTATTACTTCTGTCAGTCTGGATCGAACTCTAATATTCACCACATCCATATGCAGACCATGCATAACCTCCAAAGTCTCTGCCTGCTTCTACAAGAAGATTCTATCTACTCCTATTCACCTCTGATCTATGTTATCGTACCAATTATATCAGTAGAAAAAATCTGAAGTCTTCTCTGACTGCTTAATACAAAACATAATTTCAGATCTCTATCTGTATAAGAGAGTGCTCACTTTCACAAGAAGTAAATCTGGGACAAGCTTTGTTTCCCATGCAGGTAGAACACCGTGATTCAGTTGGCCCAAGACACTTAGTGATTTCCCATTAGCCATATCTTCCAGTTCAAAGGAGCTGGCATACCCTCAGATAACTCCTTTGTAGTACAGGTATTTCACCATGTTCCCTATGAACAAGCTGCTGAGCATCTCTGCACATCCGTGCCTGTGCAGGGTTACGTGCTCAGTCACACTTTCCTCACGCTTGCCAAGTTTGAGTCAAAGAGCAGGAAAGATTAATGTCAGCAGAGTTAATGGCAGAAGAGTTAAAAATGCCATTGATACATCATGGAGCCAGAACTCCGCAGAACAATAAGCTGCTTATTGTCCTCACTTTACCTCCAGGAAAACACAAATGGTTTGCCAAGCCATGCTGCACACACAGCCAAGAGTTAGAATTTGGTAATGCTTGGCACCCAGTTCACTACCTCATAATGCACGCTGCTTTTACCTACAAAGATCAAACTCTTAATTTGTGATACATTTCCAGTAAGTGGATGTTCAAGTAGATAAAGCAAACTTTGAAACGCAATCCCCATTTGCTAGTTTTAAAAATCCAGAGAGGTAATTTTGCTGAATATTTCCAGTACAGTTAAATCAACATCCATCTGAACAGATCTTGTAAAAACTTGTTGGGGGAAGAGCAGATATACATGGCTAGGCTGCATTCCCAGCCTGCACACTATTTGGACACCGTTCTTAAATAGTCTCAGAGCCAGTATGCACATGGTATGCTGAGTCAGTCTTTCGTAACTGAATGAAAAGCAGTATTTCATCAAGAATAAAAGCTTTTAATCCTTTTAGAACTTGCTTAGCAAGCTCTTTCCGGAAATGGCACCAACTCCACACAACCAACCTTCCGGATGTGCTTGCCACCCAGTGATGATCTTGATGGCTGCTAGGACACTGATCACACAATAACTTCAAGCTATCATGAAAAAAGCCCATACAGTACTAATGACACACTCAGGGCAAGCAACAAATCCCATAATATTGAAGTATCCCTCAAACAGGCAAGAGTCTAAAGCCATTTATCTTCCTATACCTCTTCAGGGAAGGTCCCAATCAATGCAGATTAAAAGACACTTTCCTCTTGAAAGAAAGGTAATGACAACACTTAAATCCTGGATCTATTAACCAGAGACATCTTCAATTGAAAAGCTGGCAAAAACCACCTGCATTTTCTCTGTTAAAGTGAGCACTGGTGCCAAATCTGCCAGTTTATACTCTAACGCTGACATTTCCTCAGCATAACTCCATTGGGTTGGTTTACTTAGTTCAGATTCAGAATTATTCAAATGGAAGCAGGAGTTAACCCGAATCAGATGACTGCATCACTGCTTAAACAATGCACATTATTGCAGGAGCACGTGGCTGAGGAGCAAAAGCAAATACTGCATCTAAACCGTGCATGACAAGGTAAGGATCTTTTGATTTGATGTTTTTAGATTGTTTCATGCTCATTATCTTTTCATGGTATATTCGAATTCCTGCTTTTAATTTGCGTGCTTGGTGAGGAAGAGAATTTGTACATTCATAATTTCGAGGTACTACACCTCAGTGCATAGGTTAGAGAAGCATGTCCTAATCTGCCTGATAATTTCTGGCTCTTGAGACCAAATCTGTGTACTTGCTGCTGGTTTTCTGATTCGAAGTAAACTCTGGCAGAGACAGCATAATCTTGACCAGTGTATTGTCCAGATAAACTTGAGACAACTGTTTCAATCTCACAAAATGAAGAAGCACGTAACATGGCTGAGGAAGCATCTGAATAAGCAAGCAACAGGAGAACTCTGTCACCCAACAGCATTTATTAAACCTGTACTTTAGGAGAAGAAGAAAAACTTGTTTAAAAGTAGCTAAACCGTCTGGGTAGATTCTGTTAGATACCTTTTGCCAATCAGGTTTGATAGATGGGAAGTGACAAACAATAAAGCATTTCTGGAGGAAGTTTCAATTAAAATTTTATTTTAAAAACACCTTTAACAGGTATCTTTATAGGAACACTAAGTTGCACAAGACATGCAATGAAAAAAACATCTACTGTCTTAACTTCGCAGAAAGGAAGATGGAGCAGACTGCATGGAAGTTGTGTGCCTGGCATATGAATCCAGAATTAAATTGTAGATATGTTTCCTTCAGTAGGAGGAGCAGTGTCAGCGTCATCTGCAAAGCTTAAAAGAAACAACTCAGCTGTGTAAATATTTGTTGGCTTGACACTCATTTAAAAAAAAAAAAAAAAGCCCTGATTTCAGAAGGTAAGACAAGAACAAAACTTTGCACTGTCAACTTTGTGATTGATAATTATTAACTTAACTAAGCAGCCTTTCAGACTGCTTTGTCTGAACTGATGTGTATTCCACATAAATCTGAGGATTAACTCAAGAGGGGAAAAAAGGTGTTGCTTATCCCTTTGTTTTCTCTGAAAATTATAAGTACTATAAAAAGAGACCAGACAAAATTTTGTAATATTAAAGATACATCCTTAAGATGAAGAGAAACAAACACAGACAAACAAGTTGAATGGTCTAGGACTTCACCAA
Source organism: Rhinopomastus cyanomelas (assembly GCA_013400115.1). Classification (NCBI taxonomy): domain Eukaryota; kingdom Metazoa; phylum Chordata; class Aves; order Bucerotiformes; family Rhinopomastidae; genus Rhinopomastus; species Rhinopomastus cyanomelas. The sequence continues at coordinate 127,851 of VXBP01007492.1, forward strand.
AAAACCAAACAGAAGTCGAACTAAACGAGACAGATATGGAAAAACATACATCCCAAAACTGGGAGACCAAAGACCAAGAGTAGCTGAAAGAAAATCAATTCAAAATCCATCTCAGATGAACACTTTGTACAGAATACAACTTGAGGAAAGGAGATGAAAGGACACTGAAAAGAGCAGCATGAGAAACAACGAGAAATAAGAAACTTGGACTTGCTACCAAACCTGAAGTGTGAATTAAAAGCACAAGAAGTCTGCAAATTAACACAGACAAGGTCTCCTTTGGCAGCAGAAAGGCAGCACAGTTGTGCTCCCGAGCTGCAGTGGAACACCAGACGGGTGAAATACAGAGCTAGAGGGCATCGCTGTGAAGACGCTGGCAGCTGACTCTCACAGCGTCCACCTATAGAATACAGACGTAAGATTTCACGGCAGAAAAGGTCCACCAGCCAGGTAAGAAATAATTGTGCAATGCTTCTTTCTAGTGGAAAACAAGCGTAAGATTATGAAATACTAAAACAAAGTTATTTTAAGAATAGCTTCATAAAGTGAAAAGGCTATCACTTTGGATATTTTTGAAGGATGTTTGACACAAATCTTATGCATTTCTGAAACAAAAATGTGATATCCTCTAATGAAAACCAAATCAAATTAACAACAGAAAACACTGAAATACTCTTGAAAAAACACCATCTCTCAACGTCCGCACAAAAGGCACTAGCTGGGACACCTCCAAATGTCCGGTCTCAGCGCTCAGACATTCCACGTGACTGTGAATAGATTTGGCACTGACAAGGAACAGTGTTGAAGTAAATGTTTGTCAAAAATTTGCCACTTCAGTCTTCCAGAATAAATAAAATATCTGTATGGATGACTACTAAAATGTCTTTCTGGAAGTGCTGAGGATCTACATGCTCCTATTCTTTTCAGTAAAAACCGTAAACAGCAACATAACAACAAATGCCAATGGCAATTAAGGATGGCAAACCACCTTGCAGTCATGACCTTCATCCTTGTGCAATATGAAGAAAGCACTCCTGAGCACATTTGCAGTAATCTGCATTAAAAACATTCCTTTGAGCAGTCAGTACCACTGCAGTAAAGGACTCCAAAAGTGCGTGTTCAGGACGCAGGAAAATCCCTTGCAAAACCAAAATCTGGACTCCTGGTTCTATGTATTCACAGCTCCCCACCCCCAAGAGGAACAGGCAGAGATGCAGAAGCATTTGCAGTGTGAAGAACCTCCCTGCATGTCGAGCAAATAAATAAAATAAATAATAAATTACCAAGAGATACCCTCCCTGAAAGCATTGTTTTCTGTATACTCAGACCCTGCGCAATCCATCATTTCCCCCAACAGTTCAAAGAGTACTCCCACTTGCTGCACTACACAGATGAGTCATTACAGGAGAAGAGCTGTAGTAACCTCTTAGTTTGCAGCCTTTTATGACCTCTGGTTCTCAACAAGCATGTTTACTACAAAGATCCTCAGAGAAAGATGCTGTGCTCTCAAGAAACAACTGTGGAAGTTCTAGAAATGTGTACACTACATTTTTAATAAAGTCACTGAAGCTCAAACTTTATGAAAACGAACTGGATACACAGTACATAGCACTTGCTTTCTTCAGAATGGCAGAAGTTAATGCTGAATCCAAGTTATAAAAAGTCTCTTGCAGAACTGAAGGATTCGTTTCTAAATGTTTTTATTATTTTTACTCCATGGAGAAGTGCTATGGTACGGCACTATTTCTGACTGCTGTCTCGTGTCAAGATATTCAGTGTCTCCCATTTAAAATTACCAAAATGGCACCGCCCTGAGTTCCATGAAAAGTTTCTAAGTGCCAGTAACTACAGACAGAACAAACCGTACTTCAGGAAACTGCGTTAACACAGTTAAAGAGTTGCTAAGATGAAAGCCCACTTGCAACAGAAGTGGACTTCTGCCACTTCCAGAAGAATCAAGTCCAAAGAGACAACCCCAGTCCAAGCACCAGCAAAGGTTAATCCGATTTTTTCACATTTCACGAACCTTGTTTCTCATGCAGCAGCTCCATCTGCTGTTCACAAGGAAAGGTGGGCTACATTTACAGAGTCAACAAGGAAATGGACTTGAATAACTCCAAGTATTTCTGAAAAATCTCTACAAGCTTCCCCAGTCACCCTTCTGGCATGAAAAGAGCCAAGAGTCAGTATTCACCTGCCTCTGTAAACCAACTAATGAAAATATGAGCGACATTAACAATCATGAATGGCCAGATTGTTCATTCACACACTTTCCAAGTTAGTCTTCTCACAGCAAACTCCAATGCCTCACTCTGCAGTCATTTAGTGTTGTGCAAAGGTGCCACGTTATCAGATCACACCAGCGAGGTACTAACACTCACTCCACCCCACAAGAAACGTGCCCAGGTATTCACAAACTACCAGATGTTTTTGGCAATTCTGTTACTTACAAGTGGTTTGCGTCACACAAATTCAAGCTTATTATTCTTAAGATCGACAAAAGGCTCTGTTTCTTTTAAGCGGTGCAAGGCTTTCAGGACTCAAACTTTCCATGCTGTGCATTCCTTTACCAGGAGCGCTATGGAAAACTCTGTTCAGAACAGTTGTGGCAATACGATGTGCACCCAGAGTTTGTACAGCTACTCAGACCTGCTCTGATTCTTGTACAGATTAGTTAACTCTTGGTCTGTGTTTACAACTGCTCTGGCTCCACAAAAGTTCGTTAGCTGCTGTAACTACTGTACCCTGCCACTAACCACTGCTCCTTGCACCCCACCCCGCCCCCAGTTTCTGAGCAGCGATGCAGGAGCTGTTTAATGATCAGCCAGCTCAAGTGCTGTGGATCAGCGCTGGCCAGAGACAAACGAGCTCACAGGGCATGCCACAGTGTGCCTCCATTATGTGAGTGACCTCGGTTATCCATTTCACTTGGGATCTCAATCCTTGATGCAATGGCTAAATCATTACGTCTCACAGTCAGCTTATTCTACATTCATTTGATCAGCAGCCTCACACCTGGCAGGCAAGGCTGTGGGAGAGCTCAGCAAGGTAGTCACCCCGGAAACAGCTGCAGTTATCACCTGGGCTTAGTACTGAGCTTTGAGGGAGTGTCAACCAACGCAAAACCTCTTTTAACAGTGTCTAATATGCCTACTCTGGATTTCAAAGAGTAACAATGACTTGTTTTGGATCCTGATCACAGTTTTTAAAGGGGAAAATCTTATTTTACTGAATTGACTACGGGTTTTACTGTGATTTTAGAATACGTATAGTTCAGTCATTACTCATTGCAAATAATATTACAATTAATTGTTATCATCCTGTTTGTGTGCGTGCAGTTGGTCTCGGGGGTCTCAGGCCGGGGCTCCTGACTGACACTAAAGACCTTTTTCACAGTAACTTCACCTCCTTGGCAAGAGTGCTATAGACCCAAGCCTGGGAAAATGAACATCTTTTTATTCATGTAGCTCTGCTATTTGAAGATTAGTTGTTCTCTTCTGTCCTCTTTATCTGCACTTCAAGGCTGGCAACCAGACACTTTTATTTTACTAACCCCTCCACATTCTTCTCAGCCAGTCTCAGAGCACATTGCCCTTTCCCCGGTAAAGGAAAACTGTTTCTCAGGACATCCCTTCACACAACTCTAACTGTCGGTCTCCTTAAATCAGTTTGGATGAGGTGTTGAGGGATATGGTTTAGGGGTGAACTTGTAAGGTAGAGTAGATGGTTGGACTCAGTGATCCCAGGGGTCTTTTCCAACCAGAGTGATTGTGTGTGTTTACTCCCTTTAATGGATTTAGTAATAGACATTCACCATATTTGAAACCAAGATCCAAGTATACTACAGTATTTTCACCCACCTTGAAAATATTATATTGGGAAAACAGTTTTCTATTATTTATTCTTTCCACTTAATTTTTTTAATGTCACCTAAATACTCTCAGGTACTAGTTTTCAGGTGATCCCCACACGCTTTTCTCTCTACTCAAAGTTGCTGCAGTGTCTAGCAGAGATTGCACAGACAGATTTGTACTAGTCACCTATGTCTCATCTTTCAGATTCTCACACGGTATTTTTGTCTTGTGTGGCACTGGAAAGCCTCTGATACGCCTGGGATGTCTAGTAAAAATAACCACCCTTTCCTGGAGCCTTGAACGGAGGCATGATTATTTAAAAACAAAACTGTGTTTAGACTGTCTGCAAAAACATACAACGCAGGAAATCCCTAATGATAAAATAACTTTGTTCCAAGTAACTCTGGAGTCGACTGAGTGTAGTTTCCATATCCCCCCATGCTGACTGACGGGATTAGGGTTTACTCCCGAAGTCGACTACTTGTTGAAAGCACGTGATAAAGAACTGCGATAGAAGAAGCGTTAGGATTTGCAAAGCAAACCCAGCAGCACCATCCACCACTCACACGCGAAGCCGCGGGCGCCCACGCACACCCCACGCGCCCTCCGCGTGCAGGGCGCGAGCAAGGCGCCTGCTGCGCAGCCTCTCTGGGCCGTGCGCAGACACTCCAACAGGTGGCTCCGTGGCGCAATGGATAGCGCATTGGACTTCTAGCGGGTGTGAAGGGATTCAAAGGTTCCGGGTTCGAGTCCCGGCGGAGTCGTATCTCCCATTTTTTTTTCTTCGTCTCCCCCTCCTTTCGGCTTTTTAACCCCGTCTTGCCTCTTACCTCACGGCCGGAACAACTCGGTCGACCGCCCTGCCGCTTCCTGGCTGCCATCTGCCGTCGGCGAGCGTCCCTGTGACTGCCGCCCGCCATGGCTGAGGGAGAGGGCCTCCAGCCTCCATCGAGCAGGGTGCCCCGCCGGCCGTCTCCGCTGCGATCTCCACGAGGCCCCAGCGACTTTAAGATCCCTCACCGTCCGCGAGCAAGGCGGAACGGCGAGGGAAGCGGCCGCGGTGACCGGCCTCTCGGCGCCCAGCCGGCGAGAGAAGAACTCGCCTCCTCCCGGTCCCGCCGCCCGCCTTCAGGCAACAATGGCCGCCCGCGCGCAGGGAAGGAGCCCTGAGGCGCGCGGGCAGTAACGGCCGCTCGCGCGCAGCTTCCCGCCGCTGGGGCTCGCGAGCTGGCAAATCAGCAGCACCTGCGCACGGGCCCGTGCGCGAGCGGGCGGGAGCCCGGGCCCTGCCGTCACGACCCAGAGTCACAGAACATCAGGGAGTGGAAGGGACCTCGAAAGATCAGCCAGTCCAACCCCCTGCCACAGCAGGATCCCCCAGACCAAGTCACACGGGAACACATCCAGGCGGGCTTTAAACGTCTCCAGAGAAGGAGGCTCACAACCCCCCTGGGCAGCCCCTTCCAGTGCTCCGTCACCCTCACTGGGAAGAAGGTCCTTCTCATGCTGATGTGGAACCTCCTCTGCTCCAACTCACACCCACTGCCCCCTGTCCTACGATTCGATGACACAGTTCTGAGCTCCATCACTTCCAGCAACACACTGCAGTGCAAACGTCATGTACCTTCCCACTTTCTGTATTTTAAGATGGCTTCATAAAATTTGCTTAGATCCCAGCAAAACACATTTGAAGACCGAGGCTTTTACAGAGACTCTCCTGGAGTGTTTCCATAATACTCGGAAAAAGGCCCGAGTTAATCAGAGCTTCAGTGCAAAAGGAACTCTAGGAGTGGAGCGTTTCTTAGAGGAAGGCATGGGGACAGCTCTCCAGCAAAACCCGCTGTGTAACAGATTCTCTCTGCATCAGTGTGACCACGTGTAGTAGGGACACAATCCCACTAAATACGTGTATGTTTATGTAAGAGGACAACATCAGTGGTCCTCTTGAGAGCCACTTCTAAATCTTTCTCACCCAATTAATCTGAAAGAGTGTAGTAACAGCTTTATTTCTTCTTTAGCTTTTTCTTTTACCTCAGGGCATGTACTAGGGGACTAGATGACCTTTTGAGGTCCCTTCCAATCCCTACTGTTCTGTGATTCTGTGATTAAACTGTGTTACACTAATTGTAACAGGTCATTAAAATAAAACCAAACACCACAACTGTTCTGACAATCAGAAAAGTTCACAAATCTCTGCTGAAGAGGAACTGAACGGATACCTCCTCTGCTTCTAACGGTAGCAGAGGCCTTCTCCACTCACTCTATTCATTTACCTGGTTCCAGGGAAGCCACCAGACCACAGAGCACACACTGCACCCCACAGAATGGGCCTCACTTATCTTGACAGAGATCATTAGACAGTTATCAAATGGCAAAATAAAACCAACATATGACTGAGTGATAACATTTATCTATAAATACCTATATTATCTATAAATACCTATCTATAAAATCTGCATAGTTACATTATTTTTTTTAATCTATCTACACTGTGTGGTAGCTTAATATTTAAGTTAAATAATAATAGAAATAAAACATCTATGTGTGTACATGCAGAATACCTGGACATTCTCGATCCTGTTACGGTCAGTGTTGAAATAAACCCTTCACAAATTAATGATTTCTCAGTCACTTTCTGCTACAGAACAGGCCAGCAGCACCTCAGGCAAAACATGGAAAAGTTTGTTCTGGCAAACAACAGGTTTACAGCTGAGTTACAGACAGAACTTTATGCTGAATGTACTAACATAAATATTAATTCTAAAAAACGCAATAATTTTTAATATCTATTTGCTGATTTGAGAATGCCCCCTACCAAATTCTGACTCCCAAGAAATCCCCTAAACCTCAATTCACACATGACCTGGCCATCTTGACAAAGAAAAGAACACCACAGCCAAAACATTCTGTAAGATGTTTTATAACAGTAAGTTGTTCCAGCTTGTTATTTTTCTTCAAGTCTTAATTGTGAAATTTCTTCTTCTTCCGATTCCTCTTCCCTGCTGCAAAAGCTGCTTTTTCACTCATGATCTCCTGATACTTCTTTTTATTATATCTGAACAAAATAGATAATTCACTTTTAAGCAAAGGTCAGAAACAGGTAACAGGGAAAATACTCTACGCAGCTAAGTTCCCACTCTAAGTTCTCTCGTGTTTTCCAAATTAGATTTCACTTATAAGTAAGTCAAGTGAAATGAAGACTTGGACTGATGGTAAATGGAGGCAAATTTGTTTTGCAAGTAGATTTGACCGAAGAATCATTAATTTTGGCATAAGCAGGGGTTCTTCCTTGCACAGCCAATCACACTTCTGACAGTTCGCCAAAGACTCACCAATTTTCACAGTATTAAGGACAGGTTTTACGCCGCCTTCTCAGCAAACTTAAGAAGAATCAACCTAGTTCTACCAAAGACTGAAAACAAAGACTAAAAGTACGCCGAGGACAGGATATACTTAGTGAATATCCTTGTGCTTTGATCCATACCAGGTACACTCAGGATTTTCTAAACCCATCTCACAGACTAGAGCACAGGATGAGTCATATGCTACAAGACACAGAGTAGAGTTGATGGTTGAACTCAGTGGTTGGAATTGATGATTTTCCAGCCTGGATGACTCGTGACTCTCCAACACAGGTTGCTAGCTCCTCTGACACAGACTCTTACATACCTCTACCATTTACCTCAACGCATCGCTGCACACTGAAGCTTTTAATTCCAACACTGAAACCTTAGAACTGCCTGAAGCACATGCTTAAAGGCCTTAATTAGCGACAACAGAAATTAATTCTCAAAGACAGATTTTCAAATCATGTCCAGGAAGGCCTTATAAACAGGACCAAGCTGGAACGCTAAAAAATAACTACACCAACCCATCTTTCCAACAATAATGATTACTGTACAAGCCTGACAACACTAACCTTACAGTCCTAAACCACCCACTACTTTCACAAAACCATGTCATTACATGAAAAAATAGCTGCAGACTGACATCAGTATCCAAATGGATGAACTAAGGAGTCTACTCCAGAAATCACAGATTAGGCAGATAATTAATGAAATCACATCATTTTCTTCAAGACTTGTAACACAATTTTGATCCCAATGCCAGGTGGCACACCGACATGCTTAGAACGTAAAATCGTTATCAATTTTCATGGAATTACAGTCAACACTTCATCTATTCTGGCAAGAAAAATTCATCAGCCTTCAACCAACGAAAAGTGCGGCCACAGACATAAAGCAGTCCCTTGGAGCCCTCCTTTTGCTGCAAGCCCACGCAGACACTTATTTCAGAAGTAAACTATAACCAGACTGAGAGGTGCTCTCCTCAACACTGCCAGCACTGCATGGCTGGCTGCTAACAGCCATGACCCGAGTTGGGTAAAATACTTTTATTAAGATAAAAAAACATGCAGTCTCAGCACCATTATATCTCCTGTCCCTTAGATCTTCTCCACAACACTGAAAAGCTATCTTTGAATTATAAAATAAGCTGAATAAAGACAACAGAGTTACACAGTTGAGAATACTTCTCTTACCTATGATACTAGAATTACAAAATTGTTTTTAAATACCTTCTGAACTCTGAATCCGCAAGCAGCTCTTCAACAATTGTTCTCTTCCGTTGCTTCTTAGGGATTCGGCTGTGATAAAAGTCTATGGGAGAATCAACCACAGTTCCAACCTAGGAGATGGAAATCAAAACAGTCACACACTACAGGAAGATGTTGATCATTTTGCCCTTTCCCCCCCCCCATTCTCACCCAGTGTGAAGACACCCACAGAGAAGATCAGAATGGTGTCTTAAAATACAAAGCATCACAAGACTTAAGCAACTGTCTGCATGCACACTCACTTTCTGCCTTGGTGCCTGAGCTTTACGGCTGTGGTTGTCAGCACTTGACTGACACATCCATGTTTATACTCATTAGAAAAAACAACCAACCAACCCACCCAGTTTTTAAGTTCTAAACATTTCGCAGGAAGGGTAAGGAAGCCCTTATGACCACCAAAACTTGTTCTTGTTTCTGTCATTGTGATGCTTTAGCTGCAGAAGAGTTTGTCTAGCTCCAACACAGGGGCTTAATACTGGAACACATCACATTTGTTCCAACTGGCACGTCAGCCAGTTCAGATCATCCAGGTTAGCAGCAGAGATACACTGTGGACATGTTTAACATCACGAAAACAGACCCACACTGACCTCACTTTACAGAAGACTCCCGTCTTCAATTTTTCTACGCCCAGAATCTTCAAAACATACAGACTCACCCTCTATTTTGCAAAACAAAAACCACTTCCTCAAGCACGCTAACTGCTCCAACAGGCTTAAGTAGATGGAAGCCTATTTCAATAGCTTCTGCAGTATTTTCCTTTCACAAATCACTTCAAAGCCGAGTGCTGCTGCAGCAGGAATTCTGGCTGGTCACAGAGCTCCAGTCAAACTGTATTAGCCAGCAACAAAAGAAGCACTAACTGTTCTCTACTCACTTGTTTAAAAAAGCTAGCAGATTTTAAAAAGAAAATCTAATCTAGTGTTCAGAATATGGACCAAGTCAGATGTTTATTCACCACTGTGAGCTGCACTTGAGGTAGGGAATAAGAACAGCTGTTTAAACTTCAGCAGTACTGCTGTTTCCTTACCTGGAAGTACTTGGGCAGACCATCTCGATCATTCTTCTTGTAAAAATGCTTAGGATCCAGCGAGGCTCTCATCTTCAAGACTTTCAGATCGTTTTTCAGTTCAGCTGTGATTTCTGGGGCTCTCATACCAAACCAACCGTCCCCGGTTGTCTTCTCCCGCTCTGCCTAGATGCGACACCAAGAAAAATAAAATTGCAACTAGGACAGGACAGAGCAGTGGACTCTTCCCTCCAGAAAATGGATAAAGCATTTACAGCATGAGACTATACCTTTACAAAGTGTGTTTTATGACACACAGCTAAGGTCGTCGGCACTGTACTAATGACAGACTTACACCATCTGAGCACACTCAGTCCATCCCCTCGGTAACTCTAAGGATGGCTTTCACAGGAGGGCTCCAGACAGACACCTTCAAGTGCAGTTCATCACTTCCAGCGAGGCCTGGATGTGTGCACAGTTCCACAAAGGGGCTTTCTACCAAACCTTACTTTGTTCTTAGAGGCCTCACCAGCTCTTCACTTACCCTGCGCTGCTTCTTCAGCTGGTGAAGTGCTTCCCTGAAGGGTGGGACACATTCCTTTTTTTCAAAATCCGGAGTTATCACGCTCTTCTGCAAGACCTGCAAGATTGTGTTTTCAAATGTTATGGTCACAGACTCACAGAACATGAGGGACTGGAAGGGACTTCAAAAGATCATCTAGTCCAATCCCACTGCCAGAGCAGGATCACCTAGATCACTGTTACAGTCGCTTCGCCGATCCAGCTTCGTTGCCCTCCTCTGCCCTTGCTCCAGCCCCTCGATGTCTCCCTTGTCCTGAGGTGCCCAAAACCAGACGCAGTACTCAAGGTGCAGCCTCACCAGTGCTGAGTACAGGGGTACAACCACCTCCCTCCTCCTGCTAGAACATATTACCTTGTCCTTTTTCTCCTTCAGTTGTTTAATTACACTTGAAGCAGCCTTCTGTTTTTTTGCATCAAAGCTAATATATAAACCTCCAAGCTTCTTCATGTTCAAACCAGGGTCGATGCTGCTGGAGAGACGTAAACTAAAAGAGAAATAGTTAATGATTACACTAAGTTAACAAGCAACAGCTCTACTGCTTCCAGAGAAACAGAAAATGTATTTCTTACTGTTCTCACTTAGGTTCAGTTCTGCAATGATTTTAAGTCTTGGTACCTAGGAGAGGTGATAGAGGATGGGGGAGAAAGCATGCTAGTGTTTGAAAGAAGTGTATTCAGGAACAATACCTGCAGAAACACTTCCACATTAACTCTAACGCTGCGTTCTTGTCTTAGACATTCAAACCTTCTATAAAACTGACCTTTTTAATTCACTTATCCTTGCCACAACAACTCATGACCAGCACCCTTCCTTTACATAATTCAGAAGGTTGCTAGCTAGAAAGACAAAACACACTACCACACCAAAAAACCCCCAGTAAAAGCACAAACACATGGGTGGAAAAAGTATAATGAACTGTTAGTGAGAATTCATTATAACAATGTGTAAGTCCTTGTCTGTTTAACATCACTAGGAATAAGGTTGTTAAACATCACAAAGACAGCATGGTTTCCATCTCTCATTACTTCACTCAGGCAGGTGAAGGTACGAATCCACAATCCACATTCAGCAGCTGCCTGGAAAGGAAGCCTTTCATTAAAAGAATGCTCAATTACACGGTATGAAGGAGAAATGCAGTACCCCCTCAAGAGGTACCATTCAGACTTACTGTACTTTGAACACTTACTAAATTTATATTAAACCTCCTCTACACAACAGCCACTAAACCTCCTCCTTAACTTCCCAGCATGGCTGAGACTGTTTATGATTAAAAAGCATGATCTAATCAGGCAATGTCTAAGGAATTGACTGCACTTGGCTATTTATACAAATTTTAACAAAAAGAGTAGTTAAGAAAACTGACCTGACTAAGCAATTAGGTCAGCCTGACCAGTTGAGCGCAGTTTCACATTTAATTTTTTAAGCTAAACACACTCAAGGCACCCCGATGCCTAAATGAATTAGCAGAGTGTTCTGTTCTGCTACACAGAACACTGAAAAAAGCCCTGACCATCAATTTAAGGGCGATATTTGTATTTTATAATCATACATTTAGTGCTTAACACACACATTCTAAGCTCTTGCTGAACGTATTAATTAGTACCAGAAAGATACTTACACATCAACCTTATTTTTCAACAAATCATCTTCATCCTTTTCATCTTCATCTATCAGTTCCTCCTCAGCCTCTTCTAGATCTGACTCTTCTGCTTTTTCACTTCCTTTATGCTCACTTTCAGCATCACTCCCTTGGCCTTCCTCATCTAGGTAATACTTTTGGCTGGAGCTCATGCCAGGTGCAGTATCAATTACAAAAAGCCCTTCAGCATGCAGTGAACTGTTTTTTGAAGGCTTCCTGAGGGAAGGAGTCTTCTCACCTGCCTCTTCACAACAGAGATTCTCTTCAACTGTATCCGTATCCGCCACATCACTGTTTCCAGACTCCTCACTTTCATCTTTGCTCAGAAACCGCGCAACAGAACTGTCCCCCCTTCCTGATCTCCCGCTGCTGCGGGAGACAGAGTCAGTATTTTCTTCTGTTTGGTCCTCACCACTGCTGTCAGCTTTCTGCGCAAGGGCCGAGGCCTCTTGCGGGCTGCTGGCCACACCAGCTTGCTCACCCTTTCTTAACTTCCCAGCATGGCTGAAGCACCGCTGCACATCGGCCTCAGCATCTGCTCCTTCGCATTCTTGCTTTTTTTTACTTTCACTTGGTGTTTTCTGCCCTCGGAATGCTAGAGATTGTTTGGGACTCAAGGAGTCAGTCAAAGAACGATCCATAGGTTCCAGCTTCCCCTCCCTCACAAGTGTTTCACTGTGATCTTCTCGTCTTTGGCCACGTCCTTCCTCAGAATCATCTACCCCAACAGTCCCTGTGTCTTTTGTCACTTTTGTCCCAGGCAATTCAGCAGCTCTTTGTTTGACTTTTCTGAGACTGACGGGTGTCGCATCTTTCAAAACCACTTCTTTCACATCTCTCTGCGTTGTACTGGCAGACTTGGAAGAATGTTTGCTGTCAGGCAAACTGGTTTCCTTATTACCTTCAGCAACAGAGGAAGCATCTTCGGTATCAGAGATAAGCTCTGCAGCAGGTTTAGAATCAGAAGTTGTTATTGTCCCAGATTTAACAGCGTCCTCAATTAAATCCACATCTTCTGAAAGAGCTCCGTTTCCTTTCTCCGTCTTAGTACTTTCTGCTTGTGACTTCTTCCGTGTGCTCCTTGTAATTCGCGTGGTAGTGATGGATGGTTCCACATGAGAACATGACTCTGCATCAGAAGTATTTTCATGATCTGTATCCAGCTGCAATTCCTTTTTGCTTTGCCTGCCTCTTGTACTTCTGGCAACATTAGGCATTTGGACACTAGAAGCAACAGAGGAACAGGACTCGGCTTCGGAGACATCGCCTTCATCCAGTTTCCTGTTTGACTTACTTAGAGAAGCTGTCCTGGGATATCTTTTCCTTCCTGAAGAATCCAGCTGATAAGGAACTACAATTTGCCGCCGCCTTGTGACTCTCACAAACAAAGGTGTCTGAATACCAGACACAGCAGAGCAGCTCGATTCTGCTTCTGACACATTCCCATCAGCTTGTGGTTCAGCTGAACAGGCAGTTGCAATGTCACTTCTAACAGTTTGCATCTCTGCACCATCACTGACATCCGACTTGGCTTCTTTGAGCTCCAGCTCTTCAAACTGACTTTCCTGAATCACCTCTGGCTTACAAACGGATTTTGGTCTTCTACGCATCCTGACAGGCGCAGGAGTACGAACTTCAGCAGGTGCCACCTAGAAAAGGAGCCAAGAGAAACAGCGTGCGTAAAGAGGACACCGTGCAAACCGCTAACAACCCCTGTACGCACCGCTGCTCAAGCTGACAGTTGTACGCATCGCTGTGCAGTCACATCTGTGCGCGGAAGACGCGTCGACAGCTCCCTACTTATGCCTCTGCCTGCCGTTTTCTGCTCGCTGCAGCCAAATAAACCTGCACCAGCACTAAGGGACATAAAGCAGCACCACACAAAAACAAAACCTGCTGCCTTCTACTACTAAAAGGTTTTGAAAAGCTCTTATTGGAAGCAAATGATCTTCAGAAGGAACAAATGAAGGACGTGAAGCCAAATGAAGGACGTGAAGCCATGTTCGGACTGCTGGACTGTAAAACACTGAAGCCTCGCAAGGGGCAGGAGGTGCCCAGGTGGCCTTCCCCGGGCAGCGTCAGCAGCTGTGGGGCGGCCTGGCCTCGCAGCCCCCACACAGGGCTGTGAGCGGCTTCTTCACAAGCTACCCGGAAGAGAACTAAAAATGTCTCCAGGCAAACCCACGGAGCATCAGCAGGGCGATCCCAAACCAACGCACCCCACGGTCCCTGCATGTCCACAGGAGCAAACGCAGGCGCCGCGAAGCCGTTCAGGAGCCCACAACGGCAGCTGCTGCTCCCCCGACCAGGCCCCGCCGCCACCTACACCCCCACCATCCCCACCATCCCCCAGCGTGGCCGCCCCAAGACGGCCTCCGCAGCCGCGCACGGTGCGGGGCGGCTCCCGGTTCCCCTGCCCGCTCCTCTCACCTCCGCCGCCTCAGCGGGCTCGGAGGGGCTGCGGCTGCCCCCATCGGCCAGCGGCCCGTGCTCCTGCCTCCGCGCCGCCGCCCGCCTGGTGGCCACCATCTCGCCGCGCGCGACGTGCCCACCTCTTCCGCCAGCGCGGGGCGGAGCCGGCAGCCGAGAGCGCAGCCGCGGGAGCTGCGCGCAGGCGCCGTGGGGAGGGCTGGAGGGGAAGGCCACGGAGCAGGACGGGCAGCAGCGCTTGTGACAGCGGGCGAAACACGGTTCAGGAGACTAGAACTGCGCTGCCGAGGTGACGAGCACTCCCGACACCGACCGGAAGCCTGCAAGAACGTCAACTTGAATGCGAGCTTTCAGGTTTCTGATGCCAAGAAAACCCCATCTCTGCCAGCTGGACACCAAAACTGTCGAACCCGATAAAATGTTAAGCTGTCAGCTACTCCAGAAAAACACGACTGTCTTAAATGTGTCTTAAAGGGCGCTTCTCACAGCAAGCAAACGGTTAACAGTTGGCAGAAGGGAATCAGAACCTTCCCATGCGAGTAGCCTGGACATCACTATAGTCCAAGTCTTGTTGTGCAGCATTTCAGTTTCTACAACCCATCACACACACACACACAAAGTCCAACACAATGCAGACTGTCAGCAGCCAAACACAGAGACAGGAATTTGAGGTTAATCAGCAGCAGCGCACAACTCGGAGCTGCCAGGGAAGTCTGAATCCACGCAATTTTGAAGCTGCTAGGACACTGACCCAACATTAAAAGACAACTACATTGTGATTAAGACAAAAAAAATAGCCAAACTTTTATTGATGGATTAGTAGTTCCCAGTTCGCGACCTCTCGTTTATCAAAAGGGCTGAAGCCGTCCGGGAGAATCGCCCAGTGCTTGCCACCTACAGGTATTCGAGTCCTCCAGAGATAGCTTGAAAAAGATTAATCTGGCAACACAGTGGAATGGATTATAGAAGCTGATGCTCTAGACAACACCACAGGTATTCAAATCCTACTAGCTGCCTACACCACAGGATATGAAAGATGCTGGTGAAAATTTACACCTTACAGTCCAAATTTTAACTAAGTTAATGACTGCTACTGGTTTGAGTCCTGCTCCTGCCTGAACTCAACAGGAAAACGAGGATTTTAGACACTCGGTATCAAGGTCCTGCTGAACAACAGGTTGAGCCTTTGCTATCTA
The DNA here is from genome assembly GCA_013400115.1 of Rhinopomastus cyanomelas. Classification (NCBI taxonomy): domain Eukaryota; kingdom Metazoa; phylum Chordata; class Aves; order Bucerotiformes; family Rhinopomastidae; genus Rhinopomastus; species Rhinopomastus cyanomelas. Next base: position 143,177 of record VXBP01007492.1, read on the forward strand.
GTCTGACTTAAGGGCCAAGGCAATGAGAAGGCCTTTTGAATAGAAAGGCTACATTAAAGCAGAAGCCTTGCCTTACCTGCCTGCAGCAATCACTCAAGGATTCAGAAGCCAAGTCCATTATACTCCTGCCAAACAGAAACATGCCTAACTTGATGCTACTCTCACCTGCACACCTTGTGAACGGCACACGAGCAACTAGGTTGCCCAGGCAAACTCGAGAGTAACAATCCATTTCATAAAGCCCTGCAGCGAGGAGCTTCACCGCTTACTGTCGGTTTGACTTGGCCAGTTCTGACTGCGTAGTTCCAAAGAACCAGCAAAGCAAGCCACACTCGGGAAGGAGAGAGGCACAGCTCAAGTTCTGATTAACAGGGGGTTTTGCTCATCGCTTGTTTTCAGTTCTTAAAACATTCACACTGCATTTTCTATTTCAAATAGCAGAGACACTACTGCGCTTGTGCGAACACTGCAAGTATATTGAGGCATAAAGAACCCAGAAGGAATTCAAGTAGCGGTCAGACAGTAGTCTGGAAGATGCATCTGCTCCTAAATCATAGTGGTCTTTCACACAATTTAAAGAGCTGACTTTCCTGTATGTACACCCCAAGTAAAGAGATAGCAACTGAGTGGTTTGGGGTAGTTCTTGGCAAAAGATGACCATTTTCCACAAAAACTACACCTGGAATGCTCAAGATCTGTTTGCCTACCAGATAACTAACTGCTTTAAAGTGAAAGTCTTGTTTTAAACATAAAAATATATAGATTTCTCTATACTACCAAGTAGCAGCTAAAATACAGCAGTAGTTTTACAGTGAACTGGTCATATCAAATATATTTTCAACCAATTCTCTATAGATCATTTCAATTCCAAACAACAATCAAAATAGTTCGTATTATAAATCAACTGCTCAATGGGCTCAGAAAGAAAAATGGTGTTAAAACACTCCAGGTACCCCTGCTGACATCACACCCAAGTCAGTACAACTTTTGGTCTTGCTTACAAGTGCTGCAGAAGAGTTTCTATTAAAAAAAACAATGCCCCCCACCCCCAAGAAATTAAAACAATAAGCCATTTGTAAAAAAATAGTGTTTTAAGAGGCATTTTTTTTAGCTTGCATGATATAGCCTTTGGACTTGATAATTCCTCTGCTTTTAACAATGACCGAGTATCGGAGAAGCCATAAAGGAATCCACTCGTGCGCTTTCGTGTTCTGGATGCTCTCCTGAAGAACTTCTTGGAAACTTGCTTCACAAAGTAATTCTAAAGTTAAAGAGGGATAGTCAGGCTTTAAATATTGTCATAGAAACAGCTGCACAAAGCAACACTTAGTTGGAGAAGCCTCCTCCTAACATCAGAAAACTTAGGCAGTGCCAGATACTCTATAGATTCACCCTTCCAGAATGCACAGACAGTAAAAGCAGCTGAATAACATGAATATTTTGTTTTTCCCACAATATTGAGTATTTGCCACAAAACAAATTCACAGATTTCTACAATATCAAAGGGATTTGAACAGCAGAGCCACGACAGGAAAAAACCAACACTTCATTTGAGAAGTTAGCTCCACAAACCAGAGGTGAATACAGCATAGAACTGAAACCCGCAGAGTTCTGAGCATCCTTGATCACCTCTGTGATCACCGAGACTCAGCATTTACAGCTCCCCCCATAACTGGGCTCAAAATAACCAAATGCCCAAAATCATAAAGAAAGATGGTCATAAATGCCTTCCTCTTCTGCTCTGTGACAAGCGTAAAACCCGCTGGAAACTCAGTCAGAGGAGCCTTCCCAAAAGACACTCCAAACACTCTTGAGCTGACCACTACAGAGAGGTCCGGCTTCGCAAGCAGTGCTTAAGGGAACCACTACACACCTTGACTCCCATCCCAATCCTCCATGTCATGACTCTCTATAGAGAGAATTTATGAAATGGCAGGTTGCACTTTGGACTTCACAGGTCATGGAAACTGTTGGACTGAAGGCTGTGCACAGCTAGAGTAGAGCTGACTCATGCTCAGGCACCGATGAAATTCACTAACCCTACTGGTAGTACTATGAAGCACTTCATAGACAGCCTTTCACAGACTTCTTTTCCTTGGGGGAAAGGGGAATGACAAGAAAGAAGAGGGAAGGCACAGCATAGTCATCATAAAGAGTTGGTCACACGGAAGACTGTAGAGATGAAGCCAACTAATGCTTAAGGCTTCTCTCTCTCAACTCTAGCAAGACACTTAAGGTGCCACTATCGTGAAGATGAGATTCCGCTTGAGAAAAATTGATGCAGAGGTATTTCAGAAAGCTGGTGCCTCAGAGCTGCAGTCTGAAGGAAGGCCTCCAAGTCCATTTAGTGAAAGCCTTCACATCAAACTCTTTTTGTCATGTTACTTTAGCAAGTCACCACCTTGAAAGAATCCTGCTCAAGCTTAATATTATGTGTCTAACAACCGCTCAATAAACCAAACATCAACATCTCTAGGCAGGCAGGTTATTTCACAGACGAGTTCTGGAAGACAAGTAGTCTTTCAGTTGTCATTTACTGGCCCTTCAGAATGAAGTGCCTGGATGTGTTCCTGTGTGACTTGGTCTAGGTGATCCTGCTGTCGCAGGAGGATTGGACTGGTTGACCTTTCGAGGTCCCTTCCAATCCCTAATGATTCTAAGTGACAGTTGTATTGCTGTTTTATGGAAATAAGCCATTTTTTAACACAGGTAGTATTTGAGTAGTTTGTTCTCCTCGTTCCTGTATTTCCTCTGGTTAAAAAGATTTCAAGAAGTGTCCAAGCTTGGAAGTCTGCATTTCCACCTCCCCCCATTCTTACACAAAAGAAAGAACTTAATAGAAATATTTTGTAGAGGTGAAACGTTAAGAATCCTTAATGTCCAGGATTCAAATGCAACAAAATTTGAAGCCCATAGGAAGATTAGTCCTGATTTTTTACTGAATAAGGGCGTTTTAAAGCCATCTTCTACGAGCTGATCCAGCACAACCTCACCTTTTGGGTCATTGTGAGTCAACAGCTGTATGTCAAACTGTTTGGCAAACGCTGTAAGATCAGGAGGCATCACACAACAGGAAGCCAAGTTCACCTGATTACTGCTTGGTTTCACCTGAAAGTAACAGACTTTAGTAAGAAAAACAACCAACATCCTTTCAGCTGTTTCCCCAATGCCCTCTGTTACAGCAGGAATTTTGCCTCAGTGAGGTCTGAACAAAGCTACTGAGTTCTGCATGACGTTGCATGGCACTCAACAGGCAGCTCCAACACCTGTGCTGTCCAGCAGCACGAAGCCCAGAACAAGAGCAGGCTCTAACTCCAGGTGCTGCCATGGCAAGGTAAGCATTCATCTGTGCTAGCGTCCTGCATCGGGACTCTGACCAAAAAGAAGTCCTAAGAGGAGCACTCAAAGAACTAACAAGGCAGCAGTTAACCCACAAGCTGACGTGAGCACAGACACAGGCCACCACAGGCCTCCACTGCTCCAACGTTAGGAGGCAATCTGTCACACTGGACAACACAGTACTGTGCTACTTCACCCGCAGCCCGTCTTCCCCTTTCTCTTAGCCCTCAGACAGCATTTTGCAAGGGGAACTCTCTCCATTTCAGTCCACAGACTGAAAACAGCTCTTGTTTTCAGAGTCACTGGATAAATCTGAAGGGTTTAGATTACTTTTCAAATACAAAAGCATTCAAAACTCAGATCTTCAACACCTGAGGGAACCTACTACAGGGTTAAGGTTAGGGTGTACTTAAGAACACTGAACAAGCAACAGTCACACTTGGAGCCTCCACAACCTTTAGTAACATTTTGAGCATCCATAAAATGATGAAAACACCAGGGCTAATTAGTATTTTGCATACAAACAAAACTTCTAACATCAGGCTACAACACTGACAATTACTCAGTCCTAGAATGCTACAAGTGGGAAGTTGGTACTCGCCTGTGCCCACAGGTACAGCTGCTCCAGCTGCGTTTTATCGAGGTCAGAGGTACCTATGGCCACCACCTTTCTGTTTCGCACTAAGTTTTCAAGCTCTTGCCAGTAAGGTTGCAAATACTCCAAGGAAAGGGTGGTTCCATCTTCAACAGGAGGTGGGGCAATAATGACCGAGTCTAGCTGAGCAACTCCAAGGGCAGAACACGCTGAGGAAAAAGAACAGAGACCCTACAAAACCTTCCACAAGGTACAAACATAAGCTGCACGACTCTTCAAAGTAGGCAAAACCCCCACACCTGTGCCAGCTGCACACTCACCTTTAAAACTGAGTGTATCAGCAGCCATGTGCCATCTTAAAATCACTATTTTTCTCTGAAGACAGTAGTGACAGACAATTCTTGTTTCCTCACCTCCTCACTTCCTTCAGTACGTGTAACTCCCTGAACTACGGTGCAGTGCATGGCCTAGGAGGACTACGTGATGTGTGTTGGACTCAAGGCACACCAAACAGAGAGCTTCACATTGCCAGAGAGAAGTGGCACAACTTGGAGCATCGTTGAGCTTTCGGAAAGGTACAAGTCAAGGCACCTTGTCTGCTCAAAGACTAAAATTAGTAGCTCAATACATTAGTCTTCTGGAGGAGGATTCTATCAATGTATTTCCAACTTACAACACAGAGGTTATTAATTGGGATATCAACAGAAAAGATTATCTGCCCGTTTCTTCTTCGGCAGCCAGAAGTGCTCAAGGGCAGTGCTGCTCACAATTGCTGCTGTGTTAGGCTACAACACTGTGCAACAGCACAGCCACTCTGCTGCAGGGTAATTACTTCTCCAGCTGCTTGCTGCATTGTTTTGTTTCCTACATCATCTCTGTAGCACTGCATGATAAAAATCTGTAGCAACGATGATAAAAACAACAGGTAAAAACAACTCTCTTACTTTTCCCAGAAGAGCTAAAAAGTGAATAGCACGTACCAGTTCGGTGGGAAAGAATGCAAGTTGGCTTCTGCTTGAAGCACAGAACCAGACGTGAGTCTGTGGGCCCAAGGCTACAACATTCCGCTAACTAACACGTAACAGACTTGAACAGGAAAAGAAGATGTACTAGTGACAGTTACTACAAGCACCTCTTGGGCAGAGAAGGTTCTGAGTTTCTTTCCAAACACTAAGTAACACAGAAACACTACTGAAGTTTGAGTTTTGCACTTACCCAGGTCAATTGCATCCCTGATTGATGAAGGGTTTGATCCCACGAGGAAAAGTTTTGCTGTTTTCAAAGATATAAGAATCAGTAACTAAACAAACCAGCTGCTGTTAAGTACAAAGCTCTTCTGCTATAAATTTTATTTTTGAGTTCTTAGACAAAAGTTTCCTAGAATAAACAGCAGTCACTTCAAAAACTGGAAAAGAACCAACCGTCTGAAAGGCCCAACAAAGATACTGGTCTCTTAAATTTCAATGCTGTGCAGTCTCAGCAGAAACCAGGCAGTTAGATGATCTAATAAGCTATAAAGCTAGGACTTCAGCACCAAGACACCAAGCAACAACCCTTATAAAAACCCCACACAGTGAACAGATGACTCTGCAGTTTACTGACACTCATAATGTCAGCTTGGACTGTGTCCTTAAAGGATGAACTTGGAAGTTCATCCCAGTCAACATGAAAACATTATGCAAATAAATGTGTTTCCAAAGCAATTTCTTAATTGCTGCATTAAAGGGCCTCAGAAATGTGACAGATTCACAAAATACATTTAAAGTATCTTGAGGTAAGTTCAGGTAAATTAAACTAGAGAAATGCTGTGATGCCTTAAACCTGAGACGCTAATTCAGGTCTCTTCAGCTAAGTTCCAGGTTCCCTGAAGGATGACAGTGGGCACTGGTATTGTTTGACTTGGCAATTACAACACACGGTGGAAAAAGCATCACAGAACATGAGGGACTGGAAGGGACCTCGAAAGATCATCTAGACTGGACTAGATCAACAACCTACTAATGACACCAGATTTCTGATGACATTCTTACCTGATACTTTCAGCTCCTCTCTTTCATCAGGATTTATTTTTTCTACAGCTTGGGCTACGGTACACTCCAGAATGTCCTGTATTTGCTGTAGTAAGCACATGAGACTTAGGAACAACTCATCAAGAGCAGACAAGGAGTTTATTAAGAATGCTTTTAATTTATGGGGGAAAAAGAGCCTACAAGAAACAGCAGAAAAACATCGTAATAGAAAGAAAGTAAATCAGTGCTGCTTCATCTCTGAGGGGATGTCAGGAAAGCAAAGCTAACGAAGCTGTATGAAAGGCCCTACATGAAGTTAACACAAAACCACTAATTACTGGTCAGAATCACTGGAATACCATTTAGTGGTGTTCTCATTTGCTCATGTGAACAGATCACTCTGCCAATTCAAACTGCTCTACTTTAAAAAAACAAACCAAACGTCACGCCCATCTGAAATAACTCAGAATTAAGGGGTTTGGGTGGGAATCATCTTTCCATAAAACTATTTGGTAGTTTCAGCAAAGCCTATGGAAAGCCTGCAGTGAAAATGCCATGCAATACTAATTTAAAAGACTTTGAAGTTGTGGAGGTTTCATGCTCTAAGCTCATCTAAGTTATCGATGCCATCTCAAAGCAATGAGGTGACTGAGTCTTGACCTACACGAGGTTTTGTATCTCCCCCAACCCCAGCGGTAATTTTTGCTGCCCTACCAAAGACAGCTCAAGCACGTCTTCAATTTATTCCCTACTCTCAGCATTTTAAAAACAATGCTGGGTGTTCATTTTAATTACTGGAAACCAACACAACTCATAAGAGAATTTGGAATGATGTCATTCATGTGTTTTGACAGTAAAAGCCATCTTGCACTCAGTAGTTTTAAAGAGATGAATACATCTTGCAGAGACAAGGGTGTACGCTCCCTTCTACAAATCATTCAGCAATAACTGCCTTGCCAGGGCCGGTTATTCTGCAGGAACCAGTAACAAAACCCAAAGAAACTGTCAGGAAAGTGGTTTTGGGTTGGTTTTGTTTCTTTTTGTTGGGGTTTTTTTTTTGTTCTGCTCTGGCTTTTTTTAAATGAAATATGCTAATATTTTGCAGAACAACTGTTTACTGCTTTGCTTCATTTCAGAACCCATAGTGAAAGCAAAGCAGGCAAATACACCAAGATCTTGATGGCAGATGCCAGTAACAGCAGTTGTAAGAGCTGTGGAAGTCTTTGGCTCTAAGCAGAAAATAGCCACTCGTATTTCTGTGGCAACCAAAGCTACACTTCAGCTTCAGATCACCCTGTCTGCAGGGCAACTGTCTATTTACTGTCTTCATTGTGTAGGTTATGTTGCAGAGTTCATGCAAACACACAAGGGAACAACCAAGACTTGTTTTTCCTCCTGTGACAGCTCCAACAGTCAACTTGAAACCTTCCAGACCACAACTTACATTTTGCTAAGAATTGTCTTGTTTGCCATCAACAGGATCCCTTAACCTACTCTACTTAACCTCTCCAAATTTCCTAAATATGAAGAAAAGGAAGGGGAGGCTGGGCTGGGAGTTGAGAAACACTAACTTAAGGTATCTTCAGCTGCAGACACCTAAAGACACCTGGTAATTCAACGATATTTTTCAAAGTGCTACCGACTGTGTATTTCTCCATTTTCACATCCACCAAGGATAACAGACGTAACACCTCCCCTACCTGGTCTAGGTCTGGTCCGATCTTTGAGCTCCATTCAGTCAGTGTTTTCTGAACGCAGTCCCGCACCTACAAAACATTTCACGTTGAGCTGCAGGTGTGTTACAGCCGCACAGAACGACGACGACTCACAGGTATGCAGGGCAAACACAGCGAGTGAACTGATGACACCATTATTTCAACCGCAGGAGATTCTTCCTTCGTAACTTCCATCTGAAACTTGTTCCAACTCGTTTATGCATTTTTCCTCTCCCCTTTCACAAACAATTTTAGCAGTAATGCAAGCATTGTGCTTCATTTATGTCTCGGGTCAATGCCATCTCTAAAGGGAAGAGCCATGCTAAGCAAGCAAGAACTAGGGAGAGGGGTGGGTTTGGGGGTTTGGCATAGATTCTTTCGTTTCAGTGTAGCCAGACAACACTAATTGTGCTGGGACATCGTTAGCAACGACACGTTACGGTCCAGCACAAATCCTTCCTCTATTAACTTGTATCACCAAGATGTACCTGACCCTTTTCATTTACTGCCTAGCGACTCCACTGCATCAAACCACTAATGCTTTTCAGTTCTTTACCCAAGGGGAAACCTTCACACCCTACCTTGCACTCACACTCTTCCTGCATCTACAGATGCAAAAATCAACTTGATTAGGATTCTGATGGTGGATTTTCTTCAGCGTAGTTAAGACAAACCCATTAAGCCTACATCAGCTAATTAACGGGATATTGCAGCAGTGCTTGAGCTGCACCAGTGCTCTAGCTCTCCTCAGATATATCTCAGCAGCTGCTACCCAGCAGGCAAGCAATTGCACTGTCAAAGACTGCCCTGTGCCACAGGTAGGAGGCACCTTCACTTCACTTTCAGCAATATATTTGCTAGCCATGTGGCTACCTACTTTTCACACCAACAGCAGCTTCCTGTGACACCTCATGTTAATTTAGAGAGCACAATCAGCCAGCCCTCCACACGAAACAGGGTATCACAGAGACATAACTCAGTAATAACACTTGGGGAGCACATTCTTTCCCAGTGATTTAAAATAGTATTAAAAACCAACAGATTCAAAAGGTAAGAATTGACTCCACTCACTAAACAACTATCCACAATGCTGGAACTCTTCAGCCTGTTTCGATGTGGCTTCTGATGCTACCCTCCTTCCGGAGGGAGAGCGAGGCAGTGCTAAAGACGTACATTCTGTATGTTGCCCCTCTACAAGTACCACACTGCAGTTAGTGTCCACAAGCCCCTTGTCTCCAAAGCAAGGCATTCCCCTCTCCTAACACAGCTGACGAGCGCAGCGTATTTGACTCCATTAAACAGCTACAACCCCAACCTCCTCACATTAGAGCTCACAGACTGCAAGACTTAGATTACATTCTGCCCCTGAGGACTCCACACAGACTAGCACAAACAGATGAGTTAAAAGCCAATTTATTTCTGATAATTAATGCAAATTATTTGCTTTGGGAATTCCAGCAACCCTGAAGCTGGCAGCCTCATGTTTCAGTGCAGAGTCACTTGTAAACAAGTGACTTCAAACATTTTAACTCCTTAGTTACGCACAATGGCCACTCTTTAATTAGCAGCCCTTCAGAAACTTACTCACCTAAGGGTGCCTGTTACAGCACGGCTATCTTTTTGCTACAGAATCTATCCCTCTTTCACAGCACTTGGTCACAAGCAAATAGGCCAAATAAAACAGTTACCATCACATGACAACTAAATATGATGAATTCTTCCTGCCCATTACATCATCCTCCCGGTCACCTTTCCTTACCATTCGCATCCCATCCGTGTGTGACTAATATTCAACCAACCAACTCCTAGGTTATCAGCAGCACCAGCAAGAACCTTTCAAAGCCACAGTTGTTCCGGTTATTAAATTACCGTTTTCAGATTAACGTGTCATGACAAGACAGCAGACACAACCATTCACAGAACCACAGAACGCAAGGGTTAAAAGGGACCTCTGGAGATCCTCTAGTCGATTCTTCCTGCTAGAGCAGGGTCTCCTAGACAAAAATCACACAAGAACACGTCCAGGTTTTGAGTGTCTCCAGAGACAGAGACTCCACAACCTCTCCGGGCAGCCTGTTCGAGCGCTCTGCTGCCATCAACATAACAAAGTCTTACCTGACGTTCAGACTGGATTTACGTGCCAGTTTATGCCCATTGCCCCCTGTCCTGTCACTGGGCACACCCAGAAGAGCCTGGTCCCATCCTCCTTACGCTCGCCCTCTAAACACTTGCGAGCATTTATGAGATACACTGAAGACCGCAGCATCTCCACAAGTTTTAGCGGGATTACCCCACGCGTTCACACACCCGCACTGCTGAAGGTAATTAACGCAGCCAAGTGCTTCCGGGGGCACGGGGGGTCCGTCCCTCCGACGTCTGGTTGCGGCGGCTGCCGGAGCTCGAAGGCCCCAACGACCTCCAGGGCAGCAGCACCACCCAGGCCGAACGCGCCGCCTTGCTGTTCCCATCCCGCACCGCACCGCGGGCGCACAGCGCCCCGACCGCCGCCTCCTCCCGCGGGCACTACCCGGGCGGTGGAAGCGATCGCAGCCCCCTCTCCTCCTTCAGCACGGGCGCCAGCATCCAGCGCCAGACGAAAACAACCCCGCTCGAGCAGTTCCGCGCCGGCGGAGGGTTGCGCTTCCTTCCCCAGCCCGGCCCCCAACGCCGTGCGACAGCGCCCCCCGCACCAACCTCTTCGCTGGGGGTGGCCGGGCACTTCTTGCGCAGGCAGCCCCAGTTGAGGAGGTTGCCGGTCTGCAGGGTGAGGGTGCCCGCCCGCTCCAGCAGGGCACGGGCGCCGTCCGTACCCATGAGGGAAGCTGCTCCGGCGGCGGCTGCTCCTGCTGCAGCGCCGTGACTCAGCACAAACAGCGGCGGGAGGGGTGCGGGAGCGGCGCTTTCTAACCGGCCGCGGTCACATGGCAGCGGGGCAGTGGGCGGCAGGGCGGGACCGCGCGCGGCGGGGAGCGCACGAGCCAGGCCGCTGCCCGCTCCCGCCCGCTCGCCCCGCCGCTCCTCGCGATGCGGCTGCGTCCCTGCGGGAGCCGGGAAGCCGCCCGAGCCGGCCCTGTGGGGACCCGCCTACACGCACCCCGCCGGTGCCGCTGCTCGGCGAGCGTGGCCGAGCTAGTGGAACCGCCCGAACTTCGATCGTGACACTTTTAAATAGGAGAGAGTCGAGATAAAAGGCCCCTAGAGCAAACCACACGCTGCTGCAGTTGGGTTATGTTCAGTCCGGCTGAGGGGAGACCTCATCGCTCTCTACAACCACCTGAAAGGACACTGGAGAGATGCCGGTGCTGGTCTTCTCACGTGTCATTAGTGACAGAAGGAGAGGGAAGGGCTTCAAGCTTCAACAGGGGAGCTTTAGATTAGACATCAGGAAAAACTTCTTCCTGGAGAGAGTTGTCAGGCCCTGGACTGGGCTGCCCAGGGTGGGGGTTGAGTCCCCATCCCTGGATGAGTGTAAAAGTCACTTGGATGTGGTGTTGGCAGATCTGGTTTAGGGGTGAACTTGTAGAGTAGGGTTGATGGTTGGACTCGATGATCCCGGGGGTCTTTTCCAACCTGAATGATTCTGTGAAATCTAAATGTCAAGGTATGAGTTTTGCCCCAGGTGATTTCAGCCACCCCGGGTGAAACTCCATGATTAGTGCCTGGGGTTTTTTTAAGACCAAGTGACTTCTGGAAAGCCACAGTGAGAATCTCAAAATCCTTCTGTATGGGAGATCCACAGGGTTGGGGTTTATCTTTTAATTACTACATACGCAACAGTGAGCCAGGAAGTTTAGTGTCGCTGCCTGCACAGGCATTTGCGTCGTGTTTCTATCACATTTTCTTCCCCAGGCTTGCATATCGTGCTAATACAGAGAGCTAATTTGCACGACTCCGGTCAGTGCAGAACACTGCCTGATCACTTTCCCACACAGAATCACAGAATGTTAGGGATGGGAAGGGACCTCGAAAGATCATCCAGTCCAATTCCCTCACCACAGCAGGATCCCCTAGATCAAGTTGCACAGGAACAGGCCCAGGTGGGTTTTAAAGGTGTCCGGAGAAGAAGACTCCACAACCCCCCTGGGCAGCCCATTCGTTTAGTTTACGTGACCTTTACATCTGTGTTCTGAATGCTTTTTCCTAGTGGATTACTTGCCTGAATTTGAAACGTTTTCCTCATTGTATAAAAACAGAGCATCTGGATATGAAATACCTTGAAAGAAATATCAGCTTTCTTACAAAAACAGTAACGTTGCTTTCTTTTTCTTGAACATAAACATCCTGAAAGGTGAAGCTGGCCCAAAGGTTAGCTGTCCAGACTTGCAATGGCCTTGAGAAGGAGCACGCACCTCCCTGCGCTTCCATGGCTCTGCCCATGTTCACACTAGTAGTGAATTCTGTCCTGCTGAGCCTTTCTGGCTTCCCAATAGAGGGCTTCTGGGGAAATGTATTCTTTGATATTTCATTTCAGGAGCTGTAATGGTTATGATTCTATGGAAACAGGTTAAATGTGGGGGTTGCAGAAGGCTTTCAAACAGTGCACAGCATTAAGTCCTTCTGTCTAATGGAAACTTAAGGCAGTGAGAAAGCAACGTTCCTTTAGAGCATGGGAGAATTTATGGCTATCTAAGTACCTGAGCTCTAGAAGGAGGATGAAGACCTTGTTGGAGGAAAAATAGTATCAACCCATGTACTACTTTATGCCATGCATTTAATTCTCAGCATCAGCAGGAGCACACCACAGGAGAAGGGATCTCAGCAGAGTTCTGTTGTCAGTCCAGTCACCCCTGAAACACAAAGTAAACGATCAGAGAAAGGAGGATGTTTTCCAGCTCAGTCAGTTGCATTTTTACAGGTTATCTGATTAAGCTAATCAAGATCTGCCAAAAATACAAACTGCGAGTGATTCCAGCACTAATGTTCAAAGAAAAACGAGTTACCCTTTTGAATGAAATGCCACCGAATCGTCACTACAGGCGGTCGGCGAACATCGCTCTTCGCCCACAGTTTTTGCACGCCGGGAGCCGCAGGACTTGGCTGGTGTGAGGTGCGGGCGGACCTCGCACTGCTGTGAGCTGCCCTGGCTGCCGCTCTCGCCTTCGCACCGGGCTGTGGCAGCGGCCAACGCGCCGCGCCGGGCAGCGGCACCGGGCGGTGGAGAGTGCGGGCGCCGCCTCCCCTGCTCTGCCGCCGGGACCCCCCCCCGCGGGGCCGGGCGCCGCCTGATTGGCCGCAACGCGGGGCTCGGCGAAGGTGCGGCGGCGGCGGCGGCGGGAGGAGGCGGCAGCCCCGCAGGATGGGTGGCAGAGCCGGATTCTTTGAGGTGAGTGCGGGCGGCGCCGGTGGCTGGGGCGACGGGGCAAGCCCAGGCCGGACCCCGCAGCACCCTGCCACCGACGGAGGGGGCTGCCCGGGCTATGGGCGGACTCGCGCTCTCTTCCCCCTCCATCTGCATTGAAGCCCAGGGGAGCCGGAGCCACCCCGCTGGTCTGCCAAGGCCAGTGACCGCCGCTGGAGCCGGGCGGGGGCAGCCGGCAGGACGAGCCGCTCGCCGGGCTTTCCTGGGGGAGGCATAAGCAGCCCTCGCTGTCCCCACCCTCCCCTCCCCTTCCCTTCCCTGGGCGCGCTCCCTTCGCCGCTCCTCTTACCCGCGTCCCCGGTGGTCCTCTGCGGCGAGCAAGAACTCTGGGCTCCCGCGGCTCCTCCCGAGGGCAGTGCCGTGGCGGCTCTAGCAGCGCATCCCTGCCGTAAGCAAAGAGCGAGGAATGTTCTCGGCACCTTCCGTCTCCAACTTCTTGGAAGAGCCCCTCGCCAGCCGCTGTGCGCCTCGTCGAGCGCCGGCCCGGGGCAGCAGGCGTGTGCCCAAGGCATCCGCGGCGCAGGAGCTGCTCGGCTCGGCGGCCGTCAGCGGGGCTCCCAGAGCCACTCCCCGCCGTGCGGCGAGCGAAGCCGGGACCCGCGCCCCGGCGGGGTGCTCCCTCGGTCCCTGCTAGAGCGGTGGGGTCGGGTCCTGCCTGGCAAATGAAACCCAGCCGCTCGGAGTTTGGTCCAGTCGGTACCTGTGCGGCACAGAGAGTGCAGAGTAACGTGAGCTGGGGAGCGGGAGGCGACTCTTGGATAGAATTAATTAGAGCGGCTAATAAAAATCAGGAGCGGTTTGTGTAACGGAAGCAGGTCCTTACGACCTAAATGGCAGCAATCCCGATTGTGTCTCTGCAGCATTATACCTCAGTTTCTCCAGCATGACTCTCGTAACAGTGAGTAATTGAGCGCACTCCTTCATCCACCCCCACCCCTCCTACCTCCCGTGAAATACAAACCAATTGTTAGAACACTGATAGAAACCAAAATCACCCGGAAAGCAGACGGTCCTGTAGTTACCATGACCTGCAAAGTTTCGATTTAGCTTTTCAAACCTCCAAAAGTGTTCTAGACATCACAAGCAATTCAGCAAAAGGATCTGTTGTGGGTGTGAGGAAGGCACCTGCACTGGGCTTTTTCCTCTGCAGCGTTCACTTCTCTGGTTTTTGGGGGAAAACAAGCAAGTTTTCACTGCCTCCTGCATTTCTACCGGCATCCCAAACTCCTGTGAGTTCCAAATGCAGCAGGCACATGTGTATCACCCTCCCTAATGCCTTTGGGCATTGTCGGGTGTGCAGGTTTGCTCTTCTGCCTCGGCCTTACCGAACTCCTGAACAGCATTTGTAGCAGCTGGCCTCAAAAGCACGGACATCAGGATCGTTACCAAAATCAGAGGGGAAAGACACAGAGGTGGAATGACCGGCTCCACCCTGCTAGGCAGAACAACAGCAGCAGATGCAGGTCTTCGGAGTCCTAGATCAAGATGGTGTGCCCAAACAACACCGATTCAAAGCCAGAATGCCGCATGAGTTCACACGTTGGCCTTGGGTGTCTTAGTCCTTTTCTCTGTACAGCAGGTAATGGGTGGGAGCAGATCTGCCGAGCTCATCGTGTGTGTTGAGCTGGCTCAGGGTGTAAGACGTGGACAAGGAGCACCGAGCACCACTGTACTTTCTGTTGTTGAATTCTGAATTGCATTTTCCTGCCATGCATTCAACACTGAGCTATCAAAAGGAGATGTGTCCCACCTCTCCAAGTGTTTCTTGGAGAGCTCTCTTGGTTACAGAATTTGAGGTACTGTACAGTTAGGTACTGTCCCCCATACATCGCTACATCATTGACCCTATATTGCTCCTCTGTGGTGCTTCCTTAAAATAATCATAACGTCTTTTGCGGCCACCGAACTGCTGCTGTCTGCATTTTGAAGAATATGACTGGTGTAAGTTTAGCTGAGTTTTACTGATGGAATAACTCTTCCTGTTTTGCTGAGCTTTTGCATTTGATCATGCTTAGGGCACAATTTCATAGGTTCCTGAGTGTATAGGAATGTCCTCTCCCTTATGTATGAGTAACATTACTCTTTGGTGAATGGACATACAAAAAGACAGGCCAGAGGTCTGACTGTGAGTGCTGGGAGACTGGCTGTTAATTCCCTTCTTTTTCTTCACGAGATTCTTGCTCAGCTGAAGAGAGAAGCACTTAAAAATAGCCAACATTGTATTAAAGTGACTGTTAAGCAGCCAGTGAAAGGCAGACCCAGCTTTGGAAGTACCTTGAACTCCTTATTTGAAATTGGCCGTGTTCAAACTTAGCACTAAGAATTATGAGCAACCTAATTAAATGAAGGGATGCTACACCTGAAGTTCCCAGAATTATGAGCAACCCAATTAAACCAAAGGATGCTGCACCTACAGCACCCAGAATTATGAGCAACCCAATTAAAGCAAAGGATGCTACACCTAATGGATGGACAGCAAAGACACCGAGGTGGCTGAGTGGTTTTCCTCTGCTTATGAGAGGTCTGTATTAGAACTGGCAGCTAAAGTCAGGTCCCTGTACTCCTAGACCTGTATCCTGATGACTGCATTTCTTATTCCATAACAATCACGGAATAGGTTTTGCCTACTTCAGGTACTGGTGTGTTCTAAGTTTACCTCAACGTTTTTATCATTAATAAATAGCTAAGGAGAAGCTTAATAAGAACAACTACAAATCAAATAAGCATGTGTGTACCTGAAACATGTGCATACGCATCCAAAAAGGTAGGTGTGCAGTAAGAGACTTGTATCTAGATCATGAATATCCTCTGGGAATGCCTATTTCTCCACTCTGATGAAAGCAACTCTTCTGGCCTATTTTAGCTATCGTTTCAGACGACACAGTTGATCTTTGAAGTGCCAGCTTTTCTCCTTTCCACACAAAGGTTGTGACGTGCTCAGGTACAGGTGTTTATAGGAGAGAGCTCTGAAGTTAGACTAATGGATTCCACCCTTTCCTTCTACTTGACAGGTTTGGGTCTTCAAAAGCACTTCATATAAAGAAAAGAGTACGGTGCTCTGACTTCCTTCTGGAAAGACACTTGAGCAAACGCACTTGTACTGTAGAAAATCAGTGTCATAAGAGCCACAGTTGTACCTCGGCTTCTTTCAGCAGTTTGCCTTTTGTAAGCAGTGCTGACTAAAAGTGTTTTGGAATCTTCAGTCCCCAAGGATAGATTGCACTGACATGCAGTCCAGTCTAAAAGCAATATTCCCCTGCTGGCATTTGAAGCTTCTCCTCCTCCCGACTGTGATGAAAACCCTCTGAATGCAAGTGAGTGACTGGAGCCTGGCATTGCTGAGATTTCACAGCTCCTGTTACTCTCCTACTCAGAGCTATGCTGTCTAAAGCCTCATCAAGTTAAGAGCACTGAGAGCAAGTGCCAAGAGCAGGACTGCAGCGGACTCTAAGACTCTTTATCCTCCAAAAGCTGCCTGAATAAGACAAGGCCACACATGAAGTATCTGAACAGGCACTTACACTGCCCTCCTGTTTGAAGACATCTGCTCTGTTTTCACAAGTAATGTGTAAGATTATTAACACAGAAAGTGATGAGAAAGGAAAACATTCCCCCTTTCTTCCCCTCACAACTTCTCAACACACCAACCTTTTCTAGTTGTGCTGCTTCCTGTAAAAGACAGCAGTTTGACCTTTTCCTCTATGGAGCTTCAGACAGAAACCTGAAAGTTCACGTATGAAAATATGATAGTAGAAAATTACTTGGCAGACACTATCTGGAGCTACTCAGGATTTCAAGTTTGAAATCAAAAGTCTTATTTCAATAAAAATCATGTACTTTAGAAAAAACCCTAACATACTTTGGAGAAAGTACTAAATTAATAGTACTAATGGAGCTATAGCCGTGGAGGTTCAACTCTGCAAATCACAGTGCTGATGCAAAGAAAGGCTGTTGTTTCACAAAGAATTTCCAAATTGCTTCTAACTGCAGGAAAGAATTGCAATAAATTAAAGCCTTCAGGCAATGCGCATTCTCTGTTGTCACTGCAGGAAAGAGCTGCCATGAACTAAACCCCCAGGCAATGAATATTCTCTGTTGTGCATGGAAATGCTGCACAGTAGTCTTGAAAACCCTGGGTGGCTGCTTGGTGTTGAGTCCAAGCTGGTGCGGGTTCTCAGGTGGAGGTGCTCTAGCTTGCTTCCTAGTGACAGCAGTACTCAGTGAATGATGGGACCCTTCAGCGCTCCTGGGAAACCGGCGACGTGCTGCTCTGCGTTAGCCAGTGTAAGCAATACCCACGGAGTCAGTATGAACTGCTGGAGATTCCTTCCCTATCTTGCATACTCCCCTGCAAGATGTCATGCCAGGAAAAGCTGGAAAGCTTTCATAGGCTTTCAAGAGACAGAATTCGCTGTGAAAGCACAAACCTCTAACAGCTCTTCCATTTTGTGAGGAACAAAGCAGCCTTCCACTCCACGGGAAGAACCCTTCCTTTTCCTTCCCGACCATTTTTACCAGTTTTCTTTCCTGACTAATTTTACCCCCAATGGATTCAATAAACGGATGTGACTTTGTGAAAGATAACCACATGCTCTACGGCTGAGGTGCAGATCCACAAAGCAGCCCAGACAGGCAGGAGCCTACCCTTTGTACTGGAGGACACCCCTGTCTGTACCTCCTGGTCTGTCGCGAATCCTGTATCCCTTACTTGGTCACCCAAGGTGCCCAAGCCTTATGTGGCAGCAGTGGGGAATGGCAGAAGATAGTCTGAGGGAATTTTCTCAATTCCTGGGAGACCACAAAGAACACAATTTTCTCATTTGCTGATAGTTTAGTTATTCAGAAATACTCAAAATCCCGTGCCTTGTGCTGACCTTTGGATCGAGGTGATTACTGCATCCAAGACCTTGAGGATTGAGATCCAAGCCTGCCTAACTATCAGCTCTGACACGTGTACTGAGAGTGGTTCTCAATGACTTGTAGGGGAGCAGAACTTGGGGAAGCTGAGGAGTAACTACCTAGTGTACTGTCTTGTGAAGTTAAGTAATCTACACTCTACAAAAGTCAATGTAATTGTGTAAAACCTTCTGAGTGTGAGCACTGCTCTATACAACACGAAATCATGTAGTAAGAGTCTAGTTTAATGACATGTGAGACTACTGCTGCAGAGAGGTAAAGCCTGACTTAGCTGAACTGCTTGCAGAGTAAGGTACAGCGCGTCACAGGTAAGAAGTGGTTTCCCTTTGTCGTTACACATTTGCCTTGGTTCTGCCTTGAGAATTCCTCATGCAGCACGTGGCTAAGCTGTGGAACTCCGGACTCAGGACACTGTGCATGCAAAAGGTTTACACAGTTTTAGAAGGAAAGTGGATAAACTAATCGAGGAGAAATCCCTCCAAGCTATAAAATACAAAAGCAGCGCTTCTGCTGCAGTAAAATGGCAAAACCTGTGCCTGTTTCTCCACTCCCTCCCCCAGTCACTACTCTTGCCCTGCTTTATTTATTTCTTTCTGAGTCACCCGCTGCTGGCTTATTAGAAAGAAAGATAGTGGTTCTGGATGGATGCTTAGACTCATCCTCTGCAGCAGCTCGTGCATTCCAGCACAGGGGAATGTTCAAAGTGAAAGTCACTTGTAGCAGCAGCAGCAGCAGCAGCAGCACCATCAGTTTTCTGATCTTTTACATTTGCAGTGATATTTCCCTTTGGCTTAACTTCATTGACTGCAGGAAAATGATTCTTGCAATGTTCTAGTGTGAGATCACACCAAGGAACACTTCCTTCCTTCAGGAACAACACATGTTGTTTGCTCAACTAGATCCTGCTCTGGCAGGGGGATTGGACTAGATGATCTTTCGAGGTCCCTTCCAGTCCCCGATGTTCTGTGATTTCTTTGCTTAAACCACTTTGCCCTCACCCTGCTGTAGCATCAAAAACACTTGTTCTAATAATCCAGACTTTTTTCTGCTTTTAAAGGCATCATTAATCTTTACTCCTTATGCACTGGCACAAGTTTGCCTTCTCAATATCAAAGACAACGTTGGTGTCCTGCACAAACCTGCACAGAGCAGTTCCAGAGAAGCCGCAACCTAAGACGACTTAAACATTCCCCGAGTTGACTGCAAGCCCCACTGCACTAGCACAGGCCAACAGCCAGTGTCCTCCTGTGCTGAATGCTTGGAAAACACATGGAAATTCAGTTCTTTGAGCCAACCAATTTCTGTTGTAAAGAGATGATACCCATCAGTACGTGTTCCAAGAACAGATTGCTGGGTATCTAAAAGCTGTTGCCAACCAATACATTAACTGACTTGACGCTGTGCCTGAAGACTAGAAACACTGTGTTCTGTGCTATGTGGGTTCATGTGATGGGCCATTATGTTCAGAGGATGCAACATTTGGATCGGCTTCTCTGTCCTTTATGCGGGGAACATCTAAACACTGGGGGCTGTTCTGACACAGCTAAGAGGTGTGATAATTAGAAGAAGTAGCCACCTTGTTTTCACTGTGTTTCTGAACTTTTATGTGCTGGAGTGGAATCTAAAGGGGTGTCCCCAAGTCCCTCTTTCTGAAAAGGGAAAGAATGTTCGACAGATCTTAGAAATCAGATCTTGAAAGTATCTGGAATGTTTGAAGTTCAGGAATGGGTGTCCGAAGGAAAAAGAAATACTGACTCATTTAGGTTGTGAGGGACTTCTGGGAGCCATGTCGCCCAGCTACTGGTCCAAGCAGATACAATTAGATCAAACAGCACTGGGTCTTCTCCAGTTCAGTATTAAATACCTCCAAATACAGATGTTCCACATACTCTCGGGGCAGCTTGTCTCAGTGTTCGGTCCAGCTCATGGTGAAAACATTTCTGACTGGATTCTTCCATACTGCAGCTGGCATCTACTGCCCTTCACCATTTCAAGAAGAGTCTGGATCCATCATCTCTATAGGTTCCCTTTGGGCACTTGAAGAAATGGGCAGTACCGGCAGGTACGGCAACGTGGCACTTCAAAGAGACGCGCTGGAAACCCGAAAGGAGATCCGGGACGGCACCATTCAAAGGTTCACAGAAGCACTTACTGCTACTGCACAGCCACTCCCAGGAAAACCACAAAACAAAAGATAATGCTCTATAATTTTCAGTCGAACCTTGCGCCTAATGAGAATAACCCGATTAAAAGAGGGAAGGTGGTGAAAGGCAAAGCATTTGTAATTGCCCTAGAGAAGGTTTATCTAATACAGCCACTGAAGGCCACAGACTAGAACGCTCTGTGGGGGATTCTCATCCAGTAGGTGTATGTTGGGAGTGGAGACTGCTGAAGAGTGAGCCCTGCTGCAGTCTGCTGCAGAACAATTTGGGACAAGTACAAGCAAGAAATGAGATACTTTAACCAAGTCACCTCTCCAGAGCAAACAGAAAGAGACTGGACTGTGACACCTATTTTTAGTAAGGGATCATATTCAGCGTCTAATGTTAATCTAGCCTCTTGGCCAGTTAATACCAAACATAATTAATGCTAGATGGTTGTTTAAAAAAAACCCAACCAACTCTATGGGTAATGAGTAAAGACAGTCTCAATCACTCGGAGCGACAGATAAGCTTTGAGCTTTCACTTGTAGCTACACCACGACGTTCCTTTACAAAGTGCTTGATGAGAACAAATGAAAACACCATCACTGAACTTTAGATTTTGCTTGCCTGCTGCAGCTGAGCTTGGAGACCTCTGGGTACTTCTCTGCTTGGCTTTTGATTAAAATCATTACCTTTTGCCAGGGTGCCTGGTGAATCACAGAAACAAACAGCTCCTTCCTTTTCCGAGTTGTAGCTAAAGGACTGTTTGAACACAAAATGCTGATATGTAGTTGTTGTTACACAGGCACATCAGGAATGTTTCTAACGCGGTCCACAGATCGGAGCAAAACAGTGTCTGGCTCTGAGAAATTACAGGGAATTTGAAAGTCGACAAAGGTTTAGAGGTGATTTAGCTAATAATTAGTAATTATCGTTTTGTGTCCTATCAGGTGGAAATCCTAGACTGGAAGACAAAGGAACAGCTGTGCTTCCTAGACAAGGTAAACAAAACATCTGTTCAAATGCTAGGTGACTCGCTTTTCTTAGGTTAACTTGATGTTTACGAAGGGTATTTAATCTCCTGATAGCCTTTCTGTGGTCACTGAAGAGGCTACGATTACGCACTCTCCTGCAGAATACTTCAGCTCTTTTCCAGAAGGAGCTTTTGGGCAAAAACCCACAGCTTCAGTTGCCTCAGTAAGGTGGTGCCATTGTGCCTTACTCACCCCTAAGCCATCAAACTGCCTCTGCTGTGTAGTGACTCTTGTTCACCGATAGAAAAGCTGCCTCTGAGCCGGGTGCCACAAACTGTCCTCTGTTTGTCCTGCAGGAAGTACTTTCCATCACCTACACCCATCCTAGCCATCTGTAAGAAAGTGAGAGTCACACTGTTTGAGTCTCGTATCTACTTGCATAGTCTTACACCTAGTAGCTGTCTTTCCAAACACGCATCTTACATATCCAACACTTTTTGTTGCCTAGGTGGAACCAAATGCCACAATTAGGGAGATCAGACTGATGTTCCACAAATTCTGTGAGTATAACTTTTGCAGCAGTTCACATCACCTCAGAATATCCAGCATGTGCGTAGGAAATGATTTGGAACACGTGAGGTACGCGCACGCGTAACCCTGCGTAACCTGCATGTTGATGCGATCACAGCAAGACGTGGGTATCGCTTTTTATACTGGACAGACACACCTTTGTGTTCATCCTCACAGATACTGACGCTGAATAAAACCTCCTAACAATGTCTAACTAAACCTTGTTCGGTTGGGTTGTGCTCCTTGTAACGGTGGGGGATCACGCACTGTGTGTCACACCATTCTGTATGGTCTTACAGATCCTCAGTGGTACCCAGCGAGGCAGTCCATAAAACTCGATCCAAGTAAGTATTTCTAAGAGTCCTACAGCTCTGAGCAGGGGCCTGGCATAAAAGGGGTCCTTTGCATAGGTGTTAGCACTTGAGTCCCCAGTAATCTTAATTAGCACGACGAAGGCTGTAGAGCATTCAGAACAAATGGAATTCTTTGAAGGTGTTGCACAGATTTCCACCCATGTGCTTGGTCATTAACTCAGGAGTCTGCACCTTGTTCCAATGCACTTTCTAACTGCTGAGCCCTTTTGCTTTCAGACAGGCAGCACAGAATCTAGACACTAATTTCCCTTTGCTGCAATGATCTCCACAATGATGCTCAGCTGGGAGTCCTAAAAAGGGCTGTGAGTTAGAGCTATCAATTCACATAATCTCTACTCTCAGGTAGGAATTACAGTTCTTTTGAGGTAAGCTATTGCAAAACATGTTGCCATGGATGTAGGATTTGCTGACAAAGCTAATACCAGCTAGCTGACTTAAGTTGTGTAGTTGTAGGTGTTGCTGCTAGAAGACTCTTATTACATGGCCTGGGTGCACAGAAGAAAGCCAAACTGTTAATTCATCACACCAGTCAGTATAAAACATAGCTCTTTGTCTTCTTCTGCTTCCATTAAGTATAATTTGCTCTTAAGAGTCCCTTAAAAGCATGCTGTTGAGGATTAGCTCCTTGTGCAGATTCTGCCCATGGAAAAGAGACTGATATCCTTCTTCAGAGTTCTACCGGGTTAGATCCCCCCACGGACTTGTGTTGTGAGGCTTGCCATGAGAAAATGCTCACCTTCTGAACATTCCCCAGATCTAGGCTGTAAAAGCTTGAGCACTCATTTGAGTCCTGTGGAATCACCTCCAAGCTTGTTGGTTTGGGGGGAAAAAAGAAGGAGGCAGTGAAAACCTTCCAGTCTTATCTACTGCTAGTTTCTGTTTGTCTAAGAATGAGTGATGAGAAGAGAGGAAGAGAAAGATGGAGGTCAGTGAACTCTGTTGAGGGCAGTGACCCATCAGCAGATTCTGCTGGAGCAGTGAGTGGGTGAGCACACACTGTGGAGAGCTCCCTCTTACTGTGAACAGAGGACCCAGGCTTATAGGTGATGACAAGCATAAATCAAAATGGAGAATGAGCACTCTGACTTTGTTTACTGAGATTACAACAAAAGTGATTCACGTCAGAGAACCTCACAGAACGGTTAAAGCACAGTATAGAGTGTTACCAAAGCTGACTACTTCAGTTTCACTGAGATGTAACTACTTCTTTCCTTCTCAGAAGGAAAGCCCCTGAGGGATGAGGAAATCCTGCAGCACCTCCCTGTTGGCACTACTGCTACATTATACTTTAAAGATTTAGGGCCACAGATAGGATGGACTACGGTGAGCTATGCTTCAAGTCTGAGCCCTTTGAACGGCTGCTCTTCCATACTTAGTCCTCACATCATTTTTTGTCTCCCCCAGTACTTCTGCATGGTGCCTGCTCTGATAGTGGATGCAGGCAATGATTCTGCATAGCTTCAGTGAAGTTAATCAGGGAAAGCAACAACAGGACACTCTGAATGCTTAGTTCCCTGGGAAAAGCAGCAGTGGAAAACTTCCTGCAGGCTGGTTCTACTGAACTAAGGTGCAGGTTCTCAAACAGATGTAGACATCCACTACAAAATCAGCAGGAACTGTGCCTAAACACCTTTGGGGATCTATTTCACGGGACCTGCGTAACTCTTCTGACAAAGACCAGGAGTCTAATGCTACGAGCTTGTCCCGCAATGAGGTGACCAGTTCTTCAGAAGTTCCATGATGCACACGTTACACTGGTTCTACCAAAACAGCACAACACAAAGGGCAAAGTACCCAGTAATTTAAGGGCACATTTACCATTTCTTAGCTATGAGACCTTAATAATATACTGTCTTAATAAAATAAGTTGTGTTAACAACAACTAGCAAAGACAACAGGAACTTTTAACAGGAGAGAAACTTTTAACAGTTGAATGTTCTGCAAGACTCAATCTTCACACCATTCAGATCTAAGTGAACAAATGTGTATGTCTTGCTGAATAAAAATGACATTTAATCTACAAATAAACCTGATCTTCACTAGAGAAAATGCTGATTGCTACAGGAGTCAGAAACACATGCAGCTGGTTGTCAAATCAACTGCAGTTGCATTAGTAGACAGTGGTTTGTGGTTTTTTGACAAAAGTACAATCCATTTCCCTTCTTTTTCCTCAGATGAGGGATGGGCCTACCTTCTTCACGCAGCAGTGCGGGGAATTCAACTGCTAATATTGGGTCCAATATTGACTTCAAACAGTGTTCCTGAGAAACACTCCCCTGTCTGAAATGAAATCAAGTTAGATACTAATCAGTTTCTTTTTCTGTGTGTTCACATTAAAGATTGTTTGAACACAGAATGAAGTGATCGTTTCCAGCAACAACATCTGTGCTGTCATACAGAAGGGGTCACCTGTTAGCACTCAGAGGCTGTGTTTTCCAGTTTAAACAAAGTTCATCTGTTAGAAACAAAGCTCCTCTTTTTCAAGATAAATTCTTCACTGAATTTCATTGAAACCTAAAATAAAGCAAAAGTTGTTAGTCTTCAAGGGCAAGAGGAGGGTGAGAGCTGTATAAATGTAACATGCATGCATCTCCGGGCTGCCAGGTTTATCTTCTCATAGCCCTCCGGTGTCAGCTGCGCTGGCAATGGCTGTCTGCAACTGAGGCACCTGCATGGCCAAACATTGAAGTGCATGCTTTCCACTTCCACAGCCCAAGCTCTTCCCTCCCTGCCTTTCTAAATGCCATCCTGGGTCAGTGGAGGCGTCCTGCCCACCCCATGAGTTATCGCAACCAGCCAACCGAACGCAAAGCTGGCATCTAATGACTCTCTCTCTCTTTGCAGGTATTTTTGATAGAATACACAGGTCCATTGTTCATCTATTTTCTGTTTTATTTCCGCATGCCTTTTGTCTATGGACTGGATGAGAGGTTTTCATCAAGCCCGCATCCAGTAGTTAAGTAAGTGTTTGCAGGCCTGAGCAGTATTACTTGTTAGCACCCCAGTCTTATTCCAAATGTCTTGCCACACTTGTTTTTTAAAGCACTCTTATAATGCTTTTGTCTTGCTGTTTCTAGCTTGGCATGTATCTGCCATTCTTTCCACTACATCAAAAGGTTGATTGAAACAGTATTTGTGCATCGGTTCTCCCATGGGACTATGCCACTGAGGAATATTGCAAAGGTAAATTGTGTCAGAACCTACCCGCAGCTCCCCTTCCAAACCCAACACAGCAAGCCTGTGCTTTGTCTCCGCAGCACGGACTGTTTGGCGTGGCTTTTGTAGTAGCAGACAGCAAATCGCACCCGCAAAGCTGTCGTTCTTTCAGAAGACTTCTCGATGTCACCACTGTACAACCCACATGTTACCCTAGTACTATTCTCGTTCCTCTTGTAGCTGGTGAAGCCTTCAGCACACCCTTCCTTCTCACTCAGCTGGCCCCTTACAGGAGTGAAGGTTTTCAACACCCCTGCTAACTGTTAGGTAGCACAGGAAGGCACACGGCTGGGATGGCTGCTTTGAAAGAATCCTACTTTCTGCAGCAGTTGTTTTTGCCTCTAACACCCTCTCTGCTGTTAAGTGACTGTTAATCAACCTTTGATCCAGCACAAAGCAGTTTCTCCTGCAGCAGCACTGCCTAACCTTACTGGTGCTGCTGCAGCTGGGGCAGCTGTTGAGATGCAGACCCCAGGTCCTTAGATGTCTGCGAAGTAACGCAGAGGCCTGCGTGGTGACTCGTGGGTGGTAGCTGTTCAGCAGAGCACACACTGACATTCAAAAACCTGCTGTAAATGCAGGAAGACAGATTATAATCTACAGCTGGACATGCATATAGTATCAGGCTTCGTGTATTTAACATTTGGTGTTCAGACAAGCCCTTGGAACAAGCTTTATGGCAGCAATGTTACCACCAGCTGAAGCTCCCTTACAGCTAATCCCTTGTGCAGCGGCTCTGGTGGTGGTGGCGACAGCTTCCAGCTGTCTAAGTGGAAGGAAGATCTGTAGCTGAGCCGTGGCCCATGGGAAGTTTAGTGTGTTTTCTGCAAAGGAAGAGCGCAGGGGTTGTTAAAACACTCACCCATCTCTTAAAGACTTCTCCTTACACAAAAGTTACTCATGCATGCTGAGCAGAGAAATTAGCAGCTTCACCTTGAAAAATAATCTGTACAGTGTGATAAATCCTCATCTTCTCACTGCCATCTCTGACACCTCCTCCTTCCTTTCAGCCCATTCAAAGTGTTGTTGCTAAAATTTACGTTTGTACCAGCCATTCTGATCACTTCCACTTTTCCACCTCCTCAGGTTGGTGGTACTTGCTTTTATCCACCAAGTTGCCCACAGTTGTTGTTCTACCCGCTGAACAGTGCTTGGGTTCGATTTGCTTCTGTAATCTCATTGATTTTGGTGTTGTTACTCCAAAATTGTGACAGTGAGAAAAACATCACATCCTCTTGCCTTTTGCTCTCACACACACACAGTCGGTGAAGTGTTTGGCCACATGCAGAGCAGACACAGACAGCTGGTTTCCTAAGGGCAGTGGAAAGCTACCCTTCACAAAGACACTTCACTGTTAATATGCAGAGATCTGAGGCAGGAATGGATGAGGGTTGTGGTTTTTTGAGGCAATGGGAAGGGCAGAATCCCTGATATCTGGCCTTAGTAAACAACTGGCTTAGAGTGAATAAAAGATTAGTACAGAAAATGTGTGGTAAAGGCGAGATGATCGTGGACGTTCCAGAAAGGGATTTGTCAGCTCTTCAATAATAGGGAGGTACCCGTGGAATTCCTCAAAGATTTGTCTCATAACTAGACTTACTGAACATTTTTTTGGGGAAAAAAGGATTATTTCTTTCTATAAAAACACCTGGAGGAAAGACAACACTAGACCTAAAGAAACCCCATTTAAACCAGAAGACAGTGTAACAGGACAAAGAGAAGGGTACATGCTGATCCTGAATCAACACAGGCGGGACGTCAAGAAATAGTTTTGATCATGACAGGGATCATGAACTGAATTACAGAAGACAAAAATCCTAACCATGACTTTGTACTTAGAAATAACTAGAACACTTGGAAATTAATTACAGGGTGTACTGCTGGAAGCTGAGCCATGACAACAGTCTATTTAACGTGACTTTCCTGAAATCCATCATCATATGACCCAGCCTGTGCCAAGCCCCAAAGTTAGGAAAAGGCTTCTCATGAGATGTCTTTCCAAGAGCACAAGAAACTGTTTCAACCTAAGTTTGCACAGCAGTCTGCAAAGTGTAGGTGATGATGGAAAAAGGCAGTGTCAGGCAGGAACCAGTAGTTACAGACAGGACACTAGCCAGCCAGTTCCTCACTGGAGTTGTTCTGGCATCTCTCTTGATTTTGCTGGGGAAAAGCACAGTCACCAAAGGGAAGTTACTTGATCTCTCTACCCTTTTCTCTGACCTGAACTGTAATTATTGGTTAATTATTTGCTCTTTCTCATCACTTATCTATTAATATCTAATCTGAGAGCAAGGCTATATTGTGTGTTTACATTACAGCAAACCCAAAAGTGTGTCCATTTTGTCTGAGGGTTCTGGGAACTTCCATAGTTCAATTAACTCTGCAGAGAGAGTGGAACTGCAACCTAATACTTGACACCGCTGCTTGCAACAGATCGGGGGGCTCCTCTCTTGCAAGCATGTTGAGAAAGATCCACCATCTGACCCTGCAGCCAGCTAGCAGGGGCTGCAGATGCTGAGGTCATCACTTTGGGGCTAGTATTGATAGAAATGCAGTTCTGGTACACAGGGTGAAAAAGGCTGTGGAATTCAAGCCAAGAAACAAGGGTCAAGCCAGTCAGGACAGAAGAGAATGGAGTCTTGGGTATGAGTTTTGACTGTGTGAGCAGGAAAGGCAAGCTGTGAAGGAAAGCACAGAAAGACCTACAGATGACTATGTTAGGTGAACGTACTGGAAAGGCAAGAAAAAAGCATCACCAGGAAGAGTCAGAGGGAGCACTTCTCCACGCAAAGGGTAGCTAGACCCTGGAACGGACTGCCCAGGGAGGTGGTGGAGTCCTCATCCCTGTAGAGACGTTTAAGGACAGACTGGACGTGGCACTTAGAGCCATGGTCTAGGCTGTGATGATGTCACGTCATAGGCTGGGCTTGAGGAGCTTAGGGGTCTTTCCAGCCTCAAAGATTCTGTGATTCTGTTATCAGTGTCTTACTCCAGAGTGAAAACAGGAGTCACGGAAAGGTAGCGTGAGAACAGAAGAGGAGAGGTGGGGAAAGGAAAATAAAGAGCTCAGGTTTGGTTTTACTGGAGTCCAGATGATAATCAAATATGCTCTGAAACATTAAAAACTGAGGCACTAGCTTTGACAAATGAAGAAATCTCAGTTGATGAAATTTATGAGCTATGGATAAGCACTAAGTCTGCCAGCAGGACAATGGCTCCTAGAGGTAAGCACAAAGAAAGAGGAGGAATGGGTTAAAGGTAAAAGGTCTCCCTCCTACATACAGATAGGTAAGGAGGGAGAAGCTCATCTGTCACCAAGATACTAAAGCAACTGTGAGTGTCAGAAGAAAAACCACAAGAGGCTAGGCCAGGAAAAACAAAGAACAGAGAGAGATTGTCATTTCAAGTAGTTTTCATCAGGAAGAAGCCTGTGAACAAGTTCTGAGATTGGTCAGGAATTCAGTACAGCTCTGTTATCAGAGTTTAGAGAGTGGAAGCTGGAGCACAGAAAGCCAAAGCCAGCTGCAGAAGGGACAAGCCACAGACTTGGCAGGGAAAGGACAGAGCAAAGGATCAGGCGTGGTGCCTGACTACAGGAAAAGTGAAAGCATGGGAAAGAAAGAAAACCAACTGGGTGAAGGAGATGAGGAAGGCTGAGAGATGGGGCAATACAAGAGTAGAGAGAGCAGTACTTAAACCTGCTGCTCACAAAGTTTCAGGGGTTAGCAAAACAAGTTTCTCATTAACACACAGTCACTTCATCCCTGGCCAAGGGATTTGGCTGGTTTGCAGTAGCATGATCACACTTTCTAAAACTGTTTAAACCTAACAGCTCCAAGGCATTTGAGAGGAAATCTTGTCCCATAAGCACTGCTTCCTCCCTGTTCTCCTCTGTTGTCTCTGCCCACACATAGTATTGTCATTTTTGGCACTATCAGCAACTTGAAGGATTGGCCCAATTGATTAGCATCAGCAGTCCTTGCAGTCAATACTGACCTAGAAGGTTGTACTAAAACCAAGAAACATTCCCTGTTTTTCAGAACTGCTTGTATTACTGGGGATTTGCAGCTTGGGTTGCTTATTACATCAATCATCCTCTTTACACTCCTCCTTGTAAGTAGCAAAACAGACTTTGGTGTGATGTGAGTACCTATGTGTCTGCACATTAATACTAATCACACATAAACTTTGTGTTTTTTTAATAGCTTATGGGAAAAAACAGATCAATTTTGCTGTGATCATGTTTCTGGTAGGTCTGTTGCTCTTTTCATTAAATGCTGAAATGTTGTTTCATTTATTATGTTGTATAAATGGAGAAGTGGGGTAGGATTAGCGGACACTTCAGACCCGAACCCCTGCAACATACTGTCCTTCTTGTAGGCCCAAAACTGACTACCTTATGCGAGACATGGCCACTGCTGAGTCCAGGATCTGTCTCCACAGTTATCAAATACTGAAACAGGCTGCCCAGGACAGCTGGTGGAGTCCCCATCCCTGGAGGATGTAGATGTAGTGCTGAGGGACAGGGTTTATGGGTGACCTGGCAGTGCTGGGTCGAAGGCTGGATTTGACCATCTGAAGTGTCTCTTCCAACCAAAGAGATTCTGTGATTCTGACTGCAAAACTGAAAGCACAGAACTGGGAATAAAGCTGAAGAGCTGACTACCAGTCATTTGCTTTAGACTTATGCTTTGCAGGCACTGGAGAGTGTCCCTAATTAATGAAATAGGTCATTTCAATATGCTTTCTGCATAATTGGTAAGGAAGGCATTCCTTAAAACCAGTAGAGGAACCTGGCCAATTATACTTCAATCATATGTGTTTGAAAGTTGCTTAGATGTAGTGTTGGGGGATCTGGTTTAGAGGTGAATGTGTAGAGTAGGGTTGATGACTGGACTCGATGATCCCAAGGGTCTTTTCCAACCTGAATGATTCTGTGATTCATGATTCATATCAATTGCACTCTAGAGAAGAAAACTTACTTACAGCCCAACCCCTATCTTTCTTGGGATTTTAATAACTTTTGACAAACCAAAATTCTCCAAATAAAATGTTCTAGTGTTTTTAAAGAGCTAAGAATAACCAAAAGACAAAGCAAGTATCTCCTAACTTACCTTTTGTCCCTTTTGATTTGTTGCCTTTAGATCTGATGGGGAGAGAGAGATCTTACTTGTATAAGCAGTACATTGGATCTTTTGAATGTTGAGTCCCCATTTGCTGGCAGTTTCATAACTATATAGTGTAGATTCACGTTTGAACACAGACGTTCCACCCTCTTGTCAGAGGACGCCATCTTCACTAACAATCTTCATTAAGGATATTTATTATGGTGCATTAACTCCCACTTTAAAATCTTGTTTGTAATACTTCTCCTGGGTTTTTTTTGTAAATTACATCAGAAAATACCAAAAGGAAGATGAGTAAATAGAATGGAAGCATCTTTTAAACTCTGTCCTGCTTTTCCTTGCAGCTCTGTGAAGCTGGGAACTTTTCCATTCACGTTGCACTCAGCGACCTCCAGAGAAATGGTAAAAACTGCATTATCTTGTTTATTATCATGTGTCACAGCCAGTGAGTACTTCTACAGTTACTCTACCTCATGAAAGACCTGGTCCTGCAAGGTGTTGGTATCTGCCAGCTGACTGTTGCGGGTGCACAGGCTGCTCGGTACTGCCAAGACTTGATTCTAGGGGAGTGCAAGAAATAAAACATCAAATGGTTGAACAGCACTTCTTCTTCTGCTGTAATTTTATTGGTTAGGGGGAGCTGTTATACCAGTCACACCAGCAGAGCAAAATGAAACAGCGCTAAAAGCAAAACAGAAGCTGCTTTGGGAACAAGGGGAAGTAATTTCACTGAGTTCTGCGGAGGGCACAAATCTCAGTGCGGGCCATGATTCCCTGGGCACAAGCCAAATGTCTTACAGCTGTCAACTATGACTGTAAAAATCCCATTCCACAAGAGCCTGGGAAAACCTGTAACTTCTAAACCTAAAACTTGAGGTACCTCTTACAGCGTTGATTGTGATCGAATGCGGATGTAGGTGATGTTCTGATGTCCAGAATGTTTTCTCAGTTATACTCCTTCCTGTGGGTCCAGAGGACATTCTGTTTTGCAACACCCTGCTTGATGAAACACAGAAGTGGGCAGACTTGGGTTGTCTCTGTAGGAAACAATGCATTTAGGAGTGTGAATTTTTGTGATTTGTTTTCTGATCTATAGGATCCAAAACTCGTAAGATCCCATATCCAACAAAGAATCCTTTCACATGGCTGTTTTTCTTTGTCTCTTGCCCTAACTACACTTACGAGGTAGGTACTTTCAAACAAGACGTTAAGATTTTAGTTTTGCTGAATATATTTTCATTTCTTTTGGAAAGGTCAACATGGAAGGCACCTCTGAAATACTGTGGCTCAGTACAGCTCTTTTCCACCCCTAAACCACATGAAACCAAAATGCTGAGAGGAACCTGTCTGTTCTTCCACTTCTCTCTTAATGCAATACTTACGGGCTAGCCCGATGCAGACAGCTCTGACCCTAGGCCTGTGCTTCTGTGTGGCTGCTAGCCAAAACACACAGCAGTGCAAGTTGTGCAGACAGGAGCAGGAAGACTGCCGCTGCAGCGTGTTGTGATGGGGGCATCTGTTTGGTTTATAACATAAGACAGCCCAGGAATATCACAGTACGTAGGAAGGCAGTGGGCAGGCAAACAGAAGACAATGTTGCGGAGAAAACGGGAAATAGGTCCAGGTCCTCTTCCTCACTTCCTTAAGTTATGCAGTCACTTGTGTTGGTGGAGACTGCTTCAGGAGCCCGGATCAGTTTATTGCTTCCTAGTCCTTAATCATGTGCCAGACTCTCAACTCAGTTTGACAGCAGTAAAAACCAGAGCAACTTGAGAGACAAAGAAATGTTAATACGAGCAGCAGTGACCTCTGAATACACAAAGGTACCTAGTTACTAACTCTGTCAGCTACCTAGGAGTGACAAAGGTCTGACAGCTACAAAGCAGGCAGAGAAACAGAAAGGATGCTATGCTGTCACGCTTACCATCTTGTCACGATCACAGCTCCGGAAGCAAACCTCTTGGGTTATTTTTGCGATAATAAGGCACTGTTCACCTTTTTGGCTAAAGGATATTATACTAAGAATTGATGTGGCTGACCTTGCCTTTTTATTTACCTATACTAGGACAAGGTTGTTTTTGATCAATAGAGACATAAATGCAAATGCTGTCACCAGAAATATTTTAAATTTCCTTGGCCAAAACAGGTGGGGACCTGGATCAGTTTCACCATCATGACTCAGTGTGTTCCAGGTGAGGAATGTTTTGGTACTTCACCCTGAAGTGATGTCGGCAACAGGAGTGTGTATTTCAGCTGATAATGACACAAATGTTTCTCCTCTCCTTCCTTCCAGTGGGGCTGTTCACCTTGCTTTGCTTCATTCAGATGACAATCTGGGCAAAGGACAAACACGGCACCTACCTACGGGAATTCAAGGATTATCCAAGCCTTCGAATGCCGATTATTCCCTTTCTGTTGTAAGAAGGAAGGTAGCTTTCGAATACTGCAGGGAACTTCAAGAGGCAGCAGCTCGTCAATCTCCTGCCAAGTAAGAGAATTAATGCAAAGGACTTTGGTGCGCGCTGCATCTCCACTGCTGAGGGAAACTGTATGCACTTCCAAGTTACACTTCCTGAAGGATCTTCAACTCAGAAGACCCTTCAGAAAGCAAGCTGGTAATCAAACACCCCTGCGGTTCACTGTAACTTGACTGACTTTGATTTTCCGGTACTAGTCTATTTAGATGGATGGATCAGAGAGACTGAGAAGTCTGTGCTGAAAAGCAGCTCCAAATTTAGCAGTAGCATTCTGCAAGACATAAGTACATTGGAACGAGGACATACCAGTAACTCCTAGAGCGCTCGGCTCAGCCAGCATGGCCAGCTGGCTTGACTACAATTGCATGATCTGCCTTGAAGAAGAGTGTGCTGCCTGGTGGCAGGTGCTTTGTAACAAATAACACTACCAAAGAGTGTGTATGGCTCCTGGAATAAAGAAACAGGCAATATCCCAACTATCTGATGTGGGTCCAACCCATAATTTGCCAAAAGAACCTGAAGTAAGAAGTATCCGTGGATGTAACATCCTCCATTCTTGGGAGCTTTCTGTTTGCGCCTTCTTCATTACTCAGTTGCCCACTAGTAAATGAGGTTCAGAAGATCTGGTCTACAGGGTACCTGTGATACTTGGCTTGTTGTCATATGACAGGTCGTTAGGATACGAAAGGACCTTATACCCAATGTTTTGTGCTAGCACTCTCTGAATAATTTTGAAGACACTTTGTAAATATGTGAAGCGACTGCCAGTCTTTAGAATGCCAGCTCCCTTCCTATTTTCAGAGCCAGGGAGGAGAATCAGCCGCGTTTTGGACTTCCTGTGGGGGTTCTTTTTTTCACAAGATGTTCAGTGGGACTTAGTTGAGCTTTGTGCAAATCTACTAACAAAAAAAAAGACTCATGCAATCTATCTGAACAGCATTCTAAAGCAGCTGTTTTAGAAGATGATGTGTAGATACCGTTTTGTTTCACAATTAATTTATTAATCTATTATGCATTTAGAGGAAGGTTTTTGCAAGTTTATAAGGGCGAAGTACACAATCAATTCTAGACTATATAAGCAACTTGAATTAATTATGGCAAAAGAAGACAACTACAGCTGGTTGCTGAAGTCTTGTAGTATTTTGTACAGTAAGAATGCCCTTATGAAAAATAAATCTACATCGACTGAAGGAAAAGCCTAACGAAGCCAAAATACATGACCCCAGTTTTATTTCTGTGTATCTTTGGGAAGATTTCTTAGAAATGATCTCATCATTTCTAACTGAAGCAGTACATCACTCTGAATTTGTTTCAGTGTTGTTATTTTCCATTAGTTTAACAGTAAATGGAGAAGAGAGCTCGAAGTCAGATGATTCCCCACTGAGCGCGGTGCTGGGGAAAAGCAGACTGGATTCCTCCTTCTGAGTGCTGAGAAAGCACACATCCGATTCACACTATACACCCACTTCAGGTCCAGCCACAGAGAAGAAGAAATAACTGATGTAGTTGGTAACAGAGCAATCCTTTCCAGGGCTCCTGGAGAAAACAAAGCTCTCAGCAGGTTTGGGCATTCTCTCTTTTCATCTCCTCTTTGACATTCTGCTTCCATTTGAGAAACTTGATGAGTATGGGATCATTTTCACTCAGAATTACTTTCCGGGGTCTGAGATCTGAATTCACTCTCCCCACTCTTGCTGAGACAACCATCTGTTTCAGCTGGCTGTGTGGTAAGACAGTGAAGTAGTCTCCCAGCACTGATGTTGTGACCTTGGTGCACTCAGGATGGCAGCAATCCATTTCTAGGTTGGGCAATGCTCTCTGCCTCACGACCAGTTCACAAACTGGTAGCAGTTCATTTAAGAGTCAAATGAGGAAAACCTAGCAGCCTTAAAGGACTGGAGAGTGAAACTGTCTTTTAATATTCTTCCCATGTCAACATGCAGAAGTATGACTTCTGTTCTTGCATCTTAAAATGAACCTTAAGGGAGAATTTGTTCTACAGCAAGGACACCTGCCTTTGACACGTTCAGCGTGTGGTATTCCTGGAGAGCAGCAGAAGCTCACTGCTGCTAGGGCTGCTGCTGCTCTGAGTGCGGTGCTCAGAAAGGTGTGGAAAAAACCCCAGCAGAACACGGGGTGTGGGAACCTTCCTTTCACCCTTGCACTGCTCTTGTATGGCACGTCTTCGCACTGTGCACACCGAGCACGAGTGGCTGTAGGAAGAGTTTATGCAACCGCCTGCTGATGCGAAGCGGGGGACACCTTTGCTTCTCGGCTGGCTCCAGCTGCACGGGGATGCAAAGGAATTTCCTCATCCTCCATCTGCTGTTTAGCAAAGTTCACAAAAACCTGTGTAAGGAAAGCAGAAGAAGTCACATCTCCTCAACTGAGATGAGTCAGTGGAATGTCTCTGTACATTTCTATCTTCTTGGCCTCTCTGCAGAGAAGAGACAGGAAGGGGGATCCATAGACATGATCTGAACGGAGCCACTGCGCATCAGCAGGGCTCTTTCATTTCTTCTTTATTTTGATAAACTTCCTTGCAACTCCCTTTCTTCAGATGCCCTCACTTGCAACTAAAACACTTTACCACTTCTTTTACTTAATCAGGAGATGGCTTCAGCAAGGACTGCATAGCTTGCACAATATGAGTTTGGCTGTGATGGGAAAAGAGAAGCCAGAATAATTTCCAGGAAGCTGTGAGGCAGCCAGGAATGCCCCTCCAGTGTTTCCAAAGACAGCTTTGCATATGGGGACCCTCAGCTACTTAGGAAAGCAGGTAGATGTGGCTAATTCTCTCTCCAAGTGGCTGCTGCCAAGAGTCCCAGTGGGCTTCCTGGGTTTTGCCTGCCTACTTGCTGCCATACAGAAAGGCATGATGAGGACATAAATGCTTAAGCAAGTATCACAGCATCTGACACAACACAGCCCAAATCTCTTATTTAAAATAAAACATCATTCTCAGCTCAGAAAGCCTCACCCTGAACAACTGATCTTGCTCTGCTGCTACTGGAGGAATGGGTTGTGTGAATTCTGTCACCTGGGAAGCACCGCTTGAACAGCTTTCAAATGGCACCTATTTACATATGAAATTACAGATTTCACATCTGATCCACTGTCCTGAATGAGGGGTCTGGGAATTCTGCCTGAGAAAGAGGTGCAAGATAATTTCCTACTGTGGAGAGTTTGGCTCTTCAGGTGTTTGGATACATCCCCATTGCATCGCCTAACAGGTGAGAACTCTCATGGCTGCTTTGTTTTCTACTCACCTGATCTAAAGTGGTTTGAGACACGGAATACTCTTCGATATGCAAGTTTTCCTTATTGGAGATTATTAACCGAAAAATCTTAGCCAGAGAGGAGGAGCAAATCTGATACTGCAGCATGTTGTAGTGTTTCTCTCTCTGCAGGCTGCCCGGGAAGTTCCTGCGTATGAACTGCTCAGCAGGAGCAGGATCTGGAGGCAGTCCGGCCTTTGGAGCTTTGATTTTCAGGGTGACGATGTAGCCATCTCCAAACCTGGGAAGCACACGTGTAGTTGGATGCACAGGTGGGCTCAGGAAGGAAACTGAGGATTAAGGGCATTGGAAGGATAATGCACAAGCTCTAGCTTTGCAGGAAACACTATCTGCCCGTGATGGTTTGCCCTGGCTAGGGGCCAGGTGCCCACCAAAGCCACTCTATCACTCCTTCTTAAATGGGGAGAGAAGGATACACAGGCTAGTGGCTACAGACAACAACACTTTAACAAAGCTGAAGGAGTAAAAGCCACTTGCAAAGGCAAATAATAAAGATTATTCTCTACTTCCCATCAGCAGAAGGTGTTCAGACACTGTTCTAGGAAGCAAGGCTCTTCTACACATAACGGTCACATCAAAGGACAAAACACCATCAACTACACGTCACGTACAGTAAGCTTTCCATAAAAAACCCTCACCAGAAGAACATTCTACTTACTTGTATTTTAGCTGCTGAATTGTGCCCAGGCATTTGAAGTTACCTTTCACCATGATGGCTAAACGAGTACAGAGGGCTTCACATTCTTCCATACTTTCAAAACAGAGAACAGATATTTGAGATAAGAGCCAGAAGATGAACTTCAGCTGCCTGGGGGTTCTGAATTCTAACTTTTTTTACCTGTGTGAGGTTAGAACCACAGCTCGTCCATCTCTGAGCACACTGACAATAGAGTCCCAC
The DNA here is from genome assembly GCA_013400115.1 of Rhinopomastus cyanomelas. Classification (NCBI taxonomy): domain Eukaryota; kingdom Metazoa; phylum Chordata; class Aves; order Bucerotiformes; family Rhinopomastidae; genus Rhinopomastus; species Rhinopomastus cyanomelas. The sequence continues at coordinate 180,189 of VXBP01007492.1, forward strand.
AGGAGACGCCGGGACTGAGGGTCCATCCCAGTAGTTGGCTCATCCTGTGACAGAATCCCAGAACATTAGGGAGTGGAAGGGACCTCCGAAGATCATCCAGTCCAAACCCCCTGCCACAGCAGGAGATGTGAATGCAACTCAAGTCAAAGCAGCAGATAAGAAAATCTGTTCAGAATCCAGTAATGGTGTGTTTTGGCACAGAGCTACTTCCCTCCTGAAATCGGTGCCTTGAGAAGCCCAGGAGCAAACAGGTACTAATGTACTTCTTGGCACAAAGCAGTAAGTGAACAGGTGCAAGATACTGCAGGTAAGAATATCTTGGCAGGGCACAGCCACGTAAATCTTATGAGGAGAGATGGAGAGAGTTGGGGCTGTTTAGTTTAAGGAAGAGGAAGGTAGGGGAGACCTCATCGTTCTCTGCAACTGTCTGAAAGGACACTGGAGAGATGTTGGTGCTGGGCTCTTCTCCCAGCGGGAAGGGCTTCAAGCCTCAACAGGAGAGAGTTTTAGACTGGACATCAGGAAAAAATTCCTCCTGGAGAGAGTGGTCAGGCTCTGGAATGGGCTGCCCAGGGTGGTGGTTGAGTCCCTATCCCTGGATGAGTGTAAAAGATGCTTAGATGTGGTGTTGGGGGATTTGTTTTAGGGGTGAACTTAGGTGCAGAGTAGGGTTGCTGGTTGGCCTCGATGATCCCAAGGGTCTTTCCAACCTGAATCAAAGATTCTATGAAAGGAAAACCTGATTTAAATTCAGATTTGTCTGGATCACAGACTTTATCTCAAACCAGTGTTTGTTGAAGATGATCAGTTGGGGTCTGTTTAAAACCTAGTTATCCAGTCCCATCTGTTCCTGCAATTAAAGAGCTTAAAAATGACACTGAAGTAGACCTAAGTTGAGGACAGGAGGGAGTTTGAGAGGCTATACTGAACTATCACAGAGCTATGCTACCATAACACTTACGAGCAAGACAAGCGGTGGACAGCCTATCAGGGCGATGGCAGTGGAGAGCTTGCGCTTGTTGCCGCCGCTGTAGGTACCAGCCAGGTGGTCTGCATACGCAGGAAGTCCCAGCTTCTGAATACCCCATTCAGCAACCTGTGAGAAAGACAGTCTTCTTCAGACAGCAGCACAACCAACAGAATTGCTGACACCTCCCTCTTCTGGCAGAGACCTGGCAATCCTCTTGGTTTTAACACACTCATTTCACAACCGGAGCAGTGCAGCCCAAAAAAATCTGACAATGATGCCATTTCTAACTCCTTAAGCCATAAACCAGCCTCAGCTGTGGGTTTCTTATGATTCTATGATTGCTTATTGAAATGACTTTCTTCTGGAATCTCGTTCACGTTCTCTTTCTTACACATCAACAGTAACACAACAGCAAACAGTGCGATTCTGGGTCACAGTAATTGCATCTTTAGCCTTCCAAAGTTGGCACCAAAGTTCTGCAAGTACCACTAGCGCCTAAGAAACTGCATCTGACAGTGCAGTCTTGTACCCAACTGTCCAAAGGACAGGATGCGCTCCCAGGGCTTCAGCAGAGAGAATGACAATCCCGCCGTGCACACTCTGGCCGTTGGTATGTCATGAACCCAGTTAATCTAAACAAACCTTCACTGTAACGATGCACAAGTCCAAAGCAAGAGTGCTTTACCCTCTGGATTTCTTCTGCTGGAACCCCTCGCAGGCGGGCATACAGGTAGAGATGTTCTCGTCCCGTGAGCAGGTCATCAATGGCATCAAACTGCGGGCAGTATCCCATGTTTTGATGGACGTCAGAAATGTGTGTCAGTATACTGGAGAAACAGATCATCTTAGTTCTGTAATGCTGCCTTTGGGAGAGCTGAACAGTGCCAGCGGCATTGCACTAGATGGTCTTTCAGGTCCCTTCCAATCCCTAATGATTCTATGATTCTATGGAATGAAACCACAGAACCATAGGGATTGGAAGGGACTGGGCTAGCAACTCCTCCAAGAGTCTCCATGTGTCAGGACAAGTTCCTGATACAACAGGCCATTAGATCCTATTGCCTTGTCTGTAACTTACCCCACAAATCTACAACAGAGTGTTAAACGTATAAAGTCCCAGTGTGTGCTAGCTGTGGCTCCACTCAGTGCTTTAAAGGTGGAAAAGAGCTGCTCAGGCACTCAGAGTATGATCTGGGTAATTGTCCCCCTGTAAACCCACTGTGCACAGGGGTTTGGTTTCCCCAAGGATTTACCTGTTGCCAGCCACAACTGCATCTCCAGATGACGCCTCGGTATCTCCAGTCAGCATTTTGAACGTTGTCGTTTTGCCAGCGCCGTTCACTCCCAAAAGGCCAAAGCACTAAACGACAAAATTGAGCACTTTTTTTAGTATTTCCACTTGCAGATGGGAAATGAAACCTGAATTGATCCACGGAATGCGGTCTAGTGTTATCGAGCAACCTACCTCTCCAGGACCGACGCCAACGCAGAGCCTGTCCACTGCCGGCTTCTGCCTACCTGCATAAATCTAAATGGACAGGGGAAGAAACAAAGAAAAAGAATAAAAAATCCTATTTCAAGGCCTGTAAAGACAATCTTCTGAATTTTTTTTAGTTTCATGTTACTGAGGTGAGGCAATTTTAGAACGAAGACAGCAGTGTATGAAAAATTAGGCAGAGCAAGCTTTCTACAAAGTCAGACAGTCACCTACATTAAATAAACTTGTAATGACCTCTAAAAATACCATTTTTTTCTGCATTGAGTCTTTTACTTCGTATCTTTAGCACTAGGAAATGCTTTCTGGGGCACTGTATCTCTGACATGTCAAACTCAAATGGAACATCACAGCAAGATTGTCTGAAGAATGATACTCAAGCTGATGAGGTTTATGAGATCCCAGCAATGTGTGTGACCTTTGCATTTCTGCAGCTCAACCTTGCATGTGTTCTGAGAGCATAACTTAGATGCCTTCGACATCTGGAAATAAGATACATTAGCAATAGCTGTAGCCCTCCACATGAAAACACAAAAGTGCTTGAGATTGAACATGCATTATGGAGAAGAACCACTTCAGAAGAGAAGACGAGCAGAAACAGACACTCGGTTGGTAACAGTCATGTCACAGAATCATAGAATCATTAGGGATTGGAAGGGACCTCGAAAGATCATCCAGTCCAATCCCTCTGACACAGCAGGATCCCCTAGACCAAGTCATAGAGTCAGTCAGGGTTAGAAGGGACCACAGGGTCATCCAGTTCCAACTCCCCTGCCATGGGCAGGGACACCCCACCCTAGATCAGGCTGGCCAGAGCCTCATCCAGCCTGGCCTTAAACAGGTAATGTGAGATTAAAAGCCCAAACTCTAAGCAGGAAGGGTTGCAGAGTCCTTGATGGACTTCCCTGTGGTTTGGTTTCTATCAAAGGAAATAACCTTGAATTCCAAAATATTTAGTATTTTGTAAGGCACAAGGTAGATCCTGAAAACAGCACCAACTGAATCTCAGCCAAAATAGACTCTGAAAGAATAAATGTCCACTGGACACATTTACTTCATTCTTCTTAAAACATTACCTTGGTCAGTTCTTGCAACTCTAAGATATTTCTTTTGTTTCCACCACTCATTATTCTTCGTCTTTCTTCTGCAACGTCCTCATCTTCGTCAATAACAGGTGGCATGGCAGTCTGAGCAAACCTGAAAAGCCCCAAGAGCCTGATTGCAGAAACACTGAGTTGCCCTGGGTGCACTTAATAACAAAGACATTCACTCTGTTAATGAAGGAACACTCGCGCAAGCACTTGGACATACCATCTCGTGGAGAACAAACGGTGCTGCATGAGGAGATTTAGAACGAAGAACGCAACTCCTTGAACGGCCATGGCAACCAGGTTCTTTCCAACAAAGTCCCACTGGAAAGGATTGGAAACGTGCTCCTCGCCTTTGGAGAAAGAGCACCAGAGAGCAGGGTGAAATGCTGCTGAAAAGACCCCACTGCTCCTCAGAACAAAAGGCATAATGGCCTAGCATGAAAATCTGACCGTGGCCAGGCGAGGTCTTCCCTTGGCCGTGTCCTGTAAAGAGTGTTAAGGAAATACACTCCCAGCCCAGCTGTGGCACGAGAGTAAAAATGAGTCTAAGCTCTCTCACTTACTGGCTATCATCACGTGAAATGTGCACGGATTATGTGAAAGACATGCATTCTCTGAACAAGACCAGCTGAGTTCTACTACGTGACTCTTCTAGTAAGTAGTCTGGTATCAAAGGCAGCCACACCCCAAGAGGATGTGCTTTTGAAGAGCAGCAGACACTTTCAGTCATTGACACGAAGGCTGCTAAAGTATTCAAATGAAACCAAATATATAAATTCCTGTAAAGTTCTGAGGAATTCAGAACAAATTTCAAAACCACCCCAGAGTCTGTCACTGAATAAATGGGTTTGTTTCAATGCAGACTACTGGTTGCGCAGCAGAGTTCTGGCAGCTGTATCAGAAGCTGTGATTCCTCCAGAGAGGCTCAACTTTCATACTCCTCATACATCTGATGATGTGAGAGGTGAAAGATTCTCAGAAACAGACACTAATTCTCTAAGCTAACGCTTTCAACCAACACTTCCAAGGTCAGGATATGTGACACTGGTATAAATTACTGCTGTTTGCTTCACTTACCAAACCTGGCGTATAGTTCAGCCACAGCTTGGTTCATGGCCAAGTCAATAAGTCCACGGCCCAGACAGAAATGTGGGAAGACAATCAGCACATCTTTCAATGCTTTATTGAACTTCAGCAAAGACTACAAGAAACAGAACAAATGTTGTAAGCGGCTAAAAGCAGACTTCTTGAAGAAACCACAAGAGCGAGGTCTTTGTCATGTCAGAGAAACTGGGGGCTCTGCATTCTTGTAGCAGAAAAAACAGACTATTAATCAAGTTGCAACCAAAGCATCTGCAGCCTGAAACACAGCACAGGAGAACGCTGGTGTACACCGACAAGGCTTTGTCGATGGGGAGAGAAATTCATCTCTGTAATGACTGGTATTCCTCTGTAGCAGAGGGAAGGTGTAACTCTGCCATCACCTACTACAAATGGCAACAAGAAAAAGAGGTGTTTTTCTGCGGTAATGTTTTTATTTATAACTGGGACATTTTCATCATCAGGACTGCCACAGTACTGGGAAGCACCCGTGTCTGGGCATGACAACGCAGTAGGTTTTGGTGCAACAGGAGATGCCCAAACCAGTTTAAGTGCCAGGAGCAGTTTAGCTGCACCAGCAGCGAACCCAAAGAAGGGCAATTTTCCCCCGGAGACAGTGTCTGCAGTGGAGATGCACTCTTAAAGGTAACTATACTGGACTACACGGCAGCAGATGGAATGCTGAGCTGGCTCCTGAACCCATGAACTTAAACAAGATCCGTTTCTCCTTCCTGGCAAACAGCACTGCTTGATGGGCACGTGGTGTTTGAAAACGCACCATCGGTATGACAGCCACTGGATTGCTGCCAGAGGCTGGCTGAGGGTGTCAGCAGCCAGAGTACTAGCAACTGTAAAGGTGATAATCACAAAGCAGACAAGCCAACGGTGTTTTATAAATGGCTCTCTTAGCCTGAGAACTGATTCTGGCACTCACTGTATTCTGTCTATTCTTTATCACCTTCTTGGAGATGTTAAACTGGTTTTGGGCAATTCTCAAAGAAAGTGCCACACCTCCTCTGACACACTAAGTAGCAGGAGTGTCCTTCCTTACTTAGTGGTGATTTTCTACCACCTGCATCTTCCTGCATAACCCAAGCTGCAGAAGCAAGCACAAAGTACCATGCCCCCTTCTCTGCAACAGTGCAAGCACACAGGTTTTGCTCACAGAGATGAAAACCATCCAAGGGCATTCCCTCTGCAGAATAAGCTGCTCCTCTGGCTTATTCTGCTCACTTTTCCCTGCTCTTACTCCACCCACTGCTGCCAGAAAAAATGGCAAGGAAGAGAAAGAGTTAGTGAGGTGGTTATAGGTGGTTACCATTGTGAAGCTCTCTAAAATCAAGCACGGACCAAAACATTACTTACTGCATTGTTTTCAAACAACTCCAGGATGAAGGTAATGGCACTGCTGTTGATCCCCACAAAGAGATTAATGCAAGACAACGCAACATAAGCCGTGCTGGGGACACTGAAGAAAGAAGCAGCAGGGTACATCATGGGAATTACTGCCCATCTGCAGGCAAAAGATAGAAAAGCTGTAGGAACAGACTCTTGATACTCTCATGGTAGTTAGTCTAATGAAAGCACAAAGCTGAGCTTTCTTCTCATCCCAAGAGTAATGAAATGGTGCAACCAGCTAGAGACAGGAGTACAGTATTCTTCCCCTGGTTACTAGATAAAAAGACTTTTCTGCTCAGTCGTTGTCTGTTGAAATGCAAGACAATAGAAAACTTGCTAAGACTGAGACACTTTAATGCTAGCACTGTCATCATCATCCCAGGTTTATTTGCTCATCTCACATGAAGTTTGAACTTGGCGGGTCTTAGCCTGAGGGAACAGGCGTTGTCCACTCTGACAAACAGCTCAGAATTCCGAGCTTTGCCTTAGCAATCAGGCCTCTGCAAACAAGCATTTTTTCACAGTGCAAAGGAAAAGAACAAGAATGACTAGTTTGGAAGCTTCCTGCTGGAAGACTTGTGTCTTTGGTGATCAAGCATGGTGTCACTGGACTGGGATGCCACTAGCAACCATCTTGCCCTTGGAACATGTTGAGTGGAGGAAAGAGTGGACGTTTGGAATCCCAGAGAGCAGCAGAGGAAAGTTTTTGCCTGCAATCCATTGTTTGATGGAATGGAGAGAGGGTCCTCACCTCATCTGCAGCCCAAAGCAGTTGGCACACAGGAAACAGAGGAAGCCTGTGGAACAGAGAACTGGCCCCTCAAAGAACCAGTGACCCCGAGGAACGTGTGCAAATACCCTGAAGCAGAGACAAACACCAGTTCTCACCTGTGTTGTACCCACTCCGTTTTCAGTCTTTAAAGCTGGACTTCACCAAGTACTGAGCTCCACAACGTAAAAGCATTTGCACATGAAATACAGGGCCTCACATGCAGCAGTAACACTGAACACTCACCCATACAGAAGCAGCAGGGCAACAAGCACAGGGAGATTTGTCGGAGAAGTGTATGCTTTCTTGTTGAACGCAGCGAATATAACCACCACCATTCCAGCACTCAGGGCATAATTAACCTGCCACATCACAGGATGAAGATCAGAGTGTAAGACCTGAGATAGTCTGCAAACACACCCACATCCTGCATGTTATTCCCAAAAGGAACACTGGAATTTGTGAGCTAGACTAGTCACACTCAAGCCTTTGGATCAGAGGGGTCCTGGCAGCACTCAACAGTTTTCCAAGACGTCTCTTGGCAGACCGTTCACCAAAGCTGTAACACATACTTCTGTTTCTCAGACTTCAGTTTGGGAAACAATTCTTTCATGGTTCTGCGGGCAGAGAGTGGCCATGGCTATGCGAGGGTGATACAAAGTTTTTGTAAGGAGGAAAAAAACTGGTTACTTGAGCCACATTCCTGGGAGGAGAAGGCCAGTGTCCTACCCTTGGCAACTGCTCTTCTCAGTTCCTCTCTATTAGTAGCACTAGTCCACCGCAATGCACAGATCACCAGTCAGAATTCCTGCCAAGGAAGCTGCTAGGAGGCTGCCTTGACCAGCAGAAGAGACGAACACAGAGACCTACATTTTTGCCCTCATTTACTAAATTAACATGCTGTTCTACCTTCTCCTGAAAAAGTACCTTCCAGAGCCTGAAGAGTTTGGGGCTTCATAATTCTTATTTTTTTCAGCTCCACATTCATGTGTTTCTTAGTGCATAAGCCCTTGGCCACTCTCTTTGTTGGGAAGGCATGGATAGAAAAAAAGTTCCTTGCCGTTCATCAACCTTGCAAAGAATTTGTTCCTTTGTGACAAAGCAGCCTGAGGAGTAACGAGAGGGCAGCTGAGCCCTTTCTAAGCAAGCCCGCGACTCTGGTCTAAATCCTTTTGGCTAGTGACCTAATCAATTGTGTTTGTCATTTTAGACACCCTAAAATATTTTTTCTATCCTCCAGCTACTGTTCCAGCAGGCTGGGGTTTCTAGAGTGTCTTGTAAGGACTGAAAACCCTAAGATTACAGTAATTTTAGCTGCATTAGTTCAGTGAGTTGTGCACTGTATGTAGAAATTACTAGATAGAAGGTCAGATCTTGTAGCGTGCTCTCTGGCAAACGCTTAAACAACTGCTTTGCAATTCAGCTCATCAGCTGGCTCCCAGCTCACGCAGGCCCAGGAACAATTGCAGGCTACGAAATCAGCTACTCACTATGTCCCACATGAAGTTAGTCATCCAGTAGATCGTAGGGCTCACACCACTGACGAACTGCAGATGCTTGGCTTTCGTTACGCGCTCTTGAATCAGGTATAAAACAAAACTGGCTGGTATAAAGGACATGGCAAAAATCACACAGATGGCAACGACGGCATCCACTGAAGTGGTCAGTCTAAAACAGTGCACAAAAAGGGACTGTCAGCAAGGGAACAGACACACCACGACACTGTACGAAGGGAATTTTAAGAACTAGAAGTAGCAACACTATTTTGTAAGCACAAGACCTACCCAGTTTCAAAATGCACTAGTGTATTTTCCCAAGCTGTGCTGGGGGCTGCAGCTAACAAATACGGATGATGGTGGCACCATTCCCCTGAGTTTTTTACTTGCTTTCATTCTCTGGAGTAGCTCAACTCCTACGAACACAGACTTCAGAATCTTTGTGCGTAGGAATCAACAGAAACATGCAATCTTGCACAAACAGCGGTCGTCATTCGTACATGGGATGGGATGAAACTCTTATGATAATATAATGAGGTAGATCAGAATAGACTGTAGATCTAATTCTTTATTAGAATAAAGGGAATTCAGTGCATTCCCCTGTCCCCTTCAGGGAAAAGGCCTCCATGTTCTACGACTTGAACTATTTCTCCTCAGAGCTTAAGTTCAGTGGAGCCGGTATGCTGCCAGGAAAGGGAGGAGTAAAAGCCAGCAGCAGAGCACAGGCAGACTTACACAGTAACTTCAGAGAGCTGCTCCTTGGTGAGGTTCAGAGGATGGTTTACAGCAGTGATCCCATACTCCTCGGGGTCTTGTCCCGTCCGCAGGTTGGCTCTGAGGATCGCGTTATTTGCTACGTTAAGGAAACTAGCCGCAGCGTGCCAGCCTTTATTGTTAAACCACACCTAAAACCGAGTCAGAAAGCACCGATCAGTCGAGGAACCCTCCCCTAATAACCCTAAGCTGTACGAAGAGACCCGGCTGCCTTTTATCTGCTTCGCTGGGCACTGTCAGCAGGGAAGCACTCAGCACCAGAAATTCACAGCTCCTGGGCACAGTCCAGCAGGAGGAGCTCATACACTCTACTTTTGAAAGCGCTTGGAAAGCCGCTGTCAATTTTAGAAGCACATTTAAAGTTCAGCAGAGCACGGTCTTCTCGAAGTACTGAGGCCAGCAAGAACACGGTTTAAAAATTCCTATTAGTGATGACTGCATCAACAGGGTGTCCTGCATTATTCAGAGGATGTACACCGCTTCTACTCTTCCTGCATCTAGGAATACCACTAGCAATATTCTTACAAGTTGAGGTCTACGTCAAGAAAAACTCGGAGTGAGCAGACTGTTTCCAGAAAATACCTTAATATTATCTTCTGTTTCCATGTACTTGAGGAAATTAGGAAATTCTTTAGCAGCAGCCAGGGAAGCTGGCCCCTAAAATAAACCAAAAAAAGGCTAAAGATCAGCTGCCTAAACGAAATCCAGTGCTGCAGGTTTTCAGCTTTGTCACAATTCTTTAGTAAGGGGACAAAGAACAAACCCAAACTTGCTTACTCCTGTCACATTCATCATTCGGCCAAGATCACTTAAAAAATTGACCACTTGATCTCCAGTAACATGAAGGACTGGGAGCCTTCCTCCTATAGAAATTCCTCCATATCTACCAAAGAGAACAGAATCATCAGTGACTTGTAGCACAGACCCAGGACTCTGGATGTTGATGGAAATACTGGAAAACCACATAATACAAGCCTGATTTCTCTGCATCAGTTCACCACCACGTGACGCTTCCCACTCTCTTCCTAACAAGTTGCACTAGGTCTTCAAAGGGCTGGATAACTGACGTTCCATCACTGAGAGGCTCATCATGGGATCCTGACACAGCTAGTATTTAGACAGGAGATTTGCAGAAAACAGTTATTTCTCCAGAGCCAAAATCTTTACATCCAGGGGAGACACGTGTAAAGGTTTGGGCAGCATTGAGGGCCGAGGACAGCATGGACTTCAGTTAAAATTTCCATTGCTGTGAGACAAGCAGGTGCCAGAAAATACTCCATAATGGTAAAACGTGGTTGCACAAGATGAGCCAAAATCTAATCCTACAGAAAAGCATGTTTGCACATGAACAAGAAGATATTCAGTGAAGGAAGCCAGTCACCCAGCTATTACCTTTGAAGATAACTCCTACTGCTGATTAAAAGCTACATAAGTTCTTCAGGCTAACGAGTCATCTTTCTAAGCTTAGTATCTGGACATCACTCTGGGGTTAGCTGATGCCTCCAAATAAGCATGAAGCACTCCTGGAATCTGTTTTATAGCTACTGCACAGGTTCAGAGCATGGATGAGGAGCTGTGGTTGTTACTTCAGTACTCGACAGGCTCGTGTCTAGGTTTCATCTTACCCAAGTCCCTTTTTTCTGAGGATTCATGTTTTCCTGCTGCACTTGGAAAAAGCTGTGTCAGAGCACTATCACAAGGTGCAGTAGCGTACTGAACCTTTCCATCACTGAGGCACGAGTGTGACTCTGGGGGACAGTAAAGCTGCGACAGCTCCATCCTGTGGCCCTCATCCCTGTGGAGGCAGTCGGAACACGGACTACGGGTGTTGTCTTTTTAACACTCTTGCTGACCCCCAACCTACTTCTCACCCGAGACACCTTTGTTCTGTACTATCTGCCACAACTCCCGGTGTCCATTCGAGAAACACTGTGATGCTCCACAGTGAAACAGAAATGCATTGTTCTTTTATTTACCAGTGTGATCTGTGAATGAGTTTCTTACCTTTGCTCATTGACCCAGTATTTGCTCTTCAAGCTGAAACACACAAAGAGAATCCTGTGTCTTAAAGCACTGAACCCAAGTAAATGGAACTTCCAGGCTTAAATGGAAAATGAAGGTGAATTCCTATGCTTTGCAGACCTCCAGTTCCTCTGTACAGCTTTCTTTTTTTAAATGTCCTTTCATTTATTTTCTTTTTTAACTGCTGCTGATTGAGTTGTGGGGTACTCAGGACCTCTGGTATTTTCTCCGTGGTTTTTGGGGGTTTTGTTTTGTTGTCTGATGTGATTCATTTCCAGTTCATGGATTCACAGAACATTAGGGATTGGAAGGGATCTCGAAAGATCATCTAGCGCAATCCCCCTGCCACAGCAGGATCACCCAGAACAGGTCGCAGAGGAACATGTCCAGGTGGGTTTCAAATGTCTCCCGAAGAGACCCCACAATGTCCCTGGGCAGCCTGCTTCAGCGCTCTGTCACCCTCACCTTGAAGAAGTCCCTTCACATGTGGAACCTCAGTGTTCCAGCTCATGCAGAGAGAAGCAAGATTTCTCAAGTGACACAGTGGCTATAGCCTACATTGACAATGAATTGATTTAAAATGATGCATCTAAAGCAATTATGATATATGCTGAAAGGAATAGCTAAGGACATGGAATTTCAAATGGGAACTGAAAAGGCAGCAACACTGAAGAGGTGTTCTCACCATTGACACAAGCACCATGGACGTGGCATTCCATCACCACTGAAACTTAGCTTTACCTATAAAGGAGCACCCGATAATATAAACAGGTACAATCAAAACAAGCTGCCCTAAACTGAGCATTTCCAGTTCTTTGATCAGGAAATATGGACGTGATGCTCAAGTCTACACAATACTTTGGCAAAATAGCAGCTATGCTATTGTTCAACGAGAATTTCATGGCCAGGTACAGAAAACTGCACGTGGAAAGCAAAAAGAGACTCATCCTTACCTCCCTTTTATCAAAGCGGGATATGTTTTCACCAGAAAATCTGAAATGTTTCTGTGGGTGAGATCTTGAAGTATTTCTGTGCTGTGCTGCACTCTCTGAGGAAAAAAGAAATCACAGAACCATTAGGGTTGGAAGGGATCTCCAAGATCATCTAGTCCAACTGTCAACCCAAGGCCACCATGCGCACTAAACCATGTTTTCAAGAGCCAGACCTAAACATCCCTGGGCAGTCTGTTCCAACACCTGACCATTCCTTCAGTAAATACATTCTTCCTGATGTCCAATCTAAACCTCCCCGGCACAGCTTGAGGCCATTTCCTCTTGTGACTTGTGAGAAGAGATCAACCCCCACCTCCACCTGGTGTCTGCTCAGTATTAATCTTTCCATTTTTAATGAAATTATCCAACCCTGTGTTTTTCAAAATTGTGATATTACTCTTTTCTTCCTTTTTTTTCTCCATCCTTCCCTTCCCCTTCCTAAAAGATAGGCAATCTTCTAAACATAATTATCCTTTGAAGCAAAACAAATACATTATTTTTTTTAAAAATGATTTGTAAGTTGTTAAATTTTTTGCTGCTTAGTTCTATATGAAACGTTTGGAATTTGGGTTAAAATAGTAATTAAATTTCATTTAAATCATAGAATCATTAGGGATTGGAAGGGACCTCAAAAGATCATCTAGTCCAATCCCCCTGCCGCTGCAGGATCACCTACACCAAACGCACAAGCTTTTCCAGTACTTCCGACACTGAATTCCAAATTCCAGCTGGTTTTGCTCCCTTTAAAAAACACACTGGCTTCCTTCCACGCACACTGTCGTGGCAAGGTACTCACACACAGATACTCTTCCATCAATCATCATGGAACTTTTCTACAAATATTTACAACACGAGGACATAACCTGTGGTGGCGGGAGGCCTCCCGCGCCTGCAGGGCACTCTGGCAGCATAGTGAGTTTCTTTTGAGTGCTGCACTTGCAGGAAGGTGAAGGGTTCTCAGGGCTCCATGTCTGGCTCAGAAGGAGGCTGCTTATGTTCGGGTGGACAGCAGGTGTGTTCCAGGCAGTTGGCATGTTACCGCATGGGTAGTTCCTGTGCAAAGGAACAGACCCTTTAAGCTTCCAGAGGCATCGTTCAAGGAAGCTCACAAACACACAAAATCACAGCGCAGACATTCTCCTCCCAGCCCTCACCCTGTGAGTTATAAATAACATCTTCAAGTACTTGGTAAACATGAATAAATGTGTCTCCACATCTTTGTCAAACGCACTGTCTTCAGCTTGCAGGTAGGACACTAAAGGAACAAGGACACTGCTTCTGGCTCATTAATTCACAGGGAATCTGCAGTGCACACACATTTTTGTCAAGAAACTATCCTTTTCCTTACTCATACAGTGGCTATACTTTGTTAAAGTTTTCTCTGTCCTGCTGTACCAGGCAAGGGAGAGGAAAGGGAAAAGAGAAGAGAGAAGAGTGAGGCAAATCGAGCTGCTAGATATCACAACTGGGAGGGAGACTGGAGAACAGGAACAAATGGCAAAGCACAGCACGCCAGCGACAAAGCAGGAGTCACGGGCAGGGTAAGTGGGTTGGACAACAAATGTTGAAGGAACAGCTCTGTGTCAACTTCTGAGTGAGAACAGCTTCAAATCACAGAGACTATCTTATTGCCACTTTATACTCTGAGCAATTCCTGAAGCTACTCCTTCCAAACACACCAGCAGGAACAGAAGGAACTTGAGAGGACTCATAAGTGAAAAGAGCCGGCGAAGCCATGAAGATCCGGGTCTAAGCCCACTGGCATACTGACCAACATTTCAGTGTTGCTTACTTCTCAGCACAAGGCTACAAGAGCTGGTTTCCCGCTAGCCACACTGAGCACTGTGAACGACTCATAATCTAGGTGCAGAGTAATCCTGCTGCTTGCTTGTTACTTTTGACCAGATGTTAGACATCATTGTGAACAAAGTATTTGAAGCATGAATGGGCTCTAGTGAAAAGTCAAGCCACTTAGCTCTTGTTTCACTACTCCAGTTCCACTAGAGATTACCCAGCAACTCACAGGAGAGGCCGATTCTTCATGCAGCGATTTCCAAATCCTGGTTTATTCAGGAAAGCATTAGTGAGGGACACCATCTGCTCACTGCCAGGACGTTCATTGCTAGGGGAATAAGGTAAGAAATGGAGCTGTTTCTTTAAAAACCAGTAACTTCATACACACAGCAACTGGTGAGGAACAGCCATATGGCAGAAGCAACAGGCCCCCTCCAAATGCTGATAACTGAACCATTGTGTTTATTTATGCAAAACCCAAGAACCTTCCAAGACTGTCAGCAGGCTAAAGCCAGAGTCCTTTTCGTGTAACACTACAGCATGACTTCTGGCACGGTCCTACAAGCCATACTCTCCAAAAAGTCCTGAATACACATTTCTGCATTTTCAGTATGACAGTCAGAGAAAATGCCTCGAAATTACTGCCTTCAGTCCTGCTGCTTTCTGCTGCTTGTGATCTAGTCTCAGACACAGATTTGGGTTATAAATGTCCTCTGCAGTGCACACGTCTTGACTTGGTGCAAATTACCTGAAGAAAGTAAACTGTTGTCCGTAAATCCAAGGATGCAAGGTTAAGGCAGGATATTCTCCAAATGGAGGAATGACAACGGTAAGTATTAAAGACAGCAACACAAAGCTAGCAGGGAGAACAATCTGCCAAAACACAAACAACATCACAGCAGGGTATTAGATGTATTAGACATTTCATAACACTTCACAAACAAAAGGAAGACAGCAGATGCACACAGGTCAGATGTGGTTCAGCTCTCAAACACCGACAATTTCATTTTCCATGCTTTCTGTTAGGATTCTCGTTGTTACAGAACTGAATTGTGTTAAAAATACAGAATCACAGAGTTATTGAGGCTGGAAAAACCTCTAAGATCATCAAGTCCAGCCTATGACCTATAGCTAGACCATGGCACCAAGTGCCACACCCAGTCTTTCCTTAAATGCCTCCAGCCATGGGGACTCTGTCACTTCCCTGGGCAGTCCACTCCAGTGTCTAAACACTCTTTCCATGAGGAAGTGATTTGTAATATCCAGCTTAAACCTCCCCTGGCACAGCTTCAGGCCCTGTCCTCTCATCCTGTCACTACTTGCCCAAGAGAAGAGCCCAACCACCACCTGACTACAGCTTCCCTTCAGGTAGCTACAGACAATGCAGGGCTGGTAGTGATTTAAAAACGAACTTGGTGCAGGGGACAAGATTCTAGGCAGAAAGAAACAGAGTAAGAGGCAGCAGAGCTGGAATCATAATTGGAACAGCCAGAGACGCTGTTACCGCTTCTGCAGCACCTCCATTGCTTTGTACACAGACACTGCTGGGAAAGAGCATTGCGACTGTTGTAGGAAAGAGCCACGATGAGCAACAGTCAGTCAATACCTGGGCTAGGAAGTCCTTGTGACTGCGGGAGGCATGGTGGAACCGTTTGATGAGCAGTGCTTTGATCTGCTGGTGCCTCAGCTGAAAACCTTTATACTGTCGGGATCCTTTGCCTTCATGCTGATCTCCTGCTACGCCTACTGGCATTCCAGGAGTGGCGTTAGTTTTCAGTGCGGTTTCTTCTGCTGGCTTGCTCTCACTAGGAGTTTTGCCAGGAGTAGAGCCATTTTCTGGAGTGTCTCCTAGGTTGAAATGAAAAGGGGCAGAGGAGACACTTTATCCTCCAAACATGAAGGTAGCACACATATTTTAATGAGCTCCAGACTTTACCAACTCTATGTATCACATCACCAGAGAGCTTTAAGCATAACTGTGCACCGTGGCTGTAAGTAGTCGCATCATACAGTTTAACACTCCTCTTAATTAGCAAGATGAACAAGTTACTCGTGTATACAGTTTATGGACTAGTAATCAACAAAGTAGCTTTTATAAACTACTGAAATCATTGACACAGGGGGCTTGACACTCCACTTCTATTTACACAATTAAGAATCTCATCCAATCTAAACAAAAGTGTTTCTGATGATCCATCTTGTTTCTAAAATATCAGCCTAAACCCAGGTATTTGCTGATCAAGTTTATTTTGGCAAGAACACCATACAAAGACTGAAAGTTGTCGGGCTCTTTGTTACTTGGCATTCAGAACACAGAACAGACCCGATAAAAGCTTACCAAATACTGATTCATCAATCTATACCTGCTTTTTGCATTTCAGGGTCAGCTTCTGTTGTGGCCTTTAGGAAAACCTGCCATAGAAAGACACATCTCACCGTTAGGAATAGAACAGGTACAAGAACCTGACCTCTGGAACACCACCCTCTAACGCAACAGAAAACAAGTTAGATCCTTTTTCAGTGCTGCTTGTTACACAATCGGAGAGCTCTTACGACACGTCTCAGAAAACAAAGAAAGTAACAAACTAAGATGGAAATAAAGGCTGATTTCAGGCTAATGAGTCATGCTCCACAAGGCTAACATGAAGCAAGCCTTGGATCCCTTTTCTAAGCCCATCCCAAAGACCTTCTGAGTATGCCACAGCATATGTGACTGGATTTTGAGGGGCACCTTAGGAATTGGTAAGATTACGTATCTAAGTGCAGAAGATGTGTTGGAAAACATTGTGGGGGCTGACAGTAACACCAGTAGGTACTTTAATCTGTCTGTTACCTCTTCAAGTGGCGTGTCTGAAACTCCAAAACTGCTGAGTCCCAGGTCATCCAGTGTTTCCTCCAGTTCTCTAAAGAGACTGGCATAAGAACGCTGTTTAAAATGTTTGTTGGGCAAAAGGTAAATGAGCTCCTGACCAATATTTTCAATTAATTTTGCTTCTGGGATATGATGATGAATTACTTCTGCTAGCTCATTCAGATCTCCTGTGAAAAGTCAAAACAGTGTTCAAAGAATGAATATTTAACCACACTAAGCAGGATTTCAAAAGCTCTTGTTTGCATTATACAAAAGGGGACTGTTCTGTTACATAACTTCCAGAGCTGTCGGTTAATCCGGCGCTGGACTGGGCTGTGCTGCTATTTATGCTCTGGAACTATGTAGCAGGGAACAATTTCAGGTCTGTTAATGAAGCACAATGAAATCTTCAGGAATATCTGTTTAAGTTCTTATCTTACATAGAAAAGACAATACTACTTCTTCTGAGAAAGCCAGTTTCCTTTGCTGTGGGCATATTTCAATTTTTTTAACAAACTACAGGTTTTGGCACAGAGTAGCTCAAAACTATACTTCTAACAGAGTACTTCAAACTATGCTTCTAAAGCTCTCAATCTTCCTCTTCATCATGTGCATCTGAGAACATGTACAGATCAGGAAGGGGGACTGGTGAGCAAAACCATGAAGAAATCTTGTCAAATTCACATTATGAGACAATACAGGTGTTAGAAAGAAGTGCTGAAGAAGTGGGTCTCAGCAGCATTTGATCTGTAAGATAAGACTGCAGCAACACAGGAGATACAGCTAAATACCAGAATGCCAAACCATCCCACTTCTTACCATCCAGTTCCTGCTCTGGAGCCGCTTCTTCGTCCCTGCGTGTACAGCTGGAACAGGAGCACGAGCACTGAGAGCCACAGCTACAAGGGGGCTACCATGGACAAGCAACAAAGAAGAACGTGTTTCAGACAGGTGCAAAACAGGACGCAAGGTTTGTCAGACTTTGAACAGCTTGAGTTGTGACAACTATGCCATATCTGGAGCACTGTGAACATCTTACGCTCAAAGTCATGCAACGACTGGATTAAGCAACGCAGAAAACATAAATTCACCTGCACAAAGCATCTCTGTCAGTTCTAAACTGCAGGCAAAACACCCAGGAAATGTGATCAGCAGTGGCCACCAGTATACAGGTTACGTTGCCACTAAGATGGGGAACAGTACCAACAGGAGAAAGAACTGAAAGAACTCCTCAGGTGAGGCTGGTTTAGCTTGGGATAAATGTAGCATCTTCTGGATGTCACTGGACACTAGTCACTAGACTTGCAGCCAGTGCCCTGCAAAAGCAAGCATCAGAAAGACCTGCATGTAGACAGAGGCAACCTGCTTGGCTACTTACTGTAGCTCTTCCAGTTCTGGTGGTTTTCATCTTGCGAACAAGAGTGAGATAGAAGCCAGATCCAAAGCAGTTCTTCAGGAATACAGGGGAGCCCGAGCAGAATAGTTTCCCTTGTGATATGATGGCTACTCTGTCTCCAAGGATGTCTGCCTCATCCATATGATGGGTTGAGAGGATGATGGTTCTGCCTAGAAGGAACAACAGACAACATTCAAGGCACAGACTCTCTCTGAAATTCAACCTATGTCTAGATTTTTGGCAACTAATGCAGGTTTTTCTCAGAGTAGAGCCAAGTTCTGCTCAAAAATCTTGCTTGCTTGTGTTCATATCCCACTGGTCATGAGAGTTTACACAGCAGGCATGAGATGCATCTATGTAAGGTATTAAAAAAACCCCAATTTCTTCTCAAACCTTTTACCTGAGCGATACTTCAGCAGAAGATCCCAGATGGATCGCCTGGAATAGGGATCGACTCCAGAAGTGGGCTCATCCAACACTACGACTTTTGCTTCACCCACAAAAGCAATGGCAACAGACAGTTTTCTCTGCATGCCACCTGCCAAAGGACAGACACATCCAGGAGTCTGAGACGGGTTGCCTAAGTGGCAGGGATGTCATTAACACTGCTGCTCAGCATGGGGAGAAACTGATACAAGGAAAGGAAAACCCATCTTCAGGCAAATACTTACAAAAAGTTAAATTAATATTCACAGAATCACAGAACATTAGGGATTAGAAGGGACCTTGAAAGGTCATGTAGTCAAATCCCCCTACCAGAGCAAGATGACCTAGACCAAGTTTCACAGGAACATATCCAAGCAGGTTTTAAATGTCTCCAGAGAAGGAGACTCTCCACAACTCCCTTGGGCAGCCCCTTCCAGTGCTCTGTCACTCTCACAGTGAAGAAGTTCCTTCTGATGTTTATGTGAAACCTCACACCATTGCCCCTTGTCCTATCATTAGATGCCCCTGAGCAGAGCCTGGCTCCATCCTCCTGACACCCACCCTTCACATATTTATCAACATTAATGATGTCACCCCTCAGTCTCCTTTTCTCCAAGCTCCAGAGACCCCATCCCCTCACAGCCTTTCCTCATCAGGGAGGTGTTCTACTCCCTTCATCATCTCGGTGGCTCTGTGCTGAACTCTCTCCAGCTGTTCTGTGTCCTTGAAATCATAGTATGTTGCATTTTATATTTTGTTCTTACATTGACTTTTAAAACATATGCTCATGGATAAATAACAGCTTCAAGAACATTCAAATGTGCTTCATAAGAAACAGAAGCTTTAGGAGCAAGTTGTGCCAGTCTGACTATTTTACAGCCTCATTTTCTCTTCAAGAGCAAAGACCTCCCCAGTGCACAGCGATGCGTCAGCATACGGCCTCAAACACATTATTGAAATAGCAACTGTGCAAAGACAAAGAGAGTAGAAATAAGCATCTAAGAACAATTTTGTGGGCACCTGACAAGTTTTGAGCTTCTTCGTTCCTTTTATGGGTGAGGCCCATATCTTCTAGCATCGTTTCCAGCTCTTGCTCAGCTTCATCCCGGCACTTTCCTTTCAGCTGGGAGTAAAACAAGATGTGCTCTGCTACTGTGAGCCTGTGAAATCAGACAGAAAGGCACCAAGGCGATTTAAGTGAACAGGCAGATTTTTTCCCAAGGAGTAATAAATTCCCTCTAGCTGTAAAGGCTGCTTTACCCTAAACCTGGATGACAGATTTCCTTTGGGACCAACACAATGCACTCAGATGCCACAGGCTCTTCCTCAGCCTGCTCCAAGCAGAACCTGCTCCTAAAGGAACAGGTACAGTAGGGATCAAGCTATCAATTTACCTCGTATGGAATGCTACTCACTGATTGAATAAGATGTTGTACTGAGGGCACATGCCCAGCCGGCGTCGAACGGAGTCCATGTGAGTCTGAATATCCAGGCCGCCAATCAGCACGGTTCCAGAGGTGGGTGGAAAGAGGCCTGTCAGTATCGACCTTCGAGAATAAATGAGGAAATCCCTTATCTTCTTGTATCAGATTACAAAGGCTCATCCAGTGATTCCACTGGATGGAGCATGAGGACTTCTTACTATGGGCCTTGGTCAAACGACTCCAGTACAGGGCGTACGTAAATATAAATACTCTTGTCCTGCTACAGTGAGAACCTGCAGCTTTGCTGAAGTAACTTCTCATACAACTGCCTTTGTGGCTCTGGCCTGCCTTAAAAATCTGGTTTAATCAAGTAATCTGTTTCAGAGGAGTTTGCTTACAATGCTACACCGCCCTATGTATGAACAGGTCTAACATGAAGCTCACCAGGACCAAGATAGAGAATGGTTTGAGGTTTCTGGCCGTGCTGACTCACGCCATCAATGTTTATTCAAGGGGGCAAATGTTATGCTGCCAGTGGGCGGAACCTCTTACTAGATTTGGATGAGCAATGGAGTTTTTCAATTCTGAAGATTTCAAAGGAATAGAAATGTTTGGTTTTATCAAGAGAATTGAAAAGCATATTCAGACAGCATGTCAGTAGGTCAGAACGGTTTCATTCGACGCCAAACACTTATTGCAGAACAGTTAAAAAATGCAATTTAAAGTTAATTTGAAAGAAAAGACTCTATACTTAAAAATGCTAGTGTTCACAGGATCACTGAGCGTTAGGGATTGGAAGGGACCTCCAAAGATCATCTAGTCCAATCCCACAGCAGGATCACCCAGACCAAGCTGCACAGTGTTCTGCTGGGAACAATCACAATGAAACACTTCAGTTCTTTCCATGTTTGGTGAACTTGTCGCAGATTCATGACATTTTTCATTCAGAAATGAATTGTTTTGCCAAATAAAGTTCAATATAAAGAAAATGAAACATTCCTAGAGCCCGGCTTTCTGAGACACTAGGGTTCTAAGACCAGAGGAACACTTCTATCTGGACATGGATTTTACACACATGTGACCATATTGTCTAAAGAGGGTCTGTGGTTTATACTCCTTTGCACACAGATCAAAAAAAGTGACTGACCTAAAGCCAGTTAGACAGAAAAACCTTGAAAAACCAAGAAAAGCTTTTGAATCTTCAGCATTTTCAGCCTGAAGATACTCCAGAAGATTTCCCCCTGTCTGGAGGTGTTCAAGTCCTGGCTGGCTGGGGCTCTGAGCAATCTGGTCTAGTAAGAGGAGTGCCTGCCCATGGCCCGGAGGGTTGGAACTAGATGATCTCTGAGGTCCCTTCCAACCCATAGGATTCTGTGATCCTTTTCCTATCAGGAGTCTGGCAATGGAAATGAATTATGGGGGAGAGAATTGCTTCTTTCTCTCTAGACTTTTGCTCATGTGCATTGCTCCCTCCCAGGGGTTTAGCTAATCCAGGATATCTTCTTTTTACCTAGGGCAGCATTTCCATGTCTGGAAAAAAGTTTCATCTTGTGGGTCAAGGTAGCTGCAGGGGTGGGTAGAGACAAGGAAATAGTGGAAAGACTGCTCCTCAGGATAAAGCACTAGGGCACTGCCCTGGATTTGCTTCTTCTAAAATACAGACTTACAAGGTGGTTGTCTTTCCTGCTCCATTGTGGCCAAGGAAGGCTGTGATCTGGCCCTCATAAAAAGTAATAGTCATCCCATCTACTGCTGGCTTGGGCCTGTTAGCAAAAACCTTCACCAGGTTCTGAATGCACACTCCTGGAATCAATCCTGTTGGCTCAGGCTCAAAGAAGGTGTTTACTTGAAAGGCAAGAGATTAAGAATGAACAAAAGACAAAAAGCAGGTATTTTCATGCCAGTTCTGATGATAACACATCAATCCATAGGTGCTACTGATAACACAGAAGAGCGAGCGCATACCCAGTGAAATACATCATCATTTGCCAGGGACCGATCTCCAGTCACATCGCTACCAAACTGAGGCAATTAGACTGTGGTGCACTTTACTCAGATTCGCCCACGTATCAGTGACAGCAGAAGTGGAGCCTGGAACTGTTGTGGTCTGTGGAAAAGTTACTCACTGGATCAGGTGAGGTTGCACATGCTTTCTGTTTCATTGTGTATCAGGAAGATTATTTGGGCTTGTTGCCTGTAAATACTTAGGCTGAGAGATTACATTAAACAAGCAATAGGTTGTCTTTCTAGCTAGGCTGAAACCTGCTGTTCAAACCATCTGCCCAGCTGTGCACCTGCTTTAAGAAAACATTTGCCTTTAATTCTGGTAGGTAAAACTGACCTCCTCGCTGAGGCCAGCTCAAGATTTAGGCAGTACCTAACCTGACATTAGATGGGATGGCTTTGTCTCAGGATTGAAAAGGCATTACTGTAAATAGCACCATCAGGGGGTTTTATTGCATCAGCTCCTAGCAAAACAAGCTTCCTTTGAAGTAAATCAACCCCTCGGGTAACATGAATTACGGGGGGTTGAGAAATCAAACTCAAGACCTTGTCCATGTTTGCTTACCAGAATAGGCTTAAGGCTTTGGAGGAAGGCTTGTTTTGCAATTTTGACCCTGAGAGTAATAAACAAAAGCAGGACACAGTACCAGTACCTAAAAGGCCAATGCCATCTGGGTGAGACCAGCCCCACCTCCATCAGTGGCATGTGTGACTGTCACCACAAGCAGTGCTGAGGAAGGAAGTTCAAAAACTGTAGTATATGAGCCAGCTGTGTCTACTGCTGAGCAGATGAATTAATCCAGAACAGGTGGGTTTATTTTAAATATTTTTATGTTTATGGCAAACATTTCCTTTGCTTTATGAAGGAATCTAAGCTTCCACTTAGTAACAGCCCTGTATTTACAGGAGTTTGCCAGCTGGTTATGCAATGAGGTACCATCTCTGGTTCTACAGGTATCATAAGCTCCATCTGTATTTGCCTGCAAGACTCACCGACAGGTTTTGAGGCTAACTCTGGTGATCTACCCCAGTGCCTGCCTTGCATGACCTGAAAGACACTGGAGGAAGACTGAGCTCCCTTTTGTTGTTATTCATATTTCTCTGTTCTGATCCTATTCCCTCAAGGCAACCTTGGGCCATTCAGGCCTTTCTTTGGAGGCGGCAGCATTTCCTTATGCAGATGGAGCTCCGGTGAAAACTCTGTTTAAAATGAATCAAGCAATCAGGACAGCTTTATGATGCATCTGCCCCGTTCTGCCAACTTGTGCTAGTGCTGGACTGGCCAGTTAAGCCATTAGAACGACTATTTTCTGTCCCACTGCTCTTACATGAAGTCATTTTCAAAACTGTGCCTTTGAATGAGACTTGCTCCTGGTTTCTCCATGCAGCCTGTTTCATGCGGTGTTGGGCAAAGCCCTGTCTCTAGGGCCGTGGAGCTGCTGGAACCTGGGAGCTGATGAATACAGCACCACAAAGATAAAGCAGTACTAGGAGAAGACTGGTTGCAATAACCTTTGCCCTCTGCCTGCCTTTCTTCTTTTGAAGTCCTGTCCTGTTTCCATTCCCCTTGAATGCATGCTGTGAGTGCCTACGTGAGGAGCTCTGATGACCCCACTTTTATCTCTAGCTTTTCAAGAGAGCCAGAGTGGGCTCAGAGCTGTCTGTAGCAGTTACTTTTGCTACAGAATCCACATGCATTCCTCTGAGCATCGTGTATAGAAAACTCCTCCGGCTCCCCACAAAAGACATTGAGGCTTGAAAACTAGGCAGGTCATTCAGGAATTCTTGGGTGATGGCTAATGTCAGCATCAGAAAAAGCTGCAGACAGATCCACAGAGCACTTCAGATAAATCCATTTGAAGTCAGCCTTTCCCTACAGATGCAGGACACACTAAAATCCAGGAAAAACAAAAACAGGGAGGTGCCCTAAGAGGGAAGCGCATTCCTCTCAGCAGAAGTATTTTTACTGAAGTCAGAGCTCTGTTTAATTCTAAGAAGTAAATGTGTGTGTCTCTGAGGCTTCCCTCACCGGGAACGCTGACTTGCCACAGAAACAGCCTGCATTTGTAACAACAAAAAATAAGTTATAAAATAAGTAATAAAAACCAAGTCAAATGTTAAAAATAAGTAATAAAAAATAAGTTATAAGGTGCCTCTGGAAGGCAGCTCTTCTATGCACGGTGGCTAAAACATTCTAAGGATTGCAAATGGAGAGGGATCAGTAAGAAGGCAGTGGGGAAAATGAATGCCTCTAAGGAGCTTGGCTCCAATGACTCCTACATCTAGTTTGTTATGAGGTACAATGAGTACAGCATCTCAGAATTACTCAGGTTTCTCTCTCTCCTTACTATTAATATCATCTTTGTCCTGGACATCTGTCTTAGGCTTCCCTTGCGTGCCGGGTTCTTTTTCTCGTTTGTGTTTACACTGTTTGTTTTTACCATCCTTCTCCCCCTGGTTGTCACTCTTTTCTTCTGGCTTTTCAGGCTCTTCAGATTTCTTTATTCTGCTTTCATTTATTTCCCCTTCGGCAGCCTTCTGATCCACACAGCCTTCTGACTCTGGGCTTTTCCCTATATGAACCAACAGTAACGAACATTTAGTTAACCAAGATTTGTTTTCCTCTTATTTGTAGAAGGTAGCCCTAAGCCTTGAGCTCCCAAATACAAGAGGGATATTTGAGGAACAGATATTTAAGGAAGATGTCTGGCAACTTAACAATAATAGAGTCAGAGTAGAAGACCCCGACTACATCAGGCACATGCAGTATACTTTGCCCATAAAGATCTTGACAAAATCGATGAAGAGAAACATACAGGGAGTGAGAAGAAGAAAAAGACATTGAAAAGGTTCAGTGAAAAGCCAACTGTTAAAATACTACTTAGATAAGAAACTGGTTGTGAAATTTAACCTAACCTTCTGCTATAAGAAATGTGTAATCCAGAAAACTGTGTAACATTACCCAGTGCACAGACAGCAACATAAACAAGTTCCTCATGTCACCTAAAATGGTCAAGGGAGGGGGAGATACAAACGTGCACTGATATGAGTGCATTTTAAAAGTATCATGAGCTTAGCTTAACTTTCAGCTGTACATTTACACCATCTGCCATTGTCTTGTCTACATTTCTTCTCAGTAAGTGAAGCAGTTACCATAAACAGAGAAAATGCTGAATGAAAGATGAGTTGGAAAAAGTTCTAAACTTTTTCATGTAAGCTGAGGCACTGAAGGGTCTTAATTCTTCAAATAGTTAAGATTCACGTGCCTCTGACAAAGGATTTAAATCAGAAATCGTATTTCCAACTGTCCCTGCTTCAGAAAACTTGAGGTAATATTTTGTAGAGAGGATGAAATAAATATGGGCACACTCAGGCTACCTGAGGTAATCATAGAACAATTTAGATCTTAAAAGCCTGCCAAAGATCCCCTGTTAGAAAAAAACCTGAGATCACAATAGCTGTCTCAGAAAATGGAACTTTCACAGCCTTTCTAAGCAGCCTGTTCCCATGTTCTAACTACTCACAACGTATTTTTAATACCAAGTTGGAATTCCTGGTTCTCAGCTTAGATGCACTGCCTCTCAACGCACGTCTCAGAATGCACCACAGTGCCTCCAAAAAAGCTTTATCTTTTCTGATCAAAAAATATGACCACTAGACATATTACCAGCACGTCCACAGAAAGGATTAGCTCCATTCTGGCTTAAAGGTACCACCCTAAGACAGGACTGCCTTGTCTGCAGTCTGGGTTGATGCAGGGGAAGGACAGTAGTGAAAAGACTGAGGAAACTATTTCCTCATCTGTCACTTTGACTGGTTTCACTGGAAGACAGATTTCAAAACACTACCTTCAGCAAGCCTGTATTCCAGACAGGCATCGTCGCTCTGCGTCAATTCCTACTTAAATACAATCTCACAGACGTAATTCTTCACTTCAGCAGTATCAATGCCCAGAAAAACTCTGCAAAAGCAGGACTCCACAAGGTGGAGTCAGCATGAATTTTGGTGTAGTTTACAAACACAGAGTAAACAGATGCAAATTAGTACAACACTAGATAGAATCAGGTTTAGAAAGATGGGGAGACTCTCACTGAAAGTAAGATAAACATGGTGTGTCATTGCGACTACTTCCACAAATGCTGTGTTGGAAATACGAACACCTTGAATGTCTCAGGAGTCTGATGAGGATTTGATGTTACTTGTTGACCCGTTTCAAAGGCTCTCAGATGGAAGAGTGACTCACCTCTAATAACTCTAATAATAGCAGGCTACTCCGAGTTCAAAGGCACCTGCTGAGATTCCTACTGTATGGTCAGGTCTCATTCTAAGCTTGGCTGTCTCTAATCTTTGCAGCAGCTCAGGTAGTGGAAATGTTACGCTGTCACTTCTAAGCAGATCAGTGGTTTTGAAGTTACTTCTAAATACCTCCGTTTTACAAGAACTCACCGTCAGCAGTTGCTGTTTTCTCAGCTTCTGTGTTTCTGGAGCCAAGCCAGTAAGATTCCTGCACAGGGAAGTACCAAGGCTGTGGTAGCCCATAGTTCCCTAAACCAAAAATAAGTAGGTGAAGTGCCCTTCATAAACACATAAACTACCCAGTAGCCATAAAACTCATCTAGGCAAAGTCTGAGCTATAATTGTGAGCGCTTGCAGTGCTACTGTTCCGTATCAGGAGGTCAAACCATTCACTAAGTAGCTAACAAAAGGGAGTTTATTTCAACAGATAGTTCTTTTGGACAGGAGGAAAATATTGATAACACATGTGATCTGACTTGCCTTAAGATTTTCTTAAGTAGAATGTGGTTTAATTGCACAATGATGCTACCACCTACGTGGGGACAATGTGAATCCTCACCAACCAGGAAGCACCCTGACAGCCCCTCTCAGGGACTTTAAGGCCCACTTCACAGAATCACACAGTCACAGAACCACAGAATGTTAGAGGTTGGAACTTAACACTGTTTATGAAAGTACCTGCTTATTTCTAGCTTACCAAAACCACCCTGTATTTCAGACAAGCTCTTGCACCCCCGTTACTGTACACAAACACTCTGTCTGCATCCACAAGCACTTTGCCTTGCACTTGTTGTGTACTGGAGTACAACCCTTTGAAGGTGGCGGCTGAAACACCTGCTTCTCACTGAGCACGAACGCAAAACCCAAGTGAACTCCACTAGGCAGCAGAAAGCTCACATCGCCAAAGGGTGCCAATGGGTGACTGGCTGCAGGCAGAACTTGAACCAGAGCTGAGCCATGTGGTTCAAAGGATTATCCATGGGAACTCTCAGAGTAAACACAGAGATTGATTCGGTAGGTCTGCACGTATGGTACAGAGTAATGCTGGGAGAAGAAACCCAAGTAGGTAGTCAGAGCAAATACTGGGAGGAACTGAAGCTAATGAAAAGAAGCCCTGAGAGGCATGGCTTTTCTGTTAAGTGCTGGCTGAAATACCCAACTTGGGTCTATGAGCAAAAATATTCCTGCTATTTAATTCCTGCTGTGTTCATGGAAATAGTACACTGTTATTCTTTAAAAAAAAACACCCCAGAGTTGCAACATGGGCTTCTCCACCGAGGAACTTTTAGGAAAGCTACAGCAATTCAGATTTGACAATAAGTGTGTTGAAGTAGCATTAAGCTTTTTAGTGAGGATACAATTCTTAGAAATTGAGAAGCCATTAATTTGGTGTAACAGAGTCCGTTTTGGTAGAGACACAGGCAAACCAGACCTAAGGTCATACTTCAGTTTTGAAGGAAGCATCTCTTGACACATCTAAAAACATTTAACAAATCCTTACGTTTTCTTGTTTGGGATTAACTGTCATAAGCGATGTGTGCAGAAAAGAACCACTTTGCCTTACACATCATTACATTTTCCTTCACAGCCAGAAGATCTGCAAGATCTCAAACGCTGAGTAACCGCTCGAGAAATTAGAAAAAATAAAAAAAAGAGACAGCCATCTGCCAAGAAACACATTCTGGAGCTGCACTGCACACGTGGGAGTAATAAACTAATGAAAAGAAAGCTCACTTGCTTACACAGTGTAAGCCTGTGTTTACCATATTTTAACAATATTCAATAAGGAGCAAGATAACCACTTCAGCTAGATGGGCAAACCATTTCCTCACAAACAAAGTTCTCAAACTTTGTCATTCACAACAAAGAAAATCCATTTGTGAACTAGAACCAGGATTTGCATTTAGAAATGACCTAAATCCACACAGGAACTTTCACAGCTGCCTAGGACACAGTGTATATATCAGGAAATACTACCACTCCTTAATTAACAGTAGCCTAATGGGACTGTGAAATACAGAAATAACAATTCACATATATTTTCAAGTGTAGGAATATTTCACACTAGAAATGGTTGAAAGTTCTGTAAAGAAAAAAAAGTGCAGAAATTGGCTTTTAATAGATTGGATATTTGTAGAATTAGTTTCTGTTTAAACTTTAAAGTAGAACCACAAATTGCACCTTCCTCCTTCTCATTCTTTCATCCTTTTTCTTTCTATTTAGGACTGATTAGACTAATAGTTTAGAACAACCACCACTGCTTTGTACAAATAAGACACTGACTTACCTGGAAAAACATTATCAAGATACCAAGAAAGTATTCCGTAGAGAAAAGCATCAAAAAGCATCATTTTAATGGAAAACAGAAAGCTGTATTCATCTCCTTCCAAGGGACTGGTTCTGATGTTACCCCACTGCAGGCCAATACCTTGCTCTTCATAGCGTGACAAGTATTCCGTACCAAACCCAAAAGCCACCTGAGAAAGCAAACTCTGGAAAAAAGGAAAAAGGACATTCAACTCAGAGGGACGTTCTGTAAAGCAAGCACAAAAAAAAAAAGACACCCTTTAGGGACTGGACTCCAAAACTTGGTAATGCCTATCAAATGAGAAGGGAAAAGTGATTTCACTTTTATATTGGATGAGGATGTTTAATCCTCTGAGTGTTGGCAATTCCAAGCAGTATTTAGTCATAATAGACAAAGCCAACCTTGGTTATATTCTCTTTATCTGCTAGGAAACCTTCACAATTTGTTTTTTTCCGTTAAGGTATCTGTTCAGAAACACTACAGATGCATGCAGAAATTTGTAGGAGTTCTACACTGGAGAAATCAAGTATTTCCTGAGTAACAACACAGAAAGCAGACTGGATGCTCAGGATAAGGAAAACCATCCCCTCCCCTGGTGTGTCTGCTACTTGGTTCTCACACAACAAACTAATAAAGCAGTATGTTACACAAACATCCTCTTCGATGCTGCATTGCAAACACAGAGCAAGAAGAAATACAGTGATGCTGTGGCAGGGGGATTGGACTAGATGATCTTTCAGGGTCCCTTCCAATCCCTAATGATTCTATGATTCTATATATAGTTCAGCTGGGAATGCTAGAGCTCAGGAAAATGAAGTGATTCTCAGTGGGGCATTATCGTAGTGTCCTAAGCACAAAATGTTTGGCTTTCAGCATTGCTAAATTACTTTATTTTTTACTTAGAACTGTTAATTTTTCTCTTCAAGGCTCCCACACACGCACACCCCACCTCTTGTCATCCCTTGCAATTAGGTAACTCTTCTACAGACAGACTGTAATTCAGACAAACTATATTTAGGCAATTGTCGTCTTCTTCAGGCAAACGTTTGCACTTTATTGCATCATTAACTGGGAGAACAAAAAGCCTTACAGACTACAACTGTACAGTCTATCAGTTAAGAAGGCCATATCAGCCTTTGGATCGAGGAACTTGGGTACAAATCCTAACTCCAGGTTCAGGTAAAGAAGGAATGAGAACCTTAGTTCTTCTCATCCCTAGGTCTTGCCCTGTTAACTATGTTAGACCACACAACAGTTAACTGACTCTATTTTGTGAATTGACTTTGTGTTTATTAAACATGCCCAAAGTTAAACTTGCTTTGGCTTATAAGGAAGATAACTCTTTGAACATTATGCTGATTTTCTAGCACTCAAAAAGCAAAAGCAATTTTACTGAACTTCCTAAAAGCCAGGAAAATATCTTTGAATCACCAGGCCTGCTAAAAGCTTAGCCACCTGCAATCCCTAATTGTTTGAGAGAGATTCAGAGGTCTCCCTCTCTGAATCAGCAAATCAGAGAGGAAGAGGTGTGTAGTGCTTTGTCACCCATGTATGCACAGTGAGAAGGACAGCTGAAATTTTGCCCCAAAATCAAATCAGCGAGAGGCTTACCGCTAGGATCTTCAGATTAACAGGCAAGCGGTCCTGCCAGACAGAGCAGACAATGTGGGGCAGGTACAAGGTGAAGTAGATGACTCCACTGCAGGCAGCTGCCAGATTTGCTTTGGAGAAGAAGGTGCTGAACAAGAAACACTGCATTATCGTGGCTGTGGTGAACGTCAGTAGGAACAGAAAGAAGAGCAGGGGACTGCTGTAGTGTAGCACTTGTCCACACTGTAAACACAAGG
This sequence comes from Rhinopomastus cyanomelas, assembly GCA_013400115.1. Classification (NCBI taxonomy): domain Eukaryota; kingdom Metazoa; phylum Chordata; class Aves; order Bucerotiformes; family Rhinopomastidae; genus Rhinopomastus; species Rhinopomastus cyanomelas. The sequence continues at coordinate 210,643 of VXBP01007492.1, forward strand.
AAAATGGCAAAATTTAAAAGCATTGCCACTTTCTGAACTAGCTGAAAAGGTCAGGATTGTCACTGGCACACAGCATGCACCAGTAATATGTCAGTCTTGCTTATCTAACATGACTTCAAATTCCCCCTGGCAGCAATGTTTCAATACCTGAGGATGTTATAATAACAAATCCTTCACCTAACTCCACCTCTGTTACTGGATTGCGACTTCAGGATAGTACAACAGGCTGTGGAGTTCATGTTCATAATTCAATTAAGGTTGTAACTGATTGAAAACAGGCATTCTGCGCTGTCTTAATGAGCACATGATTCCAATCAAGATATGCCTGCTTGAAAATTCACACATCTTCAACAAAACTATTTCAGCTAACACAATCAATTTTCACTGACCTCTTCTCACCTTCCCCTCAGTCCACTCACTCATGTGCAGGAAAGGCAACACAAGGAAGGTCGACAAAATGGACCGTAAAAAAACAAAACGGGAAAAATATAAAGCTTCTGTATCTAAATGAGATTCAAACTCCAGAAGGGTATCACAGCTGAGGAATCCAGGCACACGTTCTTGGAGATTCTTCAGTACCAACTAAAGGGGGTGAACTTTTATCGACCTTTCCTCCACAGAGCGTTGGTAGAAGAAAAGCTTCTTCCCTAGAATAGTTGTCGATCGTCTATTTACTCCCAGGAAACAACTTGAGACCTACTTATTAGGCTCAACTTTGTTTTGAACCTTATAAAGGCACAGGGCCTCTTAAGAGTGATTTCTTTATTTGATACAATCCCTAAGAATTTCTTGACAAAGGTGCCTCACACTGGCCTCCTGAAATCCAGCAAAGGAAGGTAATTACAGCTATAAGCACATTCTTCTCTGGTATTAACTACCTCCAGATTTTTAACTAAACCAGTGCAGCGTGCCAAGTAGGCTTTCTCTATGCACCCTAGCTGTACTGGAACCACAAGGAACTAGAACAATGCATGAGGGCAGGCTGATAAGATACGGTGAACTCAACACTAACTGTGCTGTTACACCAATACCAGTTCTCCACATTAGCAAAGATGTAAAGGCATTCTTCCTTATCAACATCCTACAGATTTATGTAACTACACAGAGCAGCTAGGAGGAGCTTGGTCATCAGGTGACAGACAGAAGAGGTAGCCCTTTGAGACAACGTCCACAGCATCCTGAAATTTACCAAAATCACAGCAACTTGAAGTCACAGGAGGAAGAGGTGTGTTTTGTTGGTTGTGGGGTTTTTTTGTTTCAGATTATCCTGGAAGTTCAGTCCTTGCAGTCTCCTTTTCCAGTGAAATAATGGCATAATTTCAAACTAGGCAAACACTGAAAATTACCAGTAAATCACACAGAGTAAATTTCAAGCTTTAAATTCTTCCTATTATGACCCATTCTGTTTAAAGCTGCTACTATTTTTGGCAGATCTACCTGTGTCTACAGGAAATACAATGTGCACAATAATCAGTTTGAGGTATTGACCTGCATGGATCACACAATAAACCTTACTAGTGAATTTATCTTTCTGTCTTTGCCAAGTGCTGATGCTCTCATGAAATCTGTTTAGAATAATGCTCCTGCTACGTGCTGTGAACAGAACAGGCCACCAGCCAGTCACATTTCCCTATGAATGGCTACTACTATTCTTTCTCAAGAGCAAACAGGTATCAGCAGTGCAAACACAACGGGGAGTGGCGATCCTTACCATAATCAGTGCTGTGAGGAGGAACGTGCTCACAGCCATCACGATGAAGCTGTCTAGGAACCAAGTGCACCAAATCACCCCGTTAGTTATACCCCGGTTCTTCATGGTCTCCTTCAGCCGCAGCTCTTTCTCCAGCACTATACTCTTCACAGTCATGGAAACTGAATATACCCAAGCTAGGACCATGAAGATGGGGAAGGCACGATTTAAGGTGATCATGAAGCTACCAAAGGAGGAAGAGAGAGAATAATTGCATTGAGGTAAAACAGAGATGAAAAGCCAGAAGGAAAAGGAAAAGGAGTGGGGAAGAACGCTTTTATGAAATGTGGGACTGAAAATTCTCAGTCTAAACATCATTAATATGTTTGTAGCCTAAATATTCAAAAGCAATGTAAATATTAATGAGCTTATGGTTGCTGCACAGCTATGAGACAGATACATGTTACTTCTATTTTACAAAGAGCTTCAAAGGATGTCTGGAAGGCTACCAGACATGAAGTGGCTCATAAAAAGTGCAATCTCTTCACAGTGAATTGCCAGAATGCTTTTGACTGTGATGTACAAAGAGCATTTTAAGACATATGCTAATGCTAAGTTTGGGAGTGTCCTTTTTGTGCTTCCAAGGTTCACTGGCAAAGAATTGAAATTAAGCATTAAAGCCATCAGATGCTGCCAGGAGGCAGATGAAATTCATACAAGCCATCATTCAGGGAATGTGCTGGAACTGTCCCACACAGCACCACTGAGACAGGCTGTTGCTGGTGGCCTTTCTTATACCATGATGAAAGTGCTGCTCCCTTTTCTTTCCTCTGTCTCATCCCAGACTCTATGGCTGCTCAGCCCTTGCAGCATTCCTTGGTGAAGCACTGCCCCAGATGTGCTGTCAGTGTGAGAACAAAACTGTAGGGATGAAAAAGCTAGAAATGTTTTCTATGAAATAACCCCGAAAAACAAATTGACTGGATTCTTTAAAGGCCAGAAGATTAGAGCTACTAAAATCAAAGAGGACCAAAAAGCTTTCCACTTCCTCAAGCTGAGCACTACAGAACTACATGTTTTGCTCTATGTATAATCATAGCTACTCCATTGTCAAAACAAACTGCAAATTGTCACTTTTGTCACTAAAAATTCCTCTCTGGAGACGTTTAAAACCCGCCTGGCCATGTTCCTGTGCCACTAGATCTAGGTGACCCTGCTGTGGCAGGGGGACTGAACTGGATGATCTTTCAGGGTCCCTTCTAGTCCCTAACGTTCTGTGATTCCGTGAAGAGCCATATAGTCTGCTGAAACAAAAGGATGCTTTACTGGAATGGGCTGGGGTACCATGGGTTTTATTTGCTGGAGGACACATGTAACCCAGCACCTGGACACGCACATCACAACACACATGTTTCACCATGAGGATGTGCTGGCTGCACTCAAGCAGGGTCTCTGCCAAGGCTGTCACTGGTTTAACTCTCAGCCCTGAAACCTGTGTGGCTGCTGCAGGCTTAGGAGAACTTTTGAACAGGTGTGGTTTCCACCTCTGCAAACAGCAGGCTTGGACAACGTTTTGTCAGACTAACAGGTAACAACTGACTGGTTGATGAGAATGACAGGTCAAATTACGAGCTGAAGTACTAGCATTTGCCTGCCCAGAGCACAATGACAAAACCACTAACTGATCTGTACTGCTTGCTTTTCTGGTTTGTTTCAGTGCAATGTGTTCCAAGGCCGTTACAGAAGCACAGATGGCACTGGAACAGACATTCCATTAACAGTGCACTTATGTCTCAGTTACTGGTCTTGCACATCTGCACCTTAGGACTAAGGTTAGATCCTGAGAGTCTTCAAGCACACAGCAATCAGAGCATTAATCAGCATTAACACAGACTTATTTTACTCACACATCATCCACAAAACATGGATATGGCATTTGCTGCAAATAAATTCCAAATGGAATGTCGGTGTTAGTCTGGGTCTTTATAATCCCGTGCTCAATCATGTCTTGAAGATATGCAAAGCCTCCCCAGATATAACGTAAATCATCCACAGGATCAGCTCTTGGGCCAGGATCCCAGTACCTCAAAAGAAAATTCACATGGAAGTCATTTGTCTAAACAGTGGCTTTAGGAGAGAGGCAGAATGGAAATAAAGAACTCTGAGCTACTGGAATTGTAGGGGCACTGTCTGGAGTTGCCTTTTCTAGACTTTGGTCTGTCGGATCACATTGCTTGAGAAAAAGTGTATGATCTGGAAGATTCTTTCATTTCCTAATTCACTCCACACTGAGACAGAATAGTGATTTTGGCCAAAATTGACTGTAGATTAATCACACAGCAGAGTAACTGTTCTGGGATTGAAAGGACTATTTTTAAACACAATATCCTTGAAGGTTAAACCAGAACAGCTGGACAGCAACTACCAGACACCACTGCATTCCTCCGTGTAGACAATCCTGTGAAAGTATGTCTTCTGTCTCTTTACATCAGTCCATTTGAGTAGGACTTGAGGAGGAACAGCGGAGTTCTGCTGTCCAGGTGAAGGACAGCTAGTATCCATGTAGGACTTCCTGGTCTGCTTCTCCTAGTGATGGAGCCAACTGAAAATGTAATCAGGTTACAGACAGATTCTGAGCACAGTGATTCCCTTTGGCACATATCCTCGCACCTACCCACTGTCTGGCCAAACTGTTGGCAAGAGTGATACCACTTCTGCCAGTACCTGTTAACTGGGGATGGATTCTGCACGACTGGTGAATGCAGCTGTACTTCATGCACGTTTCCAACGCACATTCTAACATCCTTACGCTTCTCATATTCATGGCATGGCAGGCAAGAACTGAAAAGGAACCATCACTTACCTGTCTTTGATTTTATTTGTTTTCTCCACGGCATCTATGTCCATCCGGATCTTGTATGACACATGTGGTGGAAGGCTGCTTGTTGTAGGCTCCATGTCTGGAAAAACAACACCAGCCCAGAATTTGTTTTCCTCCAGCAGAAGAAGGGCTTGATGAGCCAGCTGAGTTTCATCACTATAACCTTCAAATTTATCCAAGGTCAAGCACTACAAATAAGCACAAAGATTAAAACTGCATCTGAATAAACTTGTAAGAGGTACAAACTAAGCAAATACAAGAGTCTGATAACAGAAAAGGGAGGTAGGATCATCCAAAGTAGTTTTCAGCTTTAAAAGCTTATGCCAAAACTACTAAAAGTTGACCCTTCCTGAAAGCTTCTCCATTCTTGGTCTAATTAGACTTGTTCTCAGCCTTATGCACTCATTCTCACATTTATGTGGAACTTCCGCTGTCTCAGCTCACACCCATTGCCCTTTCTCCTATCATTAGATGCCCCTGAGCAGAGCCTGGCTCCATCCTCCTGACACCCACCCTTCACATATTTATAGACATTAATGAGGTCACCCCTCAGTCTCCTTTTCTCCAAGCTCAAGAGACCCAGCTCCCTCAGCCTGTCTTCATCAGGGAGGTGCTGCACTCCCTAACCTTCTTGTCACAGATCCCAAGAACACCCCTCTCCACTGTATGATACAGTTGCTCCCAACATAGGAAGGACTGACCTTACCTCCAAATACTGACTGAGAACACGGAGCCCCTGGTCTGCAGCGCTGAAGATGTTTCGCCAGTCAAAGTTCGCCATTCCCTTCTCTCGGCTTGCTGGAGAGCCGTTGTGCAGAAAGTTGATGATGTGTTCAGCAGTTAAGCCTTCAGCACGCAGCTGGCTGTTCAAGAAGTCCCTCACTGTAGGGTGCTTCAGAGAGTCCTGAGGAAACACACTGGGTCAGCGTCACCACCGTGATCCTCTTTGCAAGCCTTGTTCACCTCCAGGTTTCCATTCCTACAGCTCTTTCTGAGCTACGAAGCAGCACAAAAGCGTATGCTAAGGGATTAATTTTATGAAGGGACAAGTGCACGGATGAATTTGAGGTGACAGTGGATGAAGAGAAACTCATGTCTAATTTAATACAGAAGAGTATGGAAAACAAGTATTTTCTCTAGTATGAACTGCTTTATAGACTTTAACCACAGATATTACTCGCAAAGCCAGATCTAGGGGATGTAGAAAGAAGTCATTTTCTACAGTAGTAAATTGCTGGGCCCAGCAAAAACCCTTCTCTGGCCGTGCAGAACCCAAGAAAATCAAGCTGTCTGTTCTTGAAGGAGATTTTTGAGAGACAGGGAAGCAGCAGTTGCTGCCTTTATTACGAGATCATTAGCCCGGTTCTAGCCAGAGATCAGATCTGAGGTTTTGTCAGAGATGCTTAACGCATCCAAGAGTAGCCTTCAAACCAAGCCTAGCAGTCAGTCCAACAGTCTTAAACAGGAACAGATTCCTTGCTGTCAAGGCTGTGCTTGCAGCCAAACCTTCCAATTAGTTCTGTTCTCCATTAGGAAAATAAAGGATGGTGAAAGACTGCTCTGACTGAGGATTCCTGACCAACTGTAACATACACGGATCATGTTCATTTGCAGGCTGTTTTGAAAGAAGTACCACAGCTGAGGTCCTACTTCTTCCCAAGCCTTGACCAACAGTCTGAGGCGTTCAAGTTCCTCAAAAGTAGAGTTTGCCTGAGGAATAAAGAAAAGCAGGAAAGAGTGTTAGATAGTTTATATATATTTATGGTACTCCTTCCTAGTCTCAGCATTTGACTTCTGTGACTCGGGTAGCATGGTTTGACTGCTTACTGGTGAAGACTGAGGCAAGAAAGTCTTGAGTACCTCAGCCTTCTCCATATCCCAGCTAACCAGGTCACCTGTTTCCTCCCAGAGGGGGCCCATACTTTCCCTAGTTTTCCTTTCTCACCAATATACCTATAGAAGCTTTTCTTGTTGCCCTTTATGTCCCTGGCCAGACTTAACTCTAGCTGGGCCTTGGCTTTCCTAACTCAGTCCCTGGCTGCATGAACAATTCTTTTATGTTCCTCCCAGGCTACCTGTCCTCTCTGTGGGCTTCCTTCTTACGTGTAAGTTTGTCTAGGAGTTTCCTATCCATCCATGCTGGCCTCCTGGTGTTTTTGCCTGACTTTCTTTTTGTAGTGCAGATGTTTCCACATCTGTAAAATAGATACAAACATCACTATTTTTATGTGGAATCATGCCAACAAAAGGTAACTTGAGCTAGAAAAGGCATGCAGTGAGGACCAGGACAGTACGATTCAGGGAAGACCTGTCTCTGTTTTTGAACAACCAGTAGCTCTGTCTTCTGATGAACATCAGAAGACATGGAGCTCTGAGAAGAAAATCTGATTAGTCTAAGGCAGCTGGCTCACTGTTTTTTCAAGATGTTTCTCAAGATGCTTTTCTTCAGAATCAATCATTTTTGTACTTCAGAACTTCTTACCTGTTTTATGATTTGCCGGACAGGGGGTGAATCAGGCGCAAAGAGGATTTTTCCCATCAGCAGGGGCTTCACAGCACTCCAGGCTATTTTGGTTAGAGGGTTGGATTCCAAGTTCTGGATGAATGCATTGCAAAATGGTGCTAAAGACAGAAAGAAAGTCACTCTTTACATAATCCCAACCAAATCCTACTACGCATAACAGCCTGCAGAGGTTTTTACTGGCAATATGGACATTTTAAACCATTTTGAATCTGCCTGGGTTAAACACATTTATTAATTTATAAATAAACATTTTAATGCAAATAATTCTGTCTTACCTCTGCACTATGAAGTTATGTACTCAGATAGCATTCAACTATCTTGCTCCCTGGCTGAAGAAATTAAGTACTGGGTCTTTAACATGTCTTTTGAAGGTTCAGACCTAAGTAGAGCCAAGTGTCAATACAACAGTGAAAAGCAGGTGTCTCTCTACCGAGAAACTGCTCACCAGTACTTTGTAAGCATGCAGCTGTATCTGTCATAGCAGAAGAGACAGAAATCTACCACCTGCTGTTAGTACTGAAAAAATTGCTGTTGGTCTCCATGCACAGAACAACCAAACAGCAAAGAGAAAGAGACACAATCAAAAGGTAAAATAACAAATAACAGCAGAGACACAATTGGTTCCTCTTACATTCTTGCCTATTAGGACAGCAGAAGGCAAGGAAATGCAAAACTGGTAAACTGAAATACTTCAGAAGGTAAGACAGAGGGAGTCTCTTTGTGATGATGGCAATCATGAGGCTTATGCCTTCACATTGGAAGCATATGTTTTCTTTCCTGTCAGTTCTCTATTCATGAGACTTCTTAGCTTTCAACTATGAAGCAGGTACAATCATTTCACCTCTCACTAAGTTCTTGAATCAACTGCTTACACATGCAATTTTATATAAGCATCAGTACTCTAAGGTAAGATGCACCTGCCTACAGTCTCTATAATAGTTTGGTGGGAAGACTTACTGGTTGTATTATCATAAAGGTAACTGGATTTCTTCTTTGTTGAGTCAATCCCCAGGAATGCTTTGTAGTTATTATCTTCATACCAGTTGAAGGAAAGCACTCTGGATCCACCTCCTTCTGGGTAGCCACAGAAAAGATCAGACAGGGAGCTCACCAAGTGGCCTAAGGATTCTGGTCTTCTCTCTTGTAAAAATGGTTGCAGAACCATCAAAAGGTCCTGAACACTTGGCTTTCTCAACAGCTGCAGTAAGACAAGACTTTGTTAAAAACAGCCCTCAAAGGAGGTCAGTATGTGGCGAGGTCTCAGTTGTTCCAGGACTGGTAAAGTATGCACTCAGTCAGAACCTCATCCTTTTACATCCCCTATGGCAGTCAAGGGCAGCATTTTCACTTCTTGGTCTCTACAGTATTTTCTGCAGAAAATAATAGGCTTTCTAATTGCCAATGCTTATGTCTACATTTATTTTGTAATGAGCATAGAATGAATTTCTAAAAGAATCAGATCTTCCCAAACAGTCTATTTTCTTTCTGATAAAGCACGTAAGTGGATCATAAGAAGAACAAAGGAAAATTATTATTAGATAACTCACCTTTTGCACTGCTTGGGAAACATTAGATAGCACCCTCCCCCACACCTTCAGGTCAGCACCTGGCGAGTTTCTGTCCAACACAGTGGGAAGCTGTACACACAACAGAACAACAGATGAGTTTTGTATGGTTTCTACAAGACAACAGCTATTACAAGGAACAAAATCCAAATGGCTTCTCTTTGGCTCAAACACTTTGAGTTATTTGCAATGGTGAGTCTTGTAAGCCCACCACGTGGGGCCATAAACTCAGTACCCATGCGCAGTCTTGTACAGCAGCCTGTGTAATGTCTTCTTAACACAAGGATGAAACAGTCACAGGTCACTGAAAACACAGCTTGGAATTTGTTCTGTTTATCTATGCTTCAGTGAGCTGGGATTCCTGAGAAGCCAATTTGCACAGAGGCTATTCTTTCAGTGAGATGCACAGACCTGTGGTAGGTAACTTCAGACTTTAGCAAAGGTGGTGATACAGAAGCCCCAAGCCCAGGCCTTGCTTCTGTCAGATGTGACAGAAACAATTATTTCCTCAGGCTCCTGCTGACTGGCCAAAAGGCCCTTCCAGCAGGGGTTAATGTTTTAGTTATCACTGGCTTCTTAAGGAAACAAGTGTTAGATACCACTCGCGTCACTGCATCCTTCTTCGTCAGCTGTCTAAAGAATCACGTGTGCTTGGAGTTAGCACTCTTAAGGCTTTTCCAGGCATCTGTTTCTTCTGCTGTTACAGTAAAATAGAAACTTCTGGATAGCCAGGCTGTCATATTTACGAGATAAGCCTCCATAAAATCTTCCCCAAAAGTGTGAAGCCATACACCTCACTGATTCCCTGCCGTTCTCTTTGGTTAGTAGGTGGTTAAGAATGCAGAGACAGCTGCATTGTGTAGGCACCTGGCAGGGAATAATCAAGGCAGGAGTTTTTTATGGAAAGCTTGTGTTTTGCTGCATGGACTGGAAAGACAAGATAATGGTTCAACACAACAACTGCATTTAAATATTTTAGTTCTATTGCACTGTGAATTTCATCTGTTTCATCTCACAGCAGACTCAGAACTGGACAGGGTCCTGCTGATGACATGTTAATGATCACACGTTGACAACCTTGCTTTTGAAGAGGTAAATAAACAAAGACAACTTGGAACACTGGTGATATGTTACAAAGAAAATTCTTCAAGGGCCATGAAACATCACCCCAAAACAAGACAACATAAGGCAGGATGAGTATGTTAAGACTTACCAGCTGAAATAGCTTAAAGTAATCAACATTTGCATACAAGGCATCTTCTACTCTTTGTAAGCTTTCCTGGGACAAGGCACACATAGCCTTGTGCACAGAAGGGAGGCCTCTTCGGCTGCTGAAGATGATGAAGCGGTCCAGGAGCATCTGACTACAAGCAATGTCCTTCAGAGTCAAGTCAGGGACACCATAAGCAAACTGTAATCAAAAACAGTGTTTCATTTACTGTTGTGGAGCCTTCATATTTCTCAGGAACAATTAAGTATCTACCAAGAGTGGACACCTTGGTATCAGCCCCTGACAGTATTTTCATTAAAACCTGCCTGGATATGTTCCTATGTGACTTGGTCTAGGTGATCCTCCTCTGGCAGGGGGACTGGACAGGGTGATCTTTTGAGGTCCCTTCCAATCCCTAATGTTCTGTAACTATATGAAACCTCTGCCCCTTCCAATTTTTCTGGTAGAGTGGGCTAGTGCCAATCTTGCCTGGACTTCTCACTGCGCTTTAACATCGCTCTCTTACCCTTACAAGACTTAGAAAAGCAGGCCTGTGGAGGAAAAATTCAATACTTTAAATAAAAAAACCCATCAATGTGTGCCTGTTTTGCCAAAGCTAGCAAGATGAAGTCCAAATTGTTTTTTTCAGCTAGCTGTCTGTTTGATCAGGCTTAACTTTCAGCTCTGTGTGTCATTTCCTGCACTCCCAGGCGGCTCAGACCTAGATCTGTAGCCAGCTGCTGGCAACAGTCAGGCTCTAGTAAACAAGTTCTTTTCAGGCTTATCAGCTCTGTGCCATCAGAGCCAGAAAAAGAGCATGTACAATAATATGCAAGCAAACAGAGTATAGAGCAACATGAAGACCTACACATGAACTGTCAAGGCTGAGGCTTAAGATGGCCACAAGTCTAGGTTCTAGTCATGGCACTCAATGGACCACAATGGACCTTAAGTACAGCTGAAGTAACTACCTTATAGGAATTAAGTGATTTATTTCCTATACAAGATCGAGCGCTGAATTCCTATTAAAAAGAATTCTTTTGTGGTCTTTTGAGAATCATGAAGTTAGATTTTTCTGCATCAGTTGCTCTTGTGAGACATAAATTCAGCTGTTGTGACCACATCCCTGTGACAGCTGCTAACAAGACAACTCCATGGGGGCCAGCAACACTGTACTTATCACCAGGTCTCATCTAGCTTCCTCTCTAACCAATGTTCAGATTTCTTTACTTTCCAGCAGAAAGAGAACTACGTCTCTTTGTCCATCAGCACAGAAAGACACCACGTTCCAGCACCTGCTTTTGATGCTGGTTTCCCTCATGCTTTTGGTGGTGGCATTGAAAACTTCAGTCCTGCATACACTGGCAGGCAGAGTTTTTAGAGTAGATGAATTATGCCCCAGAAGTTGATAGAGGCTAACACAGCAGCACACGGTCCACCTGGCACAGCAAAACTAATGAAGATAACATCAGGGAGACAAAAAAGAGACAGAACCCCAGCAGGACATCTCTATATATTACTCCTGTATAATGAGCAGCAAGGAAGCAAAGCCTCACCATCTCAGCTGACATGAAGAGGTGAAAATAAGTAGGATGTATCAATTGATACTGGTTTCAGTGTGGTCTCCTGGCATTGCTACATGACAAAGTGATTAGAGGGGTGAGTACTAGTCAAGACTAGAGCAGACAAGTAATCTGGCTACTGGCCAGACCAGCTGGAACCCTATGGTGCTCTAAAGGAACTGCATGCAAGTTCATTAATGCCATTCCTCTCTCTGACCACACACTGTTTCAGTGTTTGTGTTTTACGTGGCAGTGAAAAAAAAGAACCACCGTGTCTTTCAGTCTCAATTATTCACTTGCTTCCATCCACACATTGACACAGTGTAGAAATTGTTCCAGAGTTCTGATTCTGCAGAATTCATTCATTAAAACTGCATTCCTCACAGAGGTCCCTGCCAGCAGTACATGCAGAGGCAGACTGAACTTGGGCCAAGAGTCCCTTGCTTAGCTGCTTCAAGAGGGATTTGGCCAGTAATTTTCACTTTGAATTTTCTGAGTGTATCTATTAGCCAATCAGAATCTAAGCTAGTAGGACTGCTTCTCCCCTCCCACCTATTCATATGAGACAATGCCATAAAGCCACCATATTAAGTTGCTGATACTAGAGCAGAGAATTTAAGTGTCAAATTAAGAAACTCAAATAGTTCTCTGACGCTATTCATCAGGACCGCTGCCTCATGCTTTTGAGCCAGATCTTCAACCATCAGGATGGATAAACTGCTTAGCAACATCATTCCTTGCTACTCATAATTTGGGAGCAGCAACAGAATTGAGCCAAATATCTACATTTCACAGAACGTTTCCTAAAAACAAACGAAACATCTCTTCCTCTAGACTCACAAAAAACAAAGGGAAAAGTTATATGAACAACCCGTTAGTCAGCAGGTACTCTGAGCACAATGTCCTCACTGAGGCTACTTTGCATAGACAACTTTATAGTCTGCACTGCACATAAGATAACTTGGTAGCTACTAAACTTTACCCACCTGTTCAGGGCGTACTTGAGCGTTAATAAGCTGGAAAACAACCACATCTGGCAGGCCAACATCTTGCAGCAAGAAGGAAGTAAGGGTCTCCCCATCTTTCAGAATATCTAGAATTCGTATTCCCCTTCCTGGATGAAGAAAGAGGCGTGGAGATCAGCGAGATGCCAAATAAAGGAAGTTACAGAAGAAGTCATACCCTGGCTTACACTTGCAAGAAGCATGTACTTTGGTTTAGACACCTAACAGTTACTAGTGGGGTCCAAAAGAATTTTTTAAATTCAAAATTATTCTAATCTTAATGCTTATCAGAAATTGCCAAGTTGACTCTGTATATCTGACCTCTCAAAGATGTTTCAGACTAGAATGTCAGCAATGGAAGTACAGGAAGCATCCCTGACTGCATTTGAAAGTATCTGCCTTTTTTTCTGAGGTAATGCTTGATTTTACATATTCTGATTCAGGCATGCTACTGTTGTTAGTGTCATTTCTTCTGGGCCCTGTGTAAATACATTTAGCCAACCCTTGACATTTACACTGATTTATCATGGGTTGTCGACTAATTCTAGTTAATTTTATTCTATTGCAAAAATGGACCCTTTAATCTCATTTTCCTTGGAGAGGCAGACATTGTTTGTGGTTTAATAGTCATATTAATCTACATCACCAAGGATTAAACTAAAAATGGGCAAATTTTTAGGCCAAACTAATGTGATTATCTACTGTTGAATTAAAATGTACATGAGAGGCCACCAGATTTCCCAATTCCCATCTGTAACAGTAATCCAAATACTGCTACTCTTAAAGGTAAACAGTGCCACTCTTTTTTAAGCGTGACTTTGTCACCAATCAGTATCTCAGTATGAAGTCTGCTGCAGTACGAGCCAAGTACTGAATGAGTTTTAACTTGGTCTAGGTGATCCTGCTCTGGCAGGAGGATTGGACTAGATGACCTTTCCAGGTCCCTTCCAATCCCTAATGTTCTGTGATTCTGTGATCACCCTTCGCTAACAGTAAGCAGAGTAACAGCCACACAGGAAACATGTTCTAACATTGCCAGCCTGCACAGTAACTACCAGTCAGCTCTCAGAAGGAAAAATTCCATAGTCTAAGGCATAGAGACAAAACAATTACCTGCAATTCTTTCAGGATTAGTTCTCATTGTTTCCATAAACTGACTCATAACGACCAGTTCATCCCAGATTCTGCCAAGGTCATGGACTTCAGGGGCTTCCAGCAAGAGTTCCTGAGCATCTTTATATACTCTTGCAAGACTGAAAGAAGAAACAGTGAAGCAAGAATAATTTAAGACTGACGACTCTTGAAAACCTTTCACATTAACAAACCCCAACAGTTGACTTTGTCTGTGTTAAAGATGATGAAAAAATATTTTGTCCTTAGTCTTGAAACTCAAATGTTCAGCTTCATGGTGACAACAGAGTACTTTCAGGTGGTGCATGACTCAGATTTCGAAACCCACAGAAGTTTTCTAGCGTTGCAGAAGGTTGGTGTCTCATACACCTTCTTCTTTAGCCACGTTGATCTTGCTGCAGAAACAGGAAGCATTCACCTCACAGCTATGGTGCAAGTCTACTCTGATTCTGGCCCCGGATCATCTCCAGCAGTCCAATGGGCCACTGTTGGCACATACAGCCCTGCTCAGCTGGATAAGTGACACGGAATCACTCCAACACTGAATCCTCCTAGCTCAGTTTACTCCAAAGCAACGATGGCATTTAAGCCCCTTTAAAACATTTCTTACAGGAGAGGCAGGAAAACAGGAGTGTTGAACTGTCACTTCATCTACTGATTATGGAGTATTAAAACTAGGATGCTATCAGTTTAATATATGAAACTGATGTACTAGAACTGAAAATGGTTGTCTTCCAGTATCTGCATCCTGCTGACTTATTAAATGCACACCTCTCCCTTCTTATTCACCCCACAGAACACTTATTTAAAATATCCTTCAGTGGTCCACTAAAGGACCCTTCTAATTCGGATGAGGCTACTTCACCCTTTGCACTTGCATCACTGATGCCCACAAACGCTCAGCAGGCTATCAGCAGCTGCCCAGCAGGCAAGGCTCACACATACAGCTCTGCTTACATGGAGTTGTTGTAGTTGGACACAACACCTGGACCCTCTCCAGGGGTCGGGCTGCGGAAACAGGGGTTGTTCATGTTACAGAAGATGCCATGTAACCATGGCAGTGTTCCTGCAGATGGCATTGCCTTGTTTGGGAAGTGACCTGCAATATGGAAACACAAAATAACCATTAGATGTCAGAAGAGCAGAAATCTGCTGCTTGCCAGACTCGTGAGACCTCGTCTAAGTCCAATCACAAAACATCTTGCAGGAAAACTAGAGCTTTTTTTTTTTTACTCCTCACTGGTAATTTTTACGATATATGGCACTAACTGAACTGCTTGAACCCAAGTCTGTTCTTTTGCCACTGGAGAATAACACTGGGCAAGCAAGTCCCAGTATCTGTACAGGAAGTTCTAGCCACTATCTAGCACCACTCAGAGCATTAAAACACCTTAAATGTTCTTACATTCATGCTGGCGATACTTCGGATTAGCTTTCCTCAGCCAGACAAGGGCAAGAAATAATGACAGAGGCCACACAAGCTCCACCAAAAAACGTAGCTGGAAAAAAGGTCAAAAAAAGTTTTACATTTAGTTGCCAGAGAGAAAAAGTGAGAGGTATTTTAGGTCTACTTTTGCAATCCTGGGTTCATTAGTACTGTCAGAGCACTGTACACACCCAAAGGTAGTAAGAATTTAGCATAAGCTTACATGCTCTGATCTTCACTTTTACTTCTTTCTGTTAATCATTATTAATCTTATAATGCAGGTAGAAACATGCATGATAAGCTCACTCAAACACCTTATTCAGTAGCGCAGAGACCCCATCAAAGGCCACGTTCTTTCCCAGATCTTTCCATAACACAAACCAGCCTGCAGCTCCCAGTCACGACAGAAAATCGAGGGCACTGCTTTAACACAGAACAACATCCTGCCCGGCTGCAGTTGTTTCTTCCACCTCTGCATTACAGTTTGCTTTACTGCCTTTGTGTATTTTGGCAGAGGTTTGAACTACAACCCTTAGATCATGTGACACAGGCTCTGGGGACCAGCTATGGGATTTCTGTGTCCAGCCAGCGACACTTTTTCCCTTCTCCCTGCAGGAGCCAGGACAAACTCTTTACAGAACCAGGGCTGTAGCACGCGCACAGGAAAGCCCTCCCTGCTTCCTTTCCTTTGCTCCTGCTCCCTGACCAGGCACCAAATACGTTACAACAATGCACACAGCAGCAGAGTGACAAGCTTGAATGTTTGGGGGTTTTTCTAAGGCTGAGCCATGTAGGGCAAAAATACTTTAGGGCATAATTAAAAACACATTGTGGAGCCGCCCTGTTTTGTGCACTGTAGCTTCATCTTATTTATGTTAAGCTTACAGTTATGCTTTAGTTATGCTTACAGCAAAAGGGTAGAAAGCTTTACACCAGACAACCATTTCCTACTTCATGCTTTTTCTCTTATGGCTTTCCTTTCTAAAATACAACAACCATCACCCACATCCCCCCACACCACAACCTAGGAAGTTATGCTAGTCTGATATTTCACCAATGGCAAAGGGCAAATTATACAGTTAATAGAGAAGGAAACCTGCAACTCTTCCTGACTGCTGTGGTACCACTCACAACACAACATTAAAGACCTTTCTCAGCTGGGGGGCACAAGGTCTCATTGACACCCACTGCCATTCATCTGGTAAGATGTTTGGAACAAGAACTATACATCCACAAAGCCAGAGGGGTTGCTGCCTTTCAGGCAGAGCTAATCTGGGTTACTGCACACAGAAAACACAAATTGCTCTGACTTGAACTGAGTAATTCTTTCTGTATCAGCTTCATAGTTCAGAAGGGATTGAAACACAAGGGAAGTTTGCTTTGGGGTTGGTATATAACATGTTGTGATAAAAACTGGCCAAGTGCTGTTAGCCCTCCAATTCTTTTCCACAGGACACACAGGTGTCTCAGAACTCACTAGAAGGATCACGGAGCAGGCCATAAGCCTCCAGAACCACAAGATAACAGGCAGAAAACCCAGCAATGTGTACAGAGAAAGGTAATACCCTGACGGAGCTGTAATGGACCAAGCACAGTGATAAGGCCACGTAAATGTGAGAAGCTTAAAGTGGCTGTGGATCTACTGTTAAATCTGCTGTAACGTCTCTCCTCTTTTCAATTAAATTATGGACTTTAGTAGAAGTTTGGATCTGCCTTTATTTACAGTACTGCAGGACGGTTAACAAAAAGACACAGCTACTTTGGACATCTTGAATTTTTGTTTCTTTGTGTGGAACAATAACCAGGTAGGTTTGCATCCTTCAAAAAGGAAACTACGTTTACTGACTCTCTGGTACACGTTTTGCTCTTCAGAGTGGAGAAATATTCCTCTACTGTGGATTAAATCACTGTGCTTACAAGCTAGAAATTATCATCACAGAAAGGGATCTCTGGCAACACCAGGAAACATCAAGTTGCCGTGTTTGAAAATTCTATAGGTCAAAGTAAACATGAAAAAAGACAGTGCCTGAAACCCAAGCAGGCACTTGAGATCATGTACCTCAGCAGCATTTCATACGGTATTTCATACACTGAAATTACTAAAGAATTGCATAAAGATCCACTTGGGAAAAATGTAAAAAGCATCCTCCAATTCTCCCAGTAAACACATTTGAAGATCAGAAAGATGTAGGGTTTCTGGTTCAGCTTTGTGGTGTGTTTTCCCCTCCCTCTCTCTTTTTTTTTCCTCCTGAACCTGCTAAGTGAACTACTGCAGCTCCTTGACAACCGCTAACTGAAGTCCAGCTTCAAACAAGGGCCCTTACATCTGGTGTAATTTAGCTCAAGTACCCGACACTTTCACACTGTATTACATCATGAGCTGGCAATGTTCTGTGAGTCAGCACTTGATGGCAATGTAGGCTGTGGGAGAAAGTCCGCTGGGAAGATACGAAAGAAAGGGCATTCAGTTTGTCCACGAAAACATTCAGATAATCCTTTCTTCCTGGAAACTTCAGCATGTGAGTCACTTCCTAATGACTAAAATCGGGTCACTGCAGGTAAGCATTTCAATTCATCACACAGTTCAGTTTGACCCTATTGATCTCTGTTAGGGCAAAACTGTTTGCATGACTTAACAGCTTCACAGAGCCCTAATGCACTTCACTATGAGTCGTTTGAAACAGCTAGTGTATTATCTTTACAGGAGCTCACAGGGACTTTCTTTGCCTGGATAAAAGTACCAGATAATCAAGACCCTAATTTGAGGTTTAAGACAGTATTGTAAAACCTAAGAGGTTTTGAAAGGACTTAAAGTACTTTTAATTTCCACTTCACCTATATAATTCAGCGAAATTAAAAAAAAAAGATGAAATCTGTGTAAACTTTAGGGCCCTAACTGGATTCCTATCTACACACAGATGGGTGTCAGGAGCAAAGTCATTATTATGAAACAAACCTCCCTGAGGTGAATGGTGTCTATGATGCTTTCTAACAGCAGATGTCTTTTATGTGGAAACACTAGCCCAAATTCTTCTCCTAGTACACAATACTATTTGTGTAGAAGTATCCTAAGTTTAGTTTGTAAACAGCAGCTTTTCAAACTGCACCAGATGAGATGGCAGACAGCAGGACCAAAGATGACAGTTGATTATTCAAGGAATTAATTAATGCTTTTTACATGCTAAAAACATACCAGTCACTTCATCTTGTAGAGAGGTTCAAAACTGAAATTCAAAGACTAATACTTTACCTTTTGTCTTTTCCGAAGGATCCAGTTCTTCCACAGCAGAAGTCGGACTTGCCTGAAGAAGCTCATTCTTCTGAATCAGCACTGGACATTAGTTTATATAAACTGTTTAGTTATTATGATAAGGACAGATTCAGGTTTTCCACTCACACACAATAAACGTGTGTTTGTTAAGGCAGTCTGCAATGGATTTGATAAAGCAAATCCCTTTTGTTACTATTTTAAAAAATGCAGGACCTCATATTTTTATAAATTCAGCAATTCCCACTACACTTTAGCAGGGATAGAACAGAATTTAAAACATTTTATGCTCTCTTTTCTAGGGTCCTGATTCAACCCTCATTAACTTTTATCTTCAAAAGGCAAAAGGTAATTTGACGTACAAATATAAATTCCAGATATGGGAACTCATCAAAAAATACTAACCACTTGATCTGGCGACCTGCAGCAACTTCCTAATTTATAGCTGCTTTGGGGATCTAACTGACTGAAGAGCATTCTTCACAAACAGTAACTGTGAGAGTGTAGAAATAGAATGTTGGGAAGCACTTTCTAACGGTAAGAATGGTGAAGTTGTAGAATTGATTGTGTGAGAGGGCTGTGGGGCCTGTGTTGCTGGTGATCACTCAAACTGCTATCAAGACTGCTCATGGATTAGGTGATTTGTTGAGTCTCTCTTGCCACTACTCTTCTAGAAATTGTGTTTCTGGAAAATCCATTAGCGGACATTTTGTCCGCTCTCTAAAGACAAAGTCCGCTGTCTAAGAGACAATGTTTGGAAAACACATGATAATGTTTTAGCCTGTGAATCAACCAAACGTTAATTAAAAGCATTAAATAAAAATCTGTAATTAATATTTGACTGTTTCAGAAAATCTTCTCAGGGTCACATTTCATGAACAACAGCAACAAACAGTAGCTCTTTCTTGACTTAATCTTGGAGGTTCAGTAGAACATTCCCAGCCCCCAGACTGTCAACAGCAAGTTTGCAAAGCCTTCTCTTACCCTGCTTATACTACACCAATTAAACCTTATTATCAAAAGCTATCAAGAATTTCTCTCAACTGGCTGTCTCTGGAAGCCATTGTCTTCTAAATTTAATCATTGCCTACTGCATGTTCCTGCTTTGTCTGAGGAGCCCGAGCTCCAGTGGTACTGCTCCATCACAGTGTTCCTCATTACCATCAGGTTAAGAACAGTGCAACACATTTATGAATAATCAAACTCTGTAACAGTGTCACAACAAACCAGTGTCACTCTTGGTAACTTTATTAGCCGATTGCTTCAACAGTATGTCTGCTGATAGGGCCTCAACAAAGACAGAAGTGTTTCCCACTATTTCAAACCACAGTTCATCAGATGTTCAGTATTTTCTTTAAACTCCACTTGTTCCAGGAAAGTGGCACAAGTGGTTCTTTCTATTGGAGACAATGTTTTAGAAACCATCAAATTCTTCTAGGCTTTCTACACAAATGAGAACTGCAGTACCCAGAGACTATTTTTTTCCCACCCCATTCGTGTTCACAAATGAGACTGACAAAATTAACAGCTCTGCTCTGCTGCTCTGCTTTCTTGGGGAGATGCCTGCAAAGTTTGTTCCTCTAACATCAGCATGGGCAAAAATAGAGTTCAGTACATTCCTTCATGGACTATCACTCTTTAAGACCAGACAGCAAGATACAGAATTAACTGTTCCACAACACTTCTACAGGAGAATTCTTCAGATCTGATCTTTTATTTTTTATTTTCTGGAGTTTGCAATATGTCAGCAAGCTGTAAAATCACACAGAAATACGTTAAACTAAATATGTGACCTTATGTGTGTTCGGATTTGGACCTCCAGAGATGCAGAGGGCTTTGCCACAAATCCATCCTACTTAGGTACCTAAGATTGACAGAATCACGTTACCTTTTAGGGCCTGGAGAATAAATCTTACAAGGAGAGACAGAGAGCTGGGGCTGTTTAGAATTACACAATCAGAGAGGAGGCCTAGGGGAGACTTCACCACTTGTCTACAATTATATGAAAGGACATTGCAGAGATGTTGGTGCTGGTCTCTTCTCATACATAATTATTGACACAGCCAGAGGGAAGGGTCTCAAGCTTCAATAAGGTAGGTTTAGACTGGACATCAGGAAAAAATTCTTCCCAGGGAGAGTGGTCAGGCACTGGAGCGGGCTGCCCAGGGTGGTGGTTGAGTCTCCATCCCTGGATGAGTTTAAAAGATGCTTTAGATGTGGTGTTAGGGGATCTGGTTTAGGGGTGAACTTGCAGGGTTGACAGTTGGACTTGATGACCCCAAGAGTCTTTTCCAACCTGAATGATTCTGTGATTAGCAACAAATAGCTCATCTCACATCTTCAATGTTAATTAGCTCTAAAGCTGTATAATCAGACCCAGAAGCACAAAAAAGGCACCAAGCTGAACACAGAATTCTTTAGAAATCTTTATCTGTAAGGGTTAAGACACAGCAATGCAGAAAAACCTCCCAGCGGTGCTCACACTGGCCAACAGCTCTATACAAGCTTTGTCGCAGCTCCTTGCACTGCCTCACTGTGACTGTTCCTGCAAGTAAAAGCTGAGCATCAACCCAGCTCACATTATTAAAAAAACCCAAAGATGTTGCAATGTTTGCCTGTTTCTTTCTCCATCACAGGGCTTTGGGGAGACATTTGAGAATCCTTCACACAACATAATTTCACTGAATGCAACAACCAACAGGTTTTTCCACCAGACCACACTGCAGCTCTGACAGCAGGGCATGGTATACAGCACACTGGCACTTTCCCAGAGCCATCTCAGGACCCTCAAGCCTCTCCACAGACTTGCCACCAGAACTAACTTTCACCCAGCTTCCTTCACAAAGGATGACACAGCAAACTCCTCTTTTACAAGTGGCTTTGATCTAATTTGGGTTGGACATATGTTCACCTCACAGCTGAGACTCACTCTGCTGCAATCTTGACAGAGGAACAAAGGGCTTTATAAAGCCACAGAAGGAAGTTTACTGATGAACAGCAGTGCAAAGCAGAGAAATAAGTGCTGCTGCTGCCCAGCTGTAGGTTGTGTTTAAGCACGTGTCAGAGGCAAAGAGACAATTTAATAGCTTTATTCAGCAAACAAATATTTTAATCCCGATATTCTAAGTCAAGTTATCTTAAGAAAATGGATCCTTTTTTTGCCGCCCGCAGCTCTAGAGACAGCTCCAGGAGATTAAACTAATCTCTCCTAATTCAAGTTTTACATCACAATTGAATGACGGTATGTTTGTTTTCCAGGTTCAGCTACATAAGCTGTGCCCGTGACCCACTTTTGCTCTGTAAAGTGTGGCATTTTTGAAAGTAAACACAGAAAGCATATGTATGCGCTATCATTTCACATGGGAGGTGACAGTACAGTTCAGTTTACGAAGCACACTGCACAATCTGTTGCAGCTCTACCAAGTTATTACTATCACCTAGGTATTCCCTAAAGATCTGTACTTTGTTGCCAGCAGCACAAAACCCCCCAACATTCCGTTTATGTACCAAAATAAAATGAAGTAGTGAGTGGAAATAGAAATTTGGTGGCGTTATGCCTACAACACATACCTGGCAACATAAAAGTTCCCCTGCAATGTCACAGAATCACAGAACCCCTTCCAGAGTTACTTTAGATGACCTCCATTCTGTCCCTATAGACTAGATGTACATTAGCAACTGCAGCACATCAGGTACACTGCTGAAGAATGGTTCAGTTCGGTTTCATCCACAAAGACTCCAGTTTGCATGCTCTGAGATCACTGTTCTGTGAACAGCATGTAACAGAAACACAGAAGATTAAGGAAGGGACCTTGAAAGGTCATCTAGTCCAATCTTCATGCCACAGCAGGATCACCTAGATCATATCCAGGCAGGTTTAAAATTTCTCCAGAGAAGGAGACTCCACAACCTTCCTGGTCAGACCATTCTAGTGCTCTGTCACCCTCACCGTGAAGAAATAACACAGTCAGTTAAAAAATAAAGTCACTTTAAAAGCATAATCATGCTCTGAACTAAGTTACCAAAGCACATGCAAGCTAACTGCCTCTGCAGAGCGTTTTGTGTCACCTTTCTGGCCAACTCAGCTAGGCCTCTGCTACCGTCCAGAAGCTAAACAATGGGTTTGCAATCAAAACCAAAACTTTAGTTAAATAGAAGCAATCAAAAAACCAAGCTGCAAAACTTCCCACAAAAGCTTACCTCATGTGTGAGCACTGCTGTGCTCTGGGAACCAAAAAGCCTTGTGAAGGAACGTTCAGCTCGGCCGCCCAGAACCATACCTTGGGTGCAGTTGGCACTCGCACGACAACACTGCTCGCTTGTAAGGAGATTGTTTTAATCCCCTGCTGGATGCACAACAGCTCAGTCCCCGAGTTTCAGGGCTCCCGAACAAAAATCCTCCCAAACATCCAGTATGATTGGCATGAACACAAAAAAGTCGGTGCTAGGAGGCTGCTGGTTGTGAAGGTATTTTCTTCAAACCCCGTGTTTGAAACAGTGGTCTCAGCAGAGCGGTTCTGGTAGCGTCAGGGGCCGTGCTGAAGGCCGCGCAGAAGGCCGTGCTGAACTCACGGCTGCCAAGACTAATTAGGTCAGCAGTTTCTGGAAGCCGGTGCTCTGCCAAAGCTTTAAGCGGGATGAGGCAGCGCATTACTTCAGAAAACCCAACTACCAGGAAAATCCTATAGGTTTCCTCCCCAGAGGACAAGGAGGCACTTCGCACGGCCCAGAGCCCTGTTACCTGGAGCGGAGGATTTCAAACACAAGACTTCGGGAAATCTGCATCAGAACGTTAAGAAACAATAGGGGCCATTAGCAACACTTCCATTGGAAAGGAAAGCCGAGCTTTGGCCCTCAGGTTAAGGCTCGGCCGTGGCTGGTCACGTCCCGCCAGCGCCCGCAGGTCCCTCAGGGCTCCCAGCGGCTCCGGGGCCGTCTGAGGCCGCTGCGCACAGGGCGGGAAAAGCCTCGGAGCAGCCGCCCCTTCGAAAGGCCGCCTCGGCGCCAAAGCGCAAACTCTCCTAAAAAGTTCTAAACATGCCTAACAATTTCCCGTTTCAAAAGTCACACGGGGGCCCCTCAACCCCTGTCCCACTTTATCAAGAAAGTCGGGGAAGAACCGTCCACACTCTGCCTCCAGCCCCTCCTTGTGCTGTCACCACGGCCAGCAGCAAGGGCCCAACTCCTTAGGAAAGCTTCGAGCTTTTCATTTCCAAAGCAGCACAGCTTGCTCCCACACTTGTATTGAGTGAACGCTATCAAGAGGCTGGGACACGCATAACGAACAACGTGGAGGTGATTGCTTTGCCATAAACCAACTCAGTTTGGGGACACGGACTCACCCGCAGGCAGGCTGCTGGCAGGGGCTCTGCTCACTTGCTCCAGGAGCCGTCAGGCTGTGGGAAACCCTGAACAGGGACCCGAAGCACCCCGAGAACAGCAGAAATCTCACGCTACAGCAAAACATGGAAGCAAAGGGTACATTAAAAAGCATTGGTTGAGAGAGATTTCCCCGTTTCTCACAGATGGGTTACGTGCCGTCTTCATTCTCCATCTCCAGGCTGCTCTGGGGAGTACTGGAGACCTTCCATCCAACAACAAAAGCACGTTTTATTACAATTTTGCAATCCATTAGCACGTTAACAGATTAGTGGAGAGGTTTGACATGAAAGATTGTCCAGTTCCAGTCCCCGTGCCATAGGCAGGAACATCTCCCACTACATCAGGTTGCTCAAAGTCCGGTTCAACCTAGGCTTGAATGCTTCCAGGGAGGAGGCATCCACAACTTCCTTCAGTAACCTGTTTCAGTACCTCACCACCCTCACAGCAAAGAGCTTTCTAAAATCTAATCTCAATGTACCCTCTCTCAGTTTAAAACCATTACACCTTGCCCTGTCATAACACACCTTCATAAAAAGGCCCTCATCAGCTTTCTTGTAGGTCCCTTTTAGCCACTAGAAACTCAGCTCTCACAGCCTGTCTTCACAGACGTGTTCAAGCCCCCTGCTCTTTTTCACAGCTGTCCTCTGGACTAGCACCAACAGGTCTGTGTCTTTCTTAGGCTGCAGACCTAAGAACTGAGATTTCAATTCAGTGCTCAACATACAGTAAAACACTTAAAAACAGTCAAACAATGTATGTAATAATAATTCAATTCATTTGCCTGCATGTGGCCTTAATCTACACTGACTGGCACCATCCTTTTGCAGCTAAGTTACAGGTTCCCTGCACCCCATTCTCAAAGTGGAACAAACTCTCATCTATGTCAAGAAGCCTTCACCCTTGTCTTGTACAACTCACAATGCTAGTCTGGCCAGACAAGGCATCCAGCACCTTAAGCTTTTCAGTAGCATGAGACAGCTCCTCATGGTTTAGGGGTGAATGTGTAGAGCAGGGTTGATGGTTTGACTCGACGATCCCAAGGGTCTTTTTGAACCTGAATGACTCTTTGATTCTACGAAACAGCACCTAGCATGGCCAGAATAATCTCATGGTAGCGTGGGCTTTGCCCCAAGTGCAAGTCATGCATCCGTTTAAGTGTGACAAGGCATCACAAGTTCAGCATTACACGTTCAACACCTTTTCTTCTGGAAAATAAAATCAGATTATGCCCACTGAATGCAGTGGGGGATTTTAGTTAGGATCCTTTGGGCAGAGGGGCAAAGGCAGTGGAGTAGGGAAGTCCAACATACATTGTAAAACCAGAGAACTGATGCTTTGCTTTCCCTGTCCTTTGAGAGACCTCTTAGTTCTTACATCAATTCAAAGTACCATGCTAAAACAACTGTACAGTACAGGATGTGAGAATGCGGTTGTAGTCACCCTATCTCCTCAGGAGAAGCATGCTACACCCCATCCCCAGAAGACCGATGCAGCAGAAGACTCTACTACTGTAAAGGCCAAATGTCTGTATTTTAATAAGTTAGAAGAAATCCAGATATAGAAGCATAGAGTCACTGAAATGTTAACGAGTTAATATATTTTAAAGCAAATACAACAGTGTACACATAAAACCCATTTAATACAAAGTGAAAAAACATGAGATGCACCCACTGACGCAGAAATTTTGGTTACTTTTCAGCTCTTTCACTGAAACTTGGAAACAATGCTCTTCATTTCAGCTGCACCAAGTGCAACTGATCTACAGCAAGCAAATCACTGCCTTTGCGTTCACCTAGGAAAGACAGTACCTCTGCAACTGGGAGTCTCTCCGGAAGGGCATCCAAACCAACATGCTATGCACATTCGGCCCACTTGCTAGGCTACACAAGAAACCAGCTCTGGATTTCTTGCTGCTGCTGAACAGCAAAGCTCAGTAAGTGCATCCTTGGTGTACAAAAACATTATTAAAGTGACAACACAGACAACTGGCACCGGGTAGCTGTGTCTGCCTACAATATACACATATGGTACACAGTTATGGGCCACGCTGGCCAGTCAGTCAGTCTGTCCAGGAGCAAAGCTTTAATTGCACAGATTAGAAAATGTAAATGCTTTTACAGAGCAAAGCACAAGCTTTGGTTTATGCTTAGACAGTGAACATTAAGACTTCTGTTTTTATTATAACACCTATTGCAAAATATTGGCTCCCTTCACTTCTAGAAACAAGAAGGTTGTCTTCTGTGAAAAGGTGCTCCACTCCATGCAATGAAATGAAGCTCTGTGTCTTGTTCAGTGAAGCTGCTAGTTGTATCTACAGTGGGAATGCATTACATCTTTATGGAAAGCTACTGATTTACAAGGAGTTCGACTTATTTCCTTCACGATTCCCCAGCCCTCCCCCTTCCCCATTTAAAAAAGCTGCAGATATAAAAGTAACTCCAATGTGGCACAGAGGTGGGATGCTCAAGGGAAGGCAACTGCATGCAGCCCAAGAGGAACTTGCACCCTATACAAAATGAGCTTCCCTGTGTTCCAGTTCTTGGATCCTTCTTGGTCTCAGCCTCTGGTAAGTAGGCTTGAGATCTGTGGAGCGAATATCCTCTGAGCTAGGTTTTTGCTCATTTCTGATTTGGTCAGTATCATCTGATGGCAGCGCAGAGTTCCGAGCCAGTTTCACAGCGTTATCCTGGTGAAGCACAGAGCTAGCACTGGTTGGCGCACACGCTTGAGCAAAAGAACCCTCCTCATTTTGCTTTGATTTGCTAGAGGGTGGTTTATAAAATGTTCCTGGGGGTGGCTGCAATGTTCTTGGTACCCTGAAAGCAGCAAGAGGATTGGCATCAGGACCATTCCCTTCTGTTGCTGTCCTTTCTGACCTGACAGAAACAGAGTACGGTGTGCTAGGACGAATGGCACCAGCTGAATTGTTATCAGTGCCGCACGATGAGGATAAGGCACCTGCAGTTCCACACTCAAGCGCTCGGTTCTCCTGAGGCACGTGAGTCACAATCATTGCTGTCCTTGCTGTGATATCATACTGTTTGTAGTGCTTGTCCCGAGGCTTTCGCAGCATCTGGGTGTCGTAACAAGGAAGCCTGCAGCAGGTACTACCAGCAGGGAGCAGCTTCTCCTCCGAAACTTCTTCAATAGTAGGGCTCCTACCAAGCTTCTCCGGACTTAGTGCTCCCACATTTTGTGAGTTTCTTTCATTCAAAACACATGGAGGAAGTATTCGGTCCACAGGCAGGCTCACGGGGCGAGTGACTGGTTTGGTCCTTGGAATACGCAACGGGACTTTGTTAACCTGACGGTTAGTCTTCACAGGAACTAAGTTAACTTTGCAGCTCTCTTCACCTAGAGAAGCAAATGCATCGTTGTCTCTCTCCAAAATCAGATTCACAGCATCACCTAGGAAAACACAAATCGATGTGAGTGCTTCTTTGCATCAAATACAAAGAGAAGTCAGGACACTTTTGCCGACAGGCATTTCATCAATGATCCCTTACAGAATCACAGAACAGTAAGGACTGGAAGGGACCTCGAAAGATCATCTAGTTCAATCCCCCTGCCACAGCAAGATCACCTACACCAAGTCACACAGGAACACATCCAGGTGGGTTTTAAACGTCTCTAGAGAAGGAGACTCCACAACCCCTCTGGGCAGCCCCTTCCAGTGCTCTGTCACCCTCACTGTGAACAAGTTCCTTCTCATGCTGCTGTGGAACCTCCTGTGTTCCAGCTCACACCCACTGCCCCTTGTCCTATCATTAGATGCCACTGAGCAGAGCCTGGCTCCATCCTCCTGACACCCACCCTTCACAGGTAACACCAGCTGAAAATCTGTATAATTAGAGTTAGTCCTGAATAAAGTAACTGAAATCGTATGTAATTAAAACAAACCCCTGTAGCAGCACAGGCAGATAAACACAAAACCAAGTCCTGTAGAAAAAGTACAGTTGGCTTCACAAACCTGGCTTTCCTGGGCAGAAATGTGAATAATTAGAGGAAGGTTAGCAAACCTGGCTTTTTTTGAGCAGAAATATGAGTATCCAAAACGCTGGTAGCTGATGATTCTGTCAGAGAATTAGTCCTCCCAGAGCTTTCTGGTTTAGTCCCAGCGACTGGCAACGATACAGATTCTGGGGGAGAACAATGGTCCAGACATGTCAGTCGCTGGATACTGGTTTGCAGCATCACAGTGGATTTCAAAGCCACAATCACAGCATCATTTTGTTTTTAAAAAAGGGAGAAACCAAGATGTTGTTTCACTGTTTTATCAACATTTTAAAGCTATGACTCCACGAACATGGGTTTCTTGAAAGCCTTTAGAAAGGCTTAACTGTCTGTTCCTTTGACAAAGAGAAACAGTTTATGAAGCAGTAATGAGGAGGTTTTATCACTTCTCCTGCTGCATGCGTTCTGACACATCCATGGCTGCTTATTAACCCACTCCAACACTGACAAAAAGTGCACTAACCAGTTCCAGACGTGTCTGCGTGTTCCTTCGTATTCTTGCCATTGTTTGATTCCAAAACCAAGGCAGTTGTTTCTGAAACTCTTCTCTCACTTGGATTGATCACCATAGCCTGTTAACAGAAGCCAGAGCAAAAGTAAATGAGAACTCAGGAGGAAAGGTGCTCTTGCAGAAAACCCCACAAAGATCCAACCGACGCATGCTCTGGCGCGCTGCAGCCTTTCCCACAGATGGTGGCACAGGTAACACTGCAGCACCACAAGCAGAGTCACTCACTTCCTTCACAGCAACAAACGACTTCCTCTGCTGCTGGGCCTCCCTCTCTTCTGCTGACACAGCAACCCTGCCTGGAACGGCAGTCTCTTCAGACCGAGATATGCTCAGAAGTGGTTTCAAACAAACATCAAAGATCTTCTCGTAGTAGGTTATGAGCAGCTCCACCACCCGGGCCTGGTAAGGGTAATCCACAAGTGAAGACAAAGAAACAGTTGCGTCTGTCTGACGGGGCCTGATCAGAGTTGGGCCAAATATTATGCCAAGGTTGCTGGCTGACATTTTATTTTCACCAGCCTGCTCAGTAACCCTGCACAAAGAAGGAAGAAAAAACAACCCACAGCACAAGAGTTAGAAGGTTTTACTGTTTCAGAAATATTTTAGACATCAAATTGTTATATCTGAAGAGGCTAAAAGACAAATAAAAACCCCAAAGGTGGGTTTTGTAGACCAGCAGCACCTCCACTGCAGATTGTATCTGACAGGGTGTTTTACTGTCCCATTTGCCTCATAACATTTGGGGCTGTTTAGCATTTCTGCAGTTGAGGAAGAGTGGTGAGAGCCTGGAATGGGTTGCCCAGGGAGGTGGTGGAAGCCCCGTCCCTGGAGGTATCACAGTATCACAGTATTATCAAGGTTGGAAGAGACCTCATAGATCATCAAGTCCAACCTGTCACCACAGAGCTCAAGGCTAGACCACGGCACCAAGTGCCACGTCCAATCCTGCCTTGAACAGGTGTTCAAGGCCGGGCTGGATGAGGCTCTGGCCAGCCTGACCTAGGGTGGGGTGTCCCTGCCCATGGCAGGGGAGTTGGAACTGGATGATCCTGTGGTCCCTTCTAACCCTGACTGACTCTATGACTTGGTCTGGGTGATCCTGCTGCGGCAGGGGGATTGGACTAGATGATCTTTCGAGGTCCCTTCCAATCCCTAATGATTCTATGATTCTGTGATTCTATGAACATCTCATTCTATTAAAAAAACATAGCTGTGACCCAGCATTTCCTGTTTTTAGTGGTCGTTGCCAGCTTGGTACATTCTCACCACACATCAACATCCTATCTAGCAACTGGAGGACGAGGAAGGGTAGCTGCAGTTCAGTTACTAACAGATGTACACAAGTTTTAGTTTTCTGTAATAGCCACCAAATCAGTGCCCCATTTTTTCCCCTCTGGGGTCATACCCTGATTTAACTCACACCCAGACTCCTGCAGCTGCCACTAGTTACTACGTGGTGACCCAAACGCTAGCTGAGAGTCACACACAATGGAGCCTGGGTCTTAGTCTCTACACAGGTCTTCTCTTACCTGTGAAGGTGTCCAATGAGGTACTGAAGAGTGTTATAGTTTGGAACAGGCAGTTGTTTCAGAAGATCTTTAATTTTAATGATGATCCTATTCAGTTCAACACACATCGACTGTCTCCTGGACTTGGGGCTAGCTCGTTCCTCAGGTACATTCTGGCTTTCTTTTGCAATTCCAATGAACTCGTTGTAGAGCCGAAACAAAATCAAGGGTTCTGGAAGCTGAAGACATCAGAACATATCAGAAACACACTCAAGCCTGAAGCTGAACATCTTTATTACCTTCCTGTTTTGCTTCGACTCTGGCCTAGCACCTTTTCTGGGACGATGCCATCGTTTACTCCTGCTCATCAGCTAAAACCACAGTCTGTAAAACCCAATTCCAAGTAATAAAACTTGGATTTTAGGGCACAAAACATTAGTATTTCATTGTGATTTCAGTATCATCTCAGCATGAAAGCAGATTTTAGTAGTAAACTACAAGAAAACAAACCCCTCAAACCTGACCTGCCTATTTGCATTGTGACAGCTCAGATAAAGACAAAACATAAGAAGAACTGATAAAACTCACTGATTAGTCTTAAATATGGTTTCAAGTTGAGAATCCTGTCTAAAAATGTCTTGACACTGGATTGGGCTGCCCAGGGGGGTTGTGGAGTCTCCTCTGGAGACCTTTAAAACCCGCCTGGATGTGTTCCTGTCCAGCTGGGTCCAAGTGATCCTGCTGTGGCAGGGGGGGACTGGACTAGATGATCTTTTGAAGTCCCTTCCAACCCCTAATGTTCTGTGATTCTGTGTTTCCAGCACAGTTCCAGTACTTAAAATGACCACGAAAAACAAGCTGACACATCAGCTACAAGGGAATTAACAAGACCAGAAGAATACGGTACTCGAAATCCAGCGCAGTGCCTCAAACTGGTAGCCCAGCACCATGGATAACACGCTGCTGGTTTTATTTGGGTAAAGTACTCAGAGAACATCTTTAATTTTTCAAGAGTGCTTAAACTGAGTGGTGATGATCATGGGATTGGAATGCTTATCTCTTCACAGCCAGTATAAGGAGGAAGAGAGGATCGTGCAGCTAAGGGCCATTCTTTTCAGAGCTAACAAGTTTTTGGAGTGACTCAGTCATTTCCCTGGGCAACATGCCAGCCTTATTTTTCCAGGTACATATTGCTTGGGAAAACTCCCCATGACCGTTACGAGTGTTCCACAACATTTTTGTTAGCACAGGTTAACAGGAATGTGTTTGGTATCTGTCTGTGCGAGGAAGGCAGGAGTAGGGGAATGCTTCACACTTGACATAAGACAGCTAAACTCAGCACCTGGAGAGGTTTCAGGAATTAAATCATTACAAGTGGATAAGCAAAAGCTTGCTCTCCATGTGGTACTAATATTTAGAGACACTGTGCACCCATATGGAATACAGATTGTAACACCAGCAGCTGTCCCTTCTCCGTCACAGGCTCCATGGGAAAATAAAGAAGCCTACTGAAAATATCCAAGGGACTCATTTCATCTTCTCCCTCAAAGGCTCTTTTCCTCTTGCAATGAAGAGCCACACTACACTATTTGTTTTGCCATCTGACCTCTCAAGTACATACCTGGCGGAGATACAACTTGAGAACATTGCTGATATCGTGTGCGTAGAGCTCTGAGAGCTCCACCAAATCCTTTCCGTTTTCAAAAGCTTGACACAGCTTTTCAACCCTTGATTTGGCTCCATTTACACGATAGATGCCCTTAAAAAAGACCAGCACAGCATAAATTGAAAGGCAAGTGTAAAACACTGACAATACAGCATTAACATCTTAAGATATTTACATGTCTTAAAAAACCCAGCTATTAACTCTGTGGTTCACACTCAAGACCTGGAAAACCTTGAGCGTACCTTGACATTCAGCGCTCTGCTTTCGATTTCTGACGTGCACTTCTTGATGATGAAAGGAACGCCATCAGGAGCATTTTTAGCAGCTTGAGCAAACTCCACTCCGAACAAGTGCAGCCTCCCATGAAGCTTTTTGTGCCCACACTGAATAGCTAAAGTTTCTAAACATTTCTTGTGACAGGCAAGTGAACACTACAGGAAAGGAAAAAACCAAATTGAAACAGTCTGGCACTGTAAGAAGTATCTCAGCTGCTTTGTCATCCTGAACGTCAGCAGAAGGAAAGACTGATTAGCCCGTTGTACTGAGCTACGAGTTCACGCCGATTCTACGACATGCCAAGTCTGTACTACTCAGTGCAGAAAAACAATCACAGGATCATTCAGGTTGGAAAAGACCCCTGGGATCATCGAGTCCAACCACCAACCCTACTCTACAAGGTCACCCTTCAACCAGATCCCCCAACTCCACATCTAAGCGACTTTTAAACTCATCCAGGGGTGGGGACTGAACCACCACCCTGGGCAGCCCAGTCCAGTGCCTGACCACTCCCTCCAGCAAGAATTTCTTCCTAATGCCCAGTCTAATCCCAGTTGCCAAAACTTCTGGGTTTGCACGAATTCCAAGCAGCAGTACAGAGAGCTTTTCAACTCACCTCCTCACACTCAGCACCATGAAACACCACTAAGCTGTCACATTCCCTGCATTTTGATGGAGCCCTCAGCTTCCGCAGTTTGTGTGTTTGTGCCGCTTTGGACATATTAGCATTTCTGAAAGGTCCTGGAGAATTTGCAGTTTCAGATGTCAGATCATTTAAACCTGGGGAGAATTTATCTGTTACAGTCACTCTAAGATCTACCTCCAGTATTTTGCAAACCTATGCTGCAGAGCACAACTAGTTGTTAGTAACTATCAAAGAACATTCAAATCACAAGAAGTCAAAACAATGCTGCCATTTACACATCACGTACAAATTATCAAATAACCTTAAGTGGAAGTGGTATCAAACAAGAGGTGTTGTGTTTTAAGTCACCTGTGAGAAGCCTGACATAACAGGATGTAAAAACATTAGGAGCACTAGCTCCAAGAGCCCTGCAGTCCAGGCAGCTACTCATGACAGTTTCATTCACTGTATTTCAAAACCCTCTGTGAGAGGATGAAAGATGACGCTGTGGTTTGGCCTGTGATGTTTGTGGAACACTTTTAACAAGTAAACTTTGCATCAGGGAAGAACTGACACCTGGGCACCCTTTTGGCTCATAGCCAGCCGCCTGTCAATTAGAAGTCCCAGGTCCTTTTGTGCCAGACTGCTTCCTAGCCACACTGCCCCAAGCCTGTAGCACTGCAGGGGCTTGTTGGGACCAAAACAACAGAGGGTGACAACACTAGAAATATTCTAAAGCTGCCCACGTGTTTAATTTAACCATTTGAAGATGATTCTGCACTGCCAGAATATTAAGGACTGGAAGGGACTATGAAAGATCATCTAGTCCAATCCCCCATGCACTTCCTCAAAATGAAACGCCACGCGACAGCTACGCAAACATCTGGGGACTTCAGGGATGGAAAGAACGTTACCACAGTCTGAAGGAGATGGTGGCTCTCTTTCATCAAGGTCGTCTGCTGATGACATAGTACCAGTGGAAGGTGTTCGGGGAAGTCGTCTTTTAAAATCTCCTAGGAGGTGAGAGGAATTTTCAGGAAGCCGTTAAGTAGCAGCTCTGCTCCAGCGCTCACTGTCATTACAGGCTCTGTCCAACACTTGCTGAACTGACAGTCATTTATTCATCAACAGTGCGGACGAAAGACTTAAACTCAGCTGTACCTGGGCTGGCAGAGGGGGAGTCCATGGATCGTGACTCGCTGCTTCCACCGGCGCTTTCAGAATCACTGCACATTCCTCCGCTCTGGTTGCCAACTGACCACGATCTGAACGGTGGTGGCCCTCGTATTGCTTGTGAAAAGACAAACCAGCAAATTCCAAGCATCAAGGACAACTCTGTTTTGTTCCCTCATGTGTAAAGACTAACTCTGATTTCGGACAGGAAACCAGGAATTACACAAACACGCAATATCATGAAGGAAACCAAAACATACTCCTGCCAAAGCTGCAGGACGCAAGAACATTAATTTCAGGAACTTGACACAGGTGCTTTTGCAAAGGACCTGAAACCAACCAGTTTATTTCTCCATTTCAGACCCATTGTTTTTATAAAGTTAATCAAAATAACAGAGTACATGGAGTTTGTACCGTCCGAGCAGCAAGCACTGCCATTGTCTCTCTCGTCAAAGCACCTCGGAATGCACACACACTGGTTTCCATCTGCTCTACAACTCAATTGTGTCATTTTTCATAGGCTTCCAACTTCAGGATATGTTTAACTCCTTCAGTGCTGCACTTCTGATAGTGAGAAATCCAGCACCTGGGCGGTTTCTTTTTTTCAAATGGTGTTTTTATTTCAAGACTGAAATCCGAATGAAATACAGAAGAACTACCTTGGATATCTGTGCTGCTGGAAGATCTTTTCTCCCCAATCTTTTGAGAATAATGATAAACTGGACTTCCCGGGTCGTCTGATGTCTGAGCAGCAAAATCTCCTGAACACTGAGATAAGTTACCGTGTGACATGTGGACACTGTTGGTTGAGTGCTTATGGAAAACCCTTCAGGAATAAGAAAGTAATTTGAAGACTAAAACAAAATTAAATGAGAAGCATTTAATCTTTAATTTAATTAAATTAATTTCTGTTATTAATCTCTGGGCACTAAACATGCTTCATTCAATGGCTGTTCAAGAACATCACAGAATCACAGAACATTAGGGACTGGAAGGGACCTCCAGAGATCATCTAGTCCAATCCCCCTGCCAGAGCAGGATCACCTAGACCAAGTCACACAGGAACATGGCCAGGTGGGTTTAAGCATCTCCAGAGAAGGAGACTCCACAACCCAACTGGGCAACATACACACTTGACACGCAATATTCAAGTCCACAGTTGAAGGAGAAACAAAGATGGCAATTTCCAGTGTTTCCTTCCCCACCATGAGTCAGCTTTCCCGCATCTCTGCAAGGTACTGTGACCATTTTTTGGTCATCTTTGAAAAACAGAAAATCCTTTCATCTACAGACCAGAATAATTCAGAGGCTAAAGACAGACCAGAATAATTCAGAGCCTAAAGACCAGACTAATTCAGAGCCTAAAGACCAGACTAATCCAGAGGCTAAAGACCAGACTAATCCAGAGGCTACTGCACAGTACTTTTAACTACTCCTCCAAAAGACTCTCTGCCCAGCCACCAGGACCGGTCACCTATGTAGGTGTTAAAATGCCGTGGCTTGTTCTAAAAGCACAGAGAAGTGACCAGAATTACAGTCAGACAACTGTGAAAATCTGCTCTCAAGATAAAGAGGGATGATTGTTAACAGTAATTACTGTACAATGCTGAAGCACCCCGAGGACAAAAGGGTCCTGCAAGCCAAGATTAGCAGTCAGGAAGCTGCTCCTTAATCAGTTCTACCCTATCCAGCCAAAAGAACGATTTAAAAACATTACAACTTCCATCTGTCCAAGTGACTGTCCCTTAAGTAAATGCAGAACTAAACCCAAGTGGTCACCTCAAGCACATAACGAATCACAAAACCATGTCTAAGAAAAGAAAAGGTGGAGAGAGGGCAGAAGAAAAAATCCCCAACCAAGACTCCTATAAATCTTAACTAATGAACAGCTGGGAGGGCAGACAAGGAGCTTGAAATTTCATGCTCATCAGTCTCCCAGGGAGCTGCATAGTTAAACCCCCCAAGTCAAAGTTGATAACTATATCCTCAATCAGTCTAAAAGGCAGGAAATTTACAGAGGAGAACTAAGAATCTCAGCTTTAACTTTGAATTTCCTGGCTTTTGTTGGTAGGAGCCTGACTCAAGCGCTGGGCTTTTTGTACCGAGTTTCCTTTTGAAAGATGACTACGCTTTCCTGTAGGACTGTGAAACACACAGACCAGAATGGATGCCCTGAAGCTTCAGTGCCAAGATTTTCACAAGAAATTCGAGGTGAGAAAGCACTGACAGCCAGCCAGAAGTACTGCAAGTCCTTATTTCCACATTGCACATCCAATGGATTAACAATCAAAACTGCCAGTTCAGTAACTTTGGAAAAACTTGGGCTGTAACACAGGGACACGCGGGCTCCAAGCTTTTTATAGTCACACGGCATGAGATGGGTATCAGGCAACACTTCCTGCCCATCAGTAAGTTGACAAATGTAAACAATCTCAAAGTACAGACCGCAGCAGCAAGGCCTGCAGATGAGGAGAACAACCTCCTCAGACTTTCTGGAGTGATTATCAAATCCTGCTGCCACAGCACATTACAGAATCACATTACCGACTTCGAAGTTCACAGTCTCTGCAGTAAAACAGTAAGTGGCAGGGGGACTGGACCAGATGATCTTTCAGGGTCCCTTCCAGTCCCTAATGATTCTAAGTCTATTCCTGCACAACAAGTCACTATTTTAGCAAGTCTTATTACACTGAGATTCTGCTTTAACATCAGCGTTACACAAAATTCACCAAAAAGATGAGTTGAAGAAACAGAAGACCACGAAACACCAGGATTCCTTTAATTCCTCAAAAAAACCCATCAAACATTTATAGCCAACACTTAATTTTAAACCAAATAAATGCCATGGCTAGTGTGGAACTCACCCATCAACTTGGGAGCTCGGGGTTTCAAAAGAACCAGGCTCAACAGGAACACCGTCCTTTGAGAGACTCTTCACAAACTCTGAATACTGCTGACCGGGGTCATAGAGTTTGGCGCTCTCACAGAGGGACTGGCAGTTAACTGGGAGAGAGGCAACCTGAGCGTGCTGCAGCTGGAACAGGTTCACTGTTGCCTGTTGTGAGGAAGGAAGCACAAGTATTACTTGTAGGTACTCCACTAGGTGTTCCACTTCTGCTCTGCACAGCCCAAATTCATACCCCAACACACAACCTCAAAAAACTCTAGAAAGCAGTTAGCATTAGCAGGGATGAACTCTGTGCAAGGATCTGTCTGTGGGACAGCTACTAGTCTTTGTGCTCTCTTCTGGCTTACTGGAAGCTCCAGGCAGTCAGAGGAGTCCCAGTGGCTTCCCTCCCAATTTGGCTCGATGAAAATCAAGAGCCTGCTGTGGAAGGACTTGTAGTCACCACTGCAGGGATGAAGTAGTTTGAGGTACCAAACCCAGACCAGCTCCATGGAGATCACTGCCACAGAATCACAGGAGATTAGGGATCGCAAGGGACCTCGAAAGATCATCTAGGCCAGTCCCCCAAAGAAATGGACAAACTCCTTGTCCCACCAGAACAGACTCAAGAAACGCTTTGCTACGGTACATATAGCAATTTTATCACACAGCAGAGACCTGCATGGCTGCTTCCTCAGCTGTGGGTCTGCAAAAAGTAGCCAGGAATTTAGGTGCAACTGGAAGTGACACGTTTGTCTAAGCTCTCTAGTGGTCTTTGGGAGCTGACTTTCGGATTGCTTCAGGACGGAAGTGTGCGAAGTGCGTGTGTTTGGCTTTTTATTCTCCCTGCCCCCGCAGGAAATTGTCTCATCTGAGAAAAGTGCACGTCTATCAGCGTAAGATACTCTCAAAGCCTTTAAAAACTTGCTCTTTGGACAGTCCCGTGCTTATTTACACACACTAACACATCAAATTAGCTGCACTGGAACCTGTAGTAACCGGGACTATTGTCAGGATCAGCATGTTAATGTCCACTCGGTGCTTGACCCTATAACATGATCTTTGCTAATGCAATCAATGGGAAGAGGAGCTATACAGGAGCAAGAGTAACACTACTACCATCAGTATTCTTACAAAGACTTTACAACAGTTGTGGAGTCAGAGGTTTTGCTGATAAAAACCCCCAACAATATTAAGGACGTGCAGAACACTCTCCACCTTCTTTATTTTTTAAACTAACAGAAGAAACATATGAAAAGTGTTTGGGTTTTCTATTGGCCTGACTTTGTCTCTTGAAAACTTGCTATTAACACCACAGATGGGGCATTCTCCGAGGCTTAGGACTTACACATCGGTGGCAAGCGTACTGTAAAAAGCATGCTTACAGCTTTAAGAGTAAGGTCACACTGGTAAATCAGCTCCCGGAGCTGCGTTAAGACATCGCTTTTAAAGCTTTCCAAATCACTCCTTTTTTCTTCAACCTCTGCCATGCTTG
This sequence comes from Rhinopomastus cyanomelas, assembly GCA_013400115.1. NCBI lineage: Eukaryota > Metazoa > Chordata > Aves > Bucerotiformes > Rhinopomastidae > Rhinopomastus > Rhinopomastus cyanomelas. The sequence goes on from VXBP01007492.1 coordinate 248,441, forward strand.
CTTTATAGTGCTCGCTGGCCTCTTCAGCCTAAAGAAAACACAAGTATCAAGGGTTGACAGACCACAAGCCTCAATACTGCAAGTGAAAAAATAAACTCGAAGATGCTTGTAGGAGGAGGCTCCCATTTAGGATAAAAGCCCATGACTAAAATTAAGATTTATGAACAGAGTATTTGCTCAAGTGCTCCCATTAGGAAAGCAAGAGCTAAACCAGGGCAGGCTTAACTTGAAAAGCAAGGCAAAACAACTCTTACTTTTTGAAGAGCTTCCTCTTCCAGCCTTCGTTTCTTTTCCAGCTGCTTGCTGAAATCCTTCACAAAGCTTCCACTTGAGCTAAGATGCTCCTCCTCAGCTCGGGCGGTACAGGATTTCGCCTTCTCGTACTCGTCTTGACGCTGGGTGTAAAGCAGCTTGGCTTTTCTCAGGGCAGCTTCCAGCTCTTGCTGCAGAACGCAACAAAACACAGCGTAAAAGGATTAGTTACTGGAGTTTGCCATTTCTTTAAGAGGCTGTCGTGCACAGGCCAGTCTGCTGCAGGTCACACAGCACGCAGCCACCAAAAAGGAAGCCCTTACGAGGATACAGTACCTTTACAGTGCTCTTACCAGAGATGGTTACATACTACATCCAGTAAACCCTCAATATTCCATACGTAACTGTAGACACGTAACAGGCCAGGCTAAAAGTTCCACCCTTGTGCAGAATTACAGATTGAAAACTGGTAGATACAAAAGAAATACCAACCATTTTTTTCTGTTCTCGCTGCCAAAGCTCCTTGATGTCTTTCCTTTGTCTATCCAACTCACTTTTCCTTCCAAGAAGAGGCTGGATGGGAAACATCAGCAAAGTATATAAAAGGCTTATAGGCTGTGAGCTTATTCTTTCCAATAATCTGTGCTGTTGTGGAATGTTTTAAGAAGCTAAACGTTACCCTGGTCTTTCGAGTCAGCTTACCTGCACAAATTTGTTCGACTGCAGAGCAGTAGCTGTTTGTTGCCAAAGCAGATTGTTCTCAATGTCATTTTGAAAAGCACTAATGAATATTGCTTGGAACGGCATATAATCCTAACGTTAGGGAGAGAAAACACGGGTCAGTCAGATGTGACACAGAGGAGCAGCACCGAGTTCACGCTTCGAAACGTACTCACCTGCTGCCCCACAACAGCTTTGGCAGTTTCAGCCATCTTCGCTAAGGTCTTTGCACACTCCACTTCTGCAAACAAAGGGAACGCGGGGTTAACGCTTACACTGGCGGTTGCTCTCCGTGCTAGGTGCTTTTTACATCCTCCTTCTCTCAGCTATGCTCCAGAGGGGACCACTTTCACTTTTTAACAGGCCTTTAATTACAGAAAAGGCATGAAGGTTCTGTCCGCTTCAGCGGAACAGCTACCAATTTAGAAATCACATTATTGACAGTCTGCAGCACAGAGGCCTGACAACAGATTTCATTTCTTCATGACAAAGCTGATTCAACGCCAGAAAGAGCCACTCACCCAAGCTAAGCTTTTTTTCTACCCATGCCACTACATCCTTGGTGTATTTGGACCACGCTTTAGCGTAGGACAGGGCTGACTCGATTCCACTGTCACTTCTCAGGAGCATGCTATCAACCTCCTCTGCTCGAAGATGTCCTGCAAAGAAAGCATTCCACACACCCAAGTGAGTTGTAGACATGACCACACACCGAGAGCAAAGCCAAGCATTAGCCAACTGCGAACGCTTAAGCGGCTCTGATCTTGAGTTGGTCTGTAATGCTAGTTGATTCTAAACAGGACTGACAGAGGCTTTGGAACACATTAGAGGGTCAGAGCGTTTTAGATGGCCTGGTCATATGGTCAGCCTAACTTTCTTCAAGAAAGTGACCCAGCAAGACACCAGTCATATGATGACACACTGAGCGCTTCAGGCCTCATTGTTCTGTCTCCCCAGCCTGGGTTGGTTATTCACAAGAAACACAGAACCTCATGACACTCTTGTTACTGAAGTTTTAATGGCAGCGCAGTTGTACAAACGTGACCAATTCACTGATAACATCTTCTAAGATGAACACACAGACAGAGGATGGTGCTCATTAACATTAAACACACTACGTACCTTGGATATCATCCCTTTCAAGCAGTGAACCCCCAGACTCCACAGAAAGGTTCTCAAAAGACTGGTGTACAAGAAGCAAAACATCAAGTCAGCAAAAAAAGAAGTCTCTCTCACTGGAGCCTACAGGCTAGCAAAACCAATGAGCTGCACCCACCACCCCTTTTCTTTCACTCACATGAGTACAGTTTGCTTTATCTCTCTCATCCCTCTCATGCAAGGAACATTATCTTCTAAGCTCTCACAGCTGTCAGTCGAGACAAAAACTAACTAGGAATTATTATTTACCTTTCAATCAACAGTCTTAAAACCTTGTGGTCAAGGAGTTAATTATTTAACTGATCAGGCTGATATTTAAGCGACCTCCAGCTTTCCTTAGATCCTTACATATCCTTTGAAAAACCTTTTCACATAGACCTCGTGACATTGACAGGTATCAGGCACCATTCCACAAGCCATCAGAACCCTCAAGGGAATAGCTAGGTCACTCATTCCCGTAGATCACTTGCAGATGCACACTCCAGGCACAACAGCTGGCTAGGAACACTGGCTACTGGAGCCCTGACAATCACTAGATCCCTACAGAAGTCATCCAGGAATAAAAGCACTTGAGCACAACATCACATCCCTGCCTTTGTCCTGTGCTGCACTTCACTACCTTTAATGATGCAAGTCAAACAGTTTGTAGGACTGTGTGTAAATGGCACTTACTAAATGAATAACAAAAGCTTACCTAGAACTACCACCCTCTTTCAAAAGGAAAAAAACCGCTGAAGAACACCCAAACAATACAAACTGGACCATTAGGGAAAGATCATCTAGTCCTAACCCCCAACAGACCAGGATCCCCCAGATCAACATGTCCAGGCGGGTTTAAATGTCTCCAGAGAAGGAGACTCCACACAGACCCCAACTACAGTCAGAAGAACAGCTCCAGTTCTCAGAAAGTGTCACACTAGCACACCTGGTGTCTAATACAAGTTTCAGTAAGACGGAACAGGTCTTTTGGACCAAGTGGGAAACCCACCCACGTGTCTATCAACCAAACAGTAAAAGAACAAGATGAAATCTGAATGTGGAGATTGATCAGCACTGGTTTTATAGACAACCTAAACATGGCTGGGCTTGGCTCAGATTTGTGCATGAAGTTATACGAATGGTTTGAATAAGACTGAGGAGAAAAGCCCAGCACTCATGCTTGTAATGCAAGAGATCTCAGGAGGCTCTTGAAAGTTCTGCTCCTAAAAATGACTTCTCATTCTCTAAGAGGTAAACCATTTCAGTCCTGAACACCGTTTGCTCCTTTGCAGTCGTTCAGGCACACTGTCTGGTTTGGACACCTGAAGGATGCTCATTCCTCCACCCAGATTCACCTCACCGCAAGCCAACGGACAACTGCTTTTACTGACCTCCTCCCACTAATTACAGCTATTTACAATTCTATTACAGCTCATTACAGCTCATCACCTCAAGCATCCAAAGACTTATCCCAGTGAGCCTAGCAAAGTCAAAATGAAGCCTGAGCTCTAGACAGATTTCACTTTTCAGCTTTAACCAGTCTCTTCTGCCTTCTCCTCACCCCCCCATTACACAAGAACTTTCACCTTGACACAAGCAAATCTCTGCAGGCATTTTACAAATGTTGTCCTTCTCCTTTGTTTGCTCTGAGACCACACAATCACAGAATGTTAGGGATTGGAAGGGACCTCGAAAGATCATCTAGTCCAGTCCCCCTGCCAGAGCAGGATCACCTAGATTCAGTGCCACAGGAACATGTCCAGGCGGGTTCTGAACTTCTCCAGAGAGGGAGACTCCACAACCTCCTGGGCAGCTCCCTGAAGTGCTCTGTCACCCTCACCATGAAGAAGTTCCTCTCACACCCACTGCCCCTTGTCCTATCACGGGATGCCAACCGAGCAGAGCTTGGCTCCATCTTCCTGACACCCACCCTTTCCATATTTATCAACATTAGTGGGGCGACCCCTAAGCTGCACAGCTTCATGGACAAGAACATCTCCATTACAAGGCATCACCCCATGCTTCAAGAGAACGTGTTCAGCCTACCCGACTTCGCCGAGATACAGGAAGTCCCAATGACGAGCCATTGTCTACATCTCCCATAAGGAAGTCTGAAACGCTGCCAGAAGAACAAAGGACCTGTGTTACTTCATTACCTCACCCGCTAAACGACAAAGTCTGTGTTTCTAGTATCTTCCACAAGGTCTGCAAACAGTGTTTCGACGTGGTCTTACTCTGCAATTTACACGCCGTCATTCCTCTCCTCGGTAAAGAACACCCACAACCAAACACCCAAACACAGCAGTGGAATTGTCCTAGATGTGGTTCATTCAAATCAGTTTGTCAGCTTATGTGTGTCCAAGAGACCACTCAAGTTGTTGCTGCTGCTCTTTGACCCAGCCCCTTAAAAACTCCTGCATGACTACTTACATGTTTCCGAAGGTGAACGCCAACGTTTCAATGGAAAAGAATATCTCACTGAAGAGTTCTCTCTTGTTCTCCTCATTAATTTCTTTGAAGTTCACCGCTTAGGGAATAAAAAATGAAAAGCAAGGTGGTAAGAGGTGTGTGGGGGGTCAAACAAGAAGGTTAACTAGGCCTGGAGACAAACTTCTTAGTCCCTCCTATAAAACACACATCATACATTTTCAAAGGATTGGAAGAAACCCTCAGTCTTAAAGATCATTAAGAAAGACCTCGAAGGAAAGACATTAACAGCACCCATATGCTTCCCACAGTGAAATCAGATTATTGTTTCGCTTACTGAGTCTTCCCACTTAAGCAGCTTTGTGTGGGAAGTTGATGGGAGTGCAAGGGGAAGAGAAAACCCAGTCATTTACCAGTGAGGGTCAACATGGAGTCAAACCTCTAAAAACCTCGGTCTCGGCCTAAGCTGAGCCCTCTGGATGGAAGTCTTCCCGAGAACGTTTCACATCAGTGTTTGTCTTTAAGAAGTTTAGGTTTATGAAGCAACGGAAGAGTCTTAACTATCTAGACGCGTAGGTTACGCTTACGCTCAGCTGTTTGAGACACTGCAACGACCTCCCTACTCACTGCTTTGTCCGAGACCTGTGACAACATCAACCACCTACTTGCGGTGCTAAGTCAAGTTACACCCTTCAATCTTACAAAACATCCAGACTTCCTGCCAGGTGCGTGAGCGCGAACGGGTGACAAAGAAAGTGCAGCGATCTGCTCCCCCCATTAGCCTTCTGCTGTGAAAGCAAAAGTTTTTAACCAGGGGGGCTGGACTGGATGATCTTTCGGGGTCCCTTCCAATCCCTAATGATTCTAAGTTGGCGCAGCCAAATCCATTCCTCTTAACACAGCACGCCCGATCAATAGTTTTACAACTAATACTCCTCTACAGTGCTACTACAGAAAAACTCTGTCGTCTCATGAGCTGCTTTCACCGTGACTCGCACGTCTGGAAGAAACTGCTCTCATCAGCCTACAGAAGCCAGAATTCAGTTGCCACATATCACCGAAATATTAACAGTCTCACCTGCCACTGCTAAATTAAAGCTTCTCCCACCTCTTAGCTGTTCTACACTTCTTAATTACATTTTTAAATGTCATTTAAAATGAATTCCTCACGTGAAATGAGACTCAGTAAAGCTCCACTGGCAATTTTTTTTCACAACTGCAGAAACAGCAGTGGATTTATTTTTTAAAACTTGAGATTAGTCAAAAACCTCAGCTTTCCAGGGATAACAATTCTAAATCTTTGCATTCCAAATCATAAAGCCACTATTGATCTATTGACTAGCATCTGCTAGCGACTGGAAAAATAACCTGACTGCCAGCGTGAAATGCAAACTGCTTCAAAATGAAGGGGAACCAACAAAACATCCACAGCACTTACCGCTGAAGCTCGCGCGCATCCATTAGCTGCAGCGTCTTCGCAGAGAAGGCGCTTCCTTCATTTTGTTAACCAGGCACTAACAGAGAGCCTGTCCCTACAGAAATGCCCCCTTTCTGCCTTCCTGCTCCAGGAAGAGTTCTGTCACGCGTGACGCTTTGTACACCAGGAAAATCCTCTCTGCTCAGCATCCATGGCGAACGGAAGACCCGACCTCAAACCCTTCAGAATCGCTGCCTCTCCCCAGAAAAGTTGACCCGAGCTCGCGGTAATTCAGTGCAGAGGGAACAGCTTTCTTCTAGCTTAGTGCTGCTGGAATGCTGATGTACTTAACATCGACTTGAAACCATGCGTGCTCTTTCCCCAGGACATCCTGGCTGCACACAATAGCTGCTGACAACAATGAGCTATAGTGATCTTTCCATGTCTGGAAATGACAGCCAGCTATCTATAGTCCTACGGATTTCAAAGCAAGGATGCAAGCTGACTGCACTTTTAAGGGAGACCTCAGATGAAACAGAGAGAACTTGGAAAAAACCAAGAAAGCAACTCGAAACCTGGAATCCAGTCCACCTGGAAGTGGATCTGTGCTGATCCTGCTGCGGCAGGGGCATCGGACTAGGTGATCTTTCAAGCTCCCTTCCAGTCCCTAATGTTCTGTGATTCCAAAACTAGCAAAGCTGACTTTGAACCGGTGTCAGGTGAGCAACCTCATCAAATGGCTGCAAGACACTGGAAAGTGTCAACTCTTGGGTCACGCCATCAAAAGCTTTCTGATTCAAGGCCAGAACAGGCTGAGCAACCAACAACAGCCACGGACCTTTTGGAAACCAGAGAAACATGCAGTTTTCAGGCTCACCCGTGATCAGTGCTCATTGCAGATAGTCCAAAGGGGCGACTTGGATAAAAGAACGACGCAAACTTGAATACAGTAAGGGATCAGGAGAACCATGGTCTCTGGAGCTATCAACTATTTTAAGGCATTGGGTGAATAAATAACAACTGTGAGCACTGTGGTGAGCCAGACTGGGAAGGGTCTTCCACAAATAGTCTAAATAGGCTCCAGGCAAGACACTCCAGTAAGTTTCAACTTTTCCAGGTCAAGTGAGGCACCACTCCATGACACTCCTCCTGAAGCACTCAGGTAGCAGAAGCCAAGCAAAGAGGCCCAGTGAACCATGTTATGTCCTAGATACAACCAGAGAAAGCAGGTTTCCCCCTCCCCAGTACATTTTCTTGCATAGTAAATGGTAAGAGGCTGACATGACCTGCTCTGCCAAACATTCTCTCTGCAGCAAGATTAGGATCACAGGCCACAGCCAGCTTTTCCTTCAGTCAGTTCCAAGGGGAAAACAGACATCCAAAGGAGAACTACAAGCATATCAATACCATTCCCAGCTGAAGGACCAGGAAATGTCCGAGGTTGGAAGGAGGGGCACAGAAAATTGTTGCTAGCATTCCAAGTGTTCCCACTCGTGGTGGTTTCAAGGGATTTTGCACTGGACTTCACTTTCAAACCACAGCGCAACTTGTTGTATTGTACAAGAGTACTTCACAAGCCACAGTGACCAGTAGCCACTGGTTCCTAAGTGACTGGTTTCACTGAAAGCAAAGACAAACATTTGTTAAAACAGCCATCTGCCCACACTTTGCGAAGTTCCAAACACAAACTGGGTTTGAAACCGTAGCATTATGTGGATTCAGAGAGACTGTTCTAGAACCTAAGCCAGTTACGCCTCTGTTTCGGAAAGGGGGGTGGTGGAAATCATCTAAATCCCAGCTTGTTTCTATTTCATCCTCTCCTGAATAAACATCAGAAATTTTCCGTGTCAGGTTAATCTTCTTCCTTAGTCATAAATCTGACTGCAGATACAGAGCGCTTCCAGGCCTTTTTATAGTTCTGTCCCCTGGTGACAAAAAATAGATGAGTCAGACCAGCTTCTTTTACACTGTCCCACTAGCACGGCCCGGGAAGACAAGAGGAAAGAGCAGACTGGTTCTGTTCTACTAGCTCTTCACATTCTCGTGGCTTCCTGTTTATGCAAACTTCTCGTTACTTCTGATGAAATAACCACAACTGACAACCTGTGAACGCTCGTGTTACCGATCGGCCACCACAGACGAGCCCGAGGTCCGACACGCTCACAATTCACCACGGCACGCGGTATTTTTACTTCAGCTACCTCAGAAAAAGCCACAGCCCTGCACCCTGCCGAAAACGGGGGTGAGGGGAGACCTTCTGGCTCTTTAAAGGTACCTAAAAGGGAGGTCCTCGCGAGGTGGGTGCTGGTCTGTTTTCCCAAGTGGCAAGTGATAGGACAAAAGGAAAAAGCCAGAGTGGGCATCAGAAGTAGTTTGTATGGAAGCACCTGTTTACATCAAAGGCTACAAACATTGAGGCAGGACTGGTCCAGATCACCTTCTTCAGGGTGATCCTGAGCTCCCTTTCCTGCAATTAACCAGCCTCTCCATCCTAGGCCCAGACCACGTGTTACTTAGGAGGCAGATGAACAACTCTATGAAACATCTGTGAGAATGCTAGGAGAAGAACTGCATGCCCTAGGCTTCTACTCCATCACAACCCCCTTTTCTATTTGTTCAAGCTGGAAGAACACAGAATCACAGAACATCAGGGACTGGAAGGGAGCTCAAAAGATCATGTAGCCCAATTCCCCCACCACAGCAGGATCACTAGAGCATCATCTAGTCCAACTCCCCAGCCACAGCAGGATTCACTAGAGCATCACCTAGTCCAACTCCCCAGCCACAGCAGGATCCCCTAGTTCATCACCTAGTCCAACTCCCCAGCCACAGCAGGATCCCCTAGTTCATCATCTAGTCCAACTCCCCAGCCACAGCAGGATCCCCTAGACCAAGTGGCACAGGCACATGTTTGTAGAAGTTCAGCACTACGCACTCTATTATCACTGCACTTTGGATCCTGTGGCAGGAGTCCTAAAGCTCACTTTTCAGTACTGTCAAACCACTGCCAGTGAGAAAATTATTCACAGAGTAAGGTAACCAAGGTTGGGGGAAAAAACCAAGCCTGAGCTCAGTTCCACCTCAAGGACAAAAGACAGCTGCCACAGGGTGGTTTTCGAAAAATCCTGGTGTTACAACACGCACGGTGCTTTCCTAACAGCAGTTTTCCTTTTCATAGAGAAAATCACACAATTCCTCCATGAAGTAGCTCCTTCTAAACTGTGTATGCTAACAGTTAGTGACCTCTGCCATGCCAATGTCAGCAGTCTATTTCAAGTGCAAACATGTTGACTAAAATCTGTTCAGGGGAGAAGTACTGTGAATATCCGCATCGCTACGGTGGCAGCTTAGTATTAACATGATCTCTTCTCCTCACGACCCGAAGTTGTTCGGTTCTATCAAGCTCCTCAAGAAGAGCTACTCTAACCAGGTGGGAAATGACGCATAAGCAAGTTTATGAAACTATAGGATAGAATGGTGTGCACTCAGAAAAACACCCAGGTATGACAACGATTCAGAAGGCTACCAGTACTCTGAAGGAACAACTCACAGAGCCCCAGAACATGAGGGATTGGAAGGGACCTTGCAAGATCATCCAGTCCAGTTCCCCTGCCACAGCAGGAGTCTCCCAGGGACACCCTCTGCATTTCTCTACCATTATGCACAATTCTCTAAAACAAGTTCAGAGGTTGTGGAGTTATAATCCTGTGATCATTTCAAATACCAGGGATGAGACCTATAGGAAGCCCTACACGCAACTGCAGTGGTTCCTCAAGCAAATACCGGACGCATTCCACGCTAGGTAATGCAGTCAGTGGCCACAGAGAGAAGAAACAACTATGGTTTACGGGGCTGGAGCAATTGTGTGCTCACCCATTTGCATTTGTCTGACAGCAATCAAGCAAATAATGACAGTTTTCCAAACAGGAGAAATTCAGTCATTTACTTACCTTTCACTTTTGCAATGACTGTTCCTGCAGCACTGAGAATATCAACTGAGTTTAGAGTCTGATGTTTGCTTATCACTGCCTTTAAAACACGTAGCAACTCTCCCAGGCGTTCGTGCACTACCTGATGCAGGCCATCCTGGTTGTCTGGAAGAAAAAGGTACAGCTGAAACGACACTGAAACAGTACATTCAAGCCAAATCATACCACAAACCACTTGGATGGCCTCCAGCTGCCATATGGAAGCTGTGTCTGCTTACAGCAAAGAAGTTGTTTAAAAGAAAGTCATACTAGCACTTGCCACCAGTGTACCTGCAATGCTGTTTTACCTGTCAGCTCTTCAGTTCCATTTCTGTACACTCACAGAATTAAAAAGACGCTTTTGTTATGTGTTGGCTTCTTTTTAGCTCAAGTCTGAGTGGTATCTTGAGCATCTTTAGTATACAGCCCTGGATCTACAAAGTCTGTCCTTCAAGCATAGAGTCATAGAATCATTCAGGTTGGAAAAGACCATTGAGTCCACTGAGCCCAACCATCAGCCCTACTCTACAAGTTCACCCCTCAACCAGATGCCCCAACACTACACCTAAGCGACTTTTAAACTCATCCAGGGCTGGTGACTCAACCACCACCCTGGGCAGCCCATTCCAGAGCCTGACCAACTGTCAGTCTTGACAAAGAAGTTAAACACCTAAATTATTTTGTGGGATTAGGCCTAATGAAAAGAATTCTCAAACAAGCAGACACACAAGGGGGTGTTTTTTACAGAACACATTCCACCTCCCACGTTCTCCTGGCATGCATGACACCGGGTCAGCCCCAAGCTCTTCCTCGCTGTTACAGGAGAGGTGCTGCTGCAGAGCATGAAAGTTTCCCATGTGCTAGAGTGCTGTGTTGCAAGCTGTGGTAAAAAGCTTTCAGATTCAGGAAAGTCTAGCTTATGAAAAAGAAAAAGAGGATCTAATACAAGCTGACTCACTTCCGCACCAAGCTAAAAGGAACAGCCGCTCTGTGTTGTTCGTGCCCACGACAGAACAGGTCAATACAGACAGTTGCAGGTCAGTACAAATTGATCTGGGGTTACTCAGAGAACAGTTTCAGATCAGAACAGTTTTTTCCTGGCTTTAAAACGTTGTGTTTAGCCTGGAGACAGCTAAATTCTTCTGAGGAATCAATGAAGTACAACCCAACACATCCATACATCCCTAGTGTCCCCGCGTAGGCTGGGGGACAGCACAGAAACAACAAGACGTAGGATCAAATGCAAAAGCAAGCAAAAACCCCCTCTTCACTCCAGACCTCTCTCCCTATACGTCAATAATATGTTCTCCAACAGACACCAGCTCATACGTGGTCACAGGAAGAACCCCGACTCAGGAAGCAGGCTAAGGCAAACATTTATCTCCCACTCGCCAGCACTTGGTGCAGTTTAGGAAGCTCTCTCTCACACAGCAGTGAACTCAGAAAGCTGGATGTAATTTATTCAAGAAACATAGCGGTGGCTTGAACTTGGCTTCCATGCAGACATAATGGCTAACTGAGGACTCGCAGCAAAGGCAAACATGTCAAGAGGCTGGTATTGAAGGTGGTTAGGGTTCGTTTAGCAGGGGCAGTTTGTGACACGCTTGATCTCAAGAGTTCGGAACTTCACCAGAATCACAGAACATTAGGGACTGGAAGTGACCTCGAAAGATCATCCAGTCCAATCCTCCTGACACAGCAGGATCACCTAGATCAAGTCACACAGGAACATCTCCACGCAGGTTTTAAATGCCTCCAGAGAAGCAGACTCTCCACAACCCCCCGGGCAGCCTGTTCCAGTTTACATGGAAAGAAGGGAAGACTGGGCAAGTTCTTCTAAGTTTCCCGTGCACTACTAACTAATGAGACAACAAACGCTGCACCGGGTCAGGCCATGGGTCTGCTAGCCTGTGCCTCACACAGCAGCGGGTGACGCTGTTGAGGGGACTACACACAGGACCAGCTGCTTCCTTCAATCCAGTCTCTCAGCAACCACAACTGCTGCTCCAGTTGCTCCTACGCACTTACAGGGCTGCTGTCTTTGAATTAATGGAATTCCCTCTGAAACTGCCTTCACAACTTCTTTTCACTCAACCCCTCATCTCTACTCCACTTGTTAGTGCAGTGCTTAGCAGTTCAGTAAGACAAAGGGACCTGCAGTGGCTCAAGAACCATCCTAAGAAAAAGGATTCATGGGCTATGTCACTGAATCACAGAACATTAGGGATTGGAAGGGACCTCCAAAGATCATCCAGTCCAATCCTCCCGCCACAGCAGCATCACCTAGACCAAGTCACACAGGAACACGTCCAGGTGGGTTTTAAACATCTCCACAGAAGGAGACTCCACAACCCTCCTGGGCAGCCCCTTCCAGTGCTCTGCCACCCTCACCGCAGGACAGCGTGCATTACGGGCACACAACAAACTGCATCAGCTACTCTGTGGAGCTCAGCGTGACAGACTGCTATCTGCTTGTTGTTACTGAATAAAACATCCTCTCCAGGCTCCTCACAGCTTAGGTCAAGGCCAAAACCAAACCAATAACGACCCAAATTACAATGAAAGCAGAACTGGTCCCAAAACACCGTTTTTAGCACTAGAATTCGGTAATAAGCAGAGTAGAGGAAAAAAATTATAGGTGGGAGGTTGGGGAGGAGAAAGAGAAACAGCTAATGGGACACAAGCCTCTTGAAGATGAAAGAGAAGCCTAAGCTTCAAGGGGAAACAAGCTGAAAACAACTAAGTTAGATGTTTATCATCCCATCCAGGAGAGCCCTATCACCACAGTAATGTTCAAGCATGAGGTTAGTTGTTTGTGCTTCCACAAGCAAAGGCCTGGCCACACCCAGCTGAGATGTCTTTGTAGTCCAGGGCTGCATTATTTGTTTACAAGAGATCTGAAGCTCTGCTTCTGCGCCTCCAGAAGACAAAAGGGCTGTGACACAAGTGGTGCTGGGGAGGCAGAAGCCATCAAGAAGCACCACTGATACCAACCAGGCACCGAAACAGCAATTTCCTGTCCGGGGCACATTTATAAACCTCAGGTAGTGAAACAACCTAAACATGCCAGAGGAACAGAAACGAGGGTTTAAGAGCAAGAGTTCAACAACTGGCTCGGAGAGCAGAACAATGGTGAGGGAAAAGCTGTTTACAGTGGAAAGAATACATGAGGAAACGCGTCTCCATCAGGTTCCTGGAGCGATTCGAGCCGACCGGAGCAGCTGTAAGAACCAGCATTTACTGTCAGTGATTCCCTACCCCCTTTTCAGCGCACACATTCATTTTCATACGTGAAGCCAAGCAGGAAATTCCTCCATCAGCAGAGATTACACCAGTTTTAGAAGTCTTCTCTCGAGCTTAGTAACATGAAGACGACAAGCAAGTGGTCTGCAACCACCAACGATCCTGGCAGCACAGAGGACCTCCCCGTGCAAGAGCAGCTGTCTGCACAGGTGACCACAGTTCCCCAGAACCTCCTGGAAGAAGCAGTCCTCTGCCCTCCCCCTCCAAAGAGCTCTTGAATCAAACCCAACAACAACAAAAGCTCAAAGAGCGCTCCATGCGCAAATTCTATTTCATTGAGGTTCAGACTGCCAAAGTGTAAAAGCAACCACAGGAAACCACGCTCGAGGAAGTGGAGGAGAAAAGAAAAGGCTGAAAAAGCAGAGATTCCAAACTGACAAACCCAATGCACGAGGATGATCTCACAAAAGCTGGGAAGCCTGTCCGCGTCAGCCAGTCATCTCAGCAGCACTGAGCTGTCAGGAGCATCCCGCTCCTCGATGGCTCGTCACAACGTTTTATCAGCGCTCAGCCAAAGAGCACTGTAAGCTCCCTGTTCTATCATTTTAGGTGTATCTCAACAGGAAGCCTTTGTTTAGCAGGTATTAGCCAGCACTAGTGGCCTTGTGGCTACGGATTCTCTTAATGCAAAACCAAACCAAATTTGCTCAGCGAGCTCGCCGGTGCCAGCCTTTCCTCCCTGCCAGCTCGGGGCTGGTCACGCAGTCAGGAACGGTACTGCTGTGTCAGTTGGCTGCGATTCTTTTGTCTGACATGACTTAGCGTGGGCTTGAACTCTTCTGAAGCTGCTTATTTCAAACGTTCAGAAGTTTGCCAGCACAATGTAACACTGACAAACAGACAAACACAGCTCTTGCGTGGCCACTGCACACCTCACACTGCTGTTCCGACCACGTCAAACGTGCACATACCGCTCTGCCCACCGCTGCTCCACCTACAACATTGATGCTGTGGCAGGGGAATTGGGCTACATGGTCTTTCGAGGTCCCTTCCACTCCCTGATGTGCTGTGCTGTGCTGAAGCGAGCGCAGAGGAGGGCCATGAGGATGATCAGAGGGCTGGAGCACCCCTCCTATAAGCATAGACTGAGGGAATTGGGGCTGTTCAGTCNATTTCCACCAGTCGCAAGAGAAAGGAAACCATTAACATCACCAAGGTTTTGCTGTGGCTGCATGTTTGTTTAGAACTTCAGCGGGTGACCCACTGCACCCACATGCCGCGGGCTCATGTTGAGCTTCTCGTCTGCCAACACTCAAGCCCTTCTCCTCAGGACCCAGCACATATTTGTTCTTGAGATTACACCAGCCCAGGTGCAGGGCCGTGCATTTGTGCTTGAACCTCACGCAGTTGGCATGGGCCTAGTTCTCAAGCCTGTCAAGGTCCCTCTGGACAGCCTCCCTTCGCTCCAGCGTGTCAACCACACCACACAGCTCGGTGTCATTGGTGAACTTGCTGTGGGTGCACTCGGTGCCACTGTCCACGTCTCTGACAAAGATGTTACACAGTACCAGACCCCAGCATCAAGGTCAAAGGCATCCTGCTTGCAATATGTTCTACACCAGGATTACACGATATCAGAAGTTCCACCACCCAGGTCAGGGGGAGAGGTCAGCACTGGAACGGAACTCATTCAATGCAAAACAACTCAACACACGTTACTATCATCTTCAAAGGACACTCTGTCCATTCGCCTGCGCTCGGTTCTGAACCTCTTCCAAACTGTGAGGATTCCAGTGAGCATCACAGCGTCAGCAGAACAATCACATCGTACTGAAGCTTTGTGAGGCAACAAAAATATGGGCTAGATGCGACTTTCACCCACTGCACAGCTGCAAAAGGAACGAACCATCTTCCCTTGAATGGTGGAGCAGATAAAATGTTCATTTCTGGTGGCCACACGGCCAGTTCAGGAGCGATAAGGAGACAGCTCTCAGCCATCCTACTTCTTCCTTTCTTTGGCTCCATAAACACGCTACAGACAGAAGGAATGAAACCCTTGAATTCATTGAAAAACAAAACCACCAAGAGTCTCTCTGGGATAATTTATCCTTCTACAATCTCTAACAAGGCAGAAAGCTGACAAAGGCACTAGTGCAGCCACCACATTTCAACCTTGCGTTAGGATACACAATTAGAAGCCACCAACACGTCAAGAAACGTTGTTCTTGAAGCTTTCTAAACAGCAAGACACCCAGGCTGAGCTTTTTGTGTTAATCAGAACCATGGCAACCCTTGTTGTCATGGCATCATTAAAAAACACTACACAAATTCATACAGGCTGGAACATGGGTTCCAGAGCTCCTGTGTTTTAATCACAGCCAGAGAGACACCTCAGGGAGAAGAAACACTTCAGCTCTTATTCCAGCCAAGAAAATATAAGGACATGAAGTTAGACTAAGGATGAAGACAAGAGAGACAGTGAAAATACAAACCAAACCCCTACACTTGACACAAAAGCATCTGTTAGTGGGCAAAGCAACCTAATAAAAATCCTTAATTACTTTCATTATAGACAGAATTCCAAGATTTTGATTATTCTGGTGTATTTTGCATGAACACTGCCTTGATAGGATCCTCTGCTTATAAGAAGTCAAAGCTTACACAAGGTCCTTCCTGCACTAACAGAGCAAATCAAGACAAGATTAATTTTCAGAAATTAAAGTTATAAGAATGAAGGTGCAGGAAGAAGATTCCTTCACAATGTCAAGAAGTGATTTCATCATGTTGGTTTGCCCACTGACATCAGTGGGCAACAGTTGTTCCTGCACAGTCACAGAACCACAGAACATTAGGGATTGGAAAGGACCTCGAAAGCTCATCTAGTCCAATCCCCCCGCCACAGCAGGATCACCTAGATGAAGTCGCGCAGGAGAACGCATTCATTCTGCATTTAGATGCACAGATGAACGCCTCCCCATCGATGCACGTGGGGAAGCCTTTTGGAAAAGCCCCACAACAAAGCAGCTTTTCATTAATCTAGTTCAATATGCTGCGCACCACATTCCTTCAACTTTTGTCTTCTAGAGATTCCAGTCAACTAACCTAGAAGCATTCAGCCATGCAAGTTTAATCTTCTGAAGACATTAATCTTTCATTAACCCAAAATTCAAAAGACAAGAAGCCAGTAATAAAAATAGCTGGAATGTCCTTATTTTCCTGTTTCTGACCAACGAGAGCGAACACACTTGATGGCCATTTTAGCCACTGATTTCCTCGAGCCATCCAGGAGTTCAAGACTAAAAGAACCAGGTGAGGAGAAAACGTTAGCGCTTCCAGAACACCTTTCGAGTTAAAATTGTAAATCATCAAGAGGATGTAAGATTGTGATGAATAAATAAACCTCCAGGAAATCAGGTTTCACTATAACCAGAATATTTTTGCCAGCATCACAGAAACACAGACCATTAGAGATTGGAAGGGACCTCCCAAGACCATCCAGCCCAATCCCCCCAGCACAGCAGGATCCCATAGATCCAGTCACACAGGAACATGGCCAGTGAGCTATTTATTTCTGACTCAAGGGCATTTCACTACAGCTCAGTACTGAAGAAAGAACAAGTTAGAAAAGCAAAGAGTATCCCCAGAAAGCTGCGGCGGGGGGATCGGACTGGATGATCTTTCCAGGTCCCTTCCAATCCCCAACGTCCTGTGATTCCGTGACAGCTATCACACTGTCACACGGAAGGGAAGGCATAAATGTTTTATTAATTAAAAGAAAATGAACTTAACCCTTGCTAACCCACATGAAGAGATTATTACAAAAAAGACTACTTAACCTTTAACTCATTTTGCTTTTCAGCTGACATACTCTTTGTTCTACGTGGCGGCTCCTTCCACTCTTTGCCTAGGTCACCGTGTACGGGTTTAGGGTCACACACTGGTTGGAGTGAAGAAGCTATTTACTGCTGCCAGCCCACCTAGTTTTCAAAGGACCACACAAAGCCAGGATTATGAGATTATACGGTGTTAACCAAGAGGTGCCTGACGTGCATTTCTTTTCAAGGGTCTTTTAAAGGCAGTTACGGACTGTTGTAGGAGACAACATACTATTTCTGACTGGTACATTACAAGAGGAGACTTATGCAAAAACAACTTCAGTTGTAACTGTAATTGACACTACTAAAGCATTAGACAGCTGGGCAAATGGTGAACATAAAGGATTAATTATTCTATTAATTCTATTCACTCTAATAATGGTGCAGGTTTTGCACTGAAGTCCCACCGAAGCAACCTCCCAACAGTCAAGCCTGCAGAGATGACTTGCACAGCTGAGAGAATGAGGAGCCACTTGAATGCTCAAGAGGAAATAATCCCCTAGATCCTAGGAATATTTTTGATGACTTCATATGAAAAACACAACAGAGTCATTAGAGCAGTAAATGGCGTCAGAGAGACACCTGCACGCACCAAAGACGGCAGTAACACGCTGCACAGCTCACCAAGCATTTTGCAGTGCTACTTCTTCACAAATCCCTTCCAACTGAAAGGTGAACGACGAACCGCAGCGCCGGCTTGCTTTATGCATCTGGATCTACACATCTGTTTCTCCCTTGTACCACTGAAGCTGTCGTTCTGGCTAGTCAATGCTAAATCAAAAAGGCATCTAAAGGCCAGTAAAAGCTGCAGAATGTGAAAATAACAGAAACAGGCAGAACTTGGTCAACTACATATTTGAACAGCAGCTCCACGCACGTAATTTTTCATCCAATGGAATGCAGCATTTGATGTTGTTTAATAAGCTTCTCTTGTTATTAAGAATTCAATTTATTTCTATGCTCCAGACCTACTGCTCTCTTTCCAAATTAAATTCTCAGCCACCTTCTCCGAAACCTCATGTCTAGCCATCAGCCAAACCCTGCTACAGCTAGAAAGAGTTCTTCATTCCTTGCTGAAGGGCAGAATTGAAATTGGATGTTAGGAAGAAGTTCTTTAGCGTGAGGGTGGTTGAACAGTGGAACAGGTTGCCCAGGGAGGTAGCTGAGGTCCCATCCCTGGAGATATTCAAGGTGAGGCTCGCCAAGGCTCTGGGCAACCTGATTTAGTTGAGGATGTCCCTGCTCACTGGAACTAGATGATCTTTGGAGGTCCCTTCCAACCCAAGCGCATCCATGATTCTTCACGCAGGAGCTTAAACATGAACATCAGAGAAGGTTGACTCTACACTACGCAATCTTAATCCCAGTGTTATTTTAACCTTCACTACCAGAAGCAAATATCTGTCATAGTCACTTTCTCAAGGTCCTTCCCTGACTGTCTTCACTATCACAATTCATGTATGCTGCTAAGTCTTCAGACAGACAACTTGCAGCTCACCAAATGAAGCCCAAAACACATCGGATGACGTTATCCCAGATGTTATTATAATCTTTTGACTGCTTCTCTACTGTCTACTACTAGTGCAGTGAGACCATGGCCATTCTGTTGACCAGCACTGACTGCCCTGTTTTTCCTGCACCTCCACTCAACACTTGTCAGCACTGAAGCACTTCTGGACAGGCTTTTGAGTTCCACAGCTGCGGCAGTATCTGGAACACAGCATCTTATGCCCTCTACACAGTCAATGGTGGAGAAAAAGATCCCCCCAGAAACCAAAACTGCAGAACACAGTTCAGCTTAACACTAAAGCATCCTGCTGGTGACTCCAGCAACACCTGATCTTACAAACAGAGCTAAGGACAGGTTATAACCCAAAACCAGAACATCAGTTGAGATGTTCGCAGCACGGAGGTCCAAAGCAATCACACCTGCATGAACTGGAAACCTTTCCATATAAAGTTCCTTCCCAATATCCTGCAGATGTCAAAAGCCCTGTTGAAAAGACATGAGGTGAGAGAACACTAACACTAGTTTGATAAACCAACCCTTGTTTTAGGTTGACAGTCTTCAAAATGAAGATAACAGACATTTTTCAGATAATTCCTGCATATTGGTTTAAATTAGTGCAGTAAAGCACCTTCAAATGGTAAAAAAGGAAAAACCCTTCTGTTAAACTAAACTGCAGCCTCTACCCAAAAAAATTCCTTCAGTACAATGTTTTACTTCAGCTGCGCTGCTCTGTAATGAATGTTAGCAAGATCAAAGTTTAACCCAAGCATAATTATTTTCAAGTCACAGAACATTAGGGATTGGAAGGGACCTAGAAAGACCATCTAGTGCAAACACCCCAGCACGGCAGCATCACCTAGATCCAGTCCCACAGGAACACGTCCAGGAGGGTTTGAAATGTCTCCAGAGAAGGAGACTCCACAACCTCCTGGGCAGCCCCTTCCAGGGCTCTGTCACCCTCACCGTGAAGAAGTTCCTTCCTTCAGTTTTCTCTCAAAGAGGGGCATCTTAGAAAGACAGAGGAGCCTACCCTCTTAAAATCCCAACTTTCTTAAAACAAAAACCAACCAAATACAAGAAACAGCCACCTACAGAGATCCAGGTTCAGGCTCTGTATCAAATCTTCTACCCTGCCATGTGGTTCTAACTCCAATCCATCGACGAAACATTAGAGCTCACATAATGAAACCACTGCAATCACCAGATTAGGTGAACATCTGCTTGGAACTAAGAAATAAATCAGCTTCAGGTCTGTGACCTACCTCCAGGAATAGGAAGAACAAACACTGCCAGCGAAAGCGGTGAAGAAGTCCGACTCATTAGGATGGCAGACAAAAGTCTCAGCTCTATGCCATGAGCAACACAGAGATCAGTTGTACTGATGCTCCTGCTTCTGGCTGCAGCTGTGGTGAGCTGACACATCATGAATGAGAAATGAAGCATTTTGGGAGACACAGCAGCACAAGACATTTTGCTAAGAGCAGAAAACTGATCCAGGGCAAGGGGTGCTGTTCTGCTTAAAAGACACGTGCTCAGAAATTGCTGTTAAGACTTCACACTGGGTCTGACTCAAGTTTTACCTTTCTGGCTGGCGTAGAGTTCTGTGAGAGATGCAAGTTCTTTTGTCCACATGTTCCTCTGTTCCCAAACCAGACCAGAAGAACTGTTGTTGTTGGAAGGTGTAACATTTACGGTAAAAACCCCCAAACTATTAGTCCTCTTCCTCGCCACTCGCCTTTCATTTTGCTAAGCTGCTAACTGTGACAGAAAGGGAAGGTAATTCTAATTAACTAACTAGCTAAGGCTCTTTAAGAGTGTTTAGATCCATTGGAAATGATGAGGGAAGTAGAACACCTCCCTGATGAGGAAAGGCTGAGGGAGCTGGATCTCTTGAGCTTGGAGAAGAGGAGACTGAGGGGTGACCTTATTCATGTCTATAAATATGTGAGGGGTGGGTGTCAGGAGGATGGAGCCAGGCTCTGCTCAGTGTCATCTGGTGACAGGACAAGGGGCAGTGGGTGTGAGATGGAACAGAGGACGTTCCATGTAAATACCAGAAGGAACTCCTTCCCAGTGAGGGTGACAGAGCACTGGAAGGGGCTGCCCAGGGGGGTTGTGGAGTCTCCTTCTCTGGAGACGTTTAAAACTCACCTGGATGTGTTCCTGTACAACTTGGTCTAGGTGAACCTGCTGTGTCGAGGGAGAATTGGACTAGATGATCTTTCTAGGTCCCTTCCAATCCCTAATGATTCTATTAAGTGCAAAAAGGATGAGAAAAGTGGAGTTTTGCCTCGTGATGCACTTCTTGCACTTGAAAAGCAAGTTGAAAAACAGTAAATGCCTGTGCTCTCTTACACTTGATTCAGAATTATCCTAAAGGTACATTTATTCAGGTAATAAAATCATCTGGACTGCGCACAGAGGTTGATCCTACACTTTAAAATAGTCACAGGCCTTCAGGAGCCCCCCACTCCTGACTGCTGATCTTAAGACACTATAGCAACAAGTGCACATTTGTTCTGAAGGAATGCAGAGTATGCAGCTGGGGGAGGGGCAGTACTATCAGCCACAAACTTATCTGCTGGCCCACTAGGTTAAATAATAACTTCAGTCTTCCCTAAAACTGAAGAAACAGCATTTACAAGCAGTCTGCATTTAACAGGCAGCTTACACTTTGACTATGAAGAACGCAGCTTTGCTTGAATTCACCTTCAGGAGGAGGTTGGTTTTTCCTCCTTGGCTTGTTCTGGGTACTGGAAATAGCAGAATGGTTTCACAACTGCAGATTAATTAAGCAGCCCTCTAATACTGCAGACCTGCACAGCAAAAGCAAATGCCCAGCTCCTCCAGCTCCGGGCACAGCATCCAAAAGTCCAACAGTCCCTAACAAAGCCCTGCAAGACTGAAGACTCGTAGAAAAAAACAAGCTTGGGGCAAAACAGGTTGTGGAATGATCTGGAGTGAGTGGGGAATAAAGAAATGGAAAGTTCTCGCTACCAGCTGAACTGAAACATTCCTGAGGAAAAGCATGGTCCATAAATGCAGCGGTCTCCCATCAACTGTGAATGCTGCCTTCTTCGGGCTTCACTCGTTCCTGGACTAAGTCAAGCTGCTGCTTTCTCTGCAGAACGTCTCAAGTCTCTGGAGACGTGTAAAACCCACCTGGACATGTTCCTGCGTGACTGACCTGATCCAGGTGATCCTGCTGTGGTGGGGGGATTGGACTGGATGATCTTTCGAGGGCCTTTCCAATCCCTAATGATTCTGTGATTCTGGCACTGGACTGGACTCGCAGCCACAGACCTCAGTGCTTTCTGCTCACGAGTGATGAGGAAGAAAGGACAGCATGAAGGTAAAGGAAGTAAGGGAAGTGGTCCTAGAGCTCGACTGTGAGAGGCAGCTCTTCACAGAGTCACAGAACATCAGGGATTGGAAGGGGCCTCGAAAGATCACCTGGTCCAATCATGTACAACCACCGCGGCTCACCAAGTCACTTCTGCCAGCTCTGCCACGGGAACAACAATCAATAACCAAAGCAGCAAATTCAAACTGCTGGAATTCACCTCCTGTTTGGTTCAACAAGAGGAAGAACAACGTTATCACTCACTAACACATGTAAAACTTTAAATTAGTTCTTGTGGATGAGCTTTTAATAAGCTACAGAATTATTCTTCAAATATTTCAAGTCTATAACGCTTGGGTAGATCCTGGAAATGATGAACACTCAGATTCCACTTGACACTATTTGTCAGCATCCTCAAATGTTCTGATTAATAGGATTTATGACCTAAGACAGTTTGTTTTCCCTTTCAAGAAACAAGCTGCTGAGCTCTGCATTAATTCCTCTGTCATTTCTTCAGGGTTCTTGAAGGTCACAGGCAGATTCACATTTGATAATCACTGTCCTTTCGGTCTCTGAAGGTTAGCTGTCCTGGGAGTATTTTACTCTCCCATCAAACTTTTTTATTTAGGACACAAAATACTATCCAACATAAAAACAGCTCCACTTCCCACAAATATGTTAAAGAAATTAGCCCTCAATTGAGTTCCCTCAAAAGAAACCCCAAGAAACCCCTCTAGAGACTACTGCAAAGAAAGGGAAATGCCTTTTCAGACACTTGTTGAGAGCACTTTGCACAGCTAACAAGCAGGGATTAGACAAGGTGCCACTAAGCAGGTCAACACACTCAGTTTAAGGTGCTTCACAGACAGGACCTTTCATTGAGAAACACCAAAACAGCAATAAACAGCAAATCTACACCTAGAATTAAATGACTACATTAAATGACTAAAAATGCGGCCAGTATTACACAGGCAGATGTTATCAAGCCTTGAAGCTGAAGAGAACACATTCATCGCTTCTCCAGTGAGGTGAGCCTGCTCTGGCAGGGGGACTGGACTAGATGATCTTTGGAGGTCCCTTCCAGTCCCTGATGATCTCTGACCATCAGGCACTGCATTCAGTAGACAGCTCCTGGATTTTAGCCTGGCAGGCAATTAACACCAACTTCCACGGTGCTAAAGCAAGGTTTTGAAGTCGCTAGAAATTACAAGTTCCTTATTTTGAGGGAACTACTTAACTTGACACACCTTGAAAATTGTCCCACCGGGCTGAATATCCTATCCTTCAAAAATAAGGACCTGATAGGTTTCAAGTTCGGTGGCATTCCTGGTTCTTTTGAAAGTGCTGGTGCTATTATAGAGAGGAAGCAGACATTCCTGACTAGGCCATCCAGCTTCACCAGTATTTTTATCTCTGCTTCAGTTTAAATTAAAACAATAAAGAAAGAAGCCCCAACAACCAACCAGACGCCCAAACAAACCAAACACCCCCAAGCTTAAACTCGAAGAAACCAGACAGCACCATCTCATATTCGATGAGATAGCTGTGATGAAAGGCAAGAGCTGTGTTTTGCTCTTCTGTTGACTAAGATACCTGGGAAAAAGGTCTATTAACATTTTAGAACAGCCACAAATGACTCTGAACACAGGATTTGAGGAAGCTTTGCCCAGTCTTTTCTCCTTTTAAACCCTGGATCTCAGTTGAGAGCCGTAGTTATTCCTCAGGCCAGTGGGAGCCTCTGGGGGAAAGGATCTGGGGCACTTTCTGCTTCCCTGAGGCTGGAAGTCTCCAGTGAAGTATCTGGGAGGCCAAATCTGTTGCAGGATGCAATATGCGACGTCTGGCCTTGCCTGTCTGTTAGAGAAACACCCTGGATTGTTTAAAAGCTGCCTAGATGCGGTGTTGGGGTGTCTGCTTTAGGGGTGAACCCGTACAGCGGGGCTGACGGTTGGACTCGATGATCCCAAGGGTCTTTTCCAACCGGAATGATTCTATGAAACTGAGGAAAAAGCCTTGTCCTCGTGAAAAGGACACACAAAGAACCACACAACACCACACTTCAAAGTGTCTGATAAAGAATTCCTAAACATATGAAGGACACTCGAGAAGAGGATATATTAAAGTATAATCACTCCTGCACTTTCCAACCACATGCAAATTTTACCCTCACAGCTATTCATTATGAAACACAGCATTTCCCACAGTCACAAGGACAGATCCTACAGCATTAAGCCTACATTATGCTCCTGAAAAAAAAATAAATATATATAAAAGCCTGCGTCACAAACCTAGTAGCCAACTATCTTCAGACTTGCAAAACAGGAATGTTTCCTCCATCTCTGATGTGACACAAGTAAAAGCTACTGTTCGCTGTTTGAAAGTGAAACACTTAGTAAAATGTCCTCTAATTGGTAAGTCAGAGTCTCCTAAACATTCTTTTGTATGGTCCTTTTAAAGCTGAGTGAACGAATCTCACTTCAGCAAAGCCCACAGAGTGACAATCGTTTGTGTGAAGCAACAGTGGGATTTACTACAGGCAGTAACAGCACAGGCTCCAGCATCACCAATCTCACACATAAATACTTGTTTGTGGATAGATTCTCAACTGTGAGTAGCTATGAAACAAGCAGTAGCAAGCCTGAATATTCAAAGATTGCTTGTAGAGGCATTAAACTCACACTTTTGGGCAAGGATTAAGCTCTTCCAGTTACAGAGACCACCTTCAGTATACCTCTCACACTTGAAATTCCTAAATCCTTTCAATACCACACTCAGGTTGTTAAGCCCTCAGCAGGTTTCTGTGGGAGGCAAACAACAACTCAGTTCCTACAACATTCTCTACCATGTGAAGTCACTGTTCTGGAGTGCTACTACCTCTGAGTATCACAGAACATTAGGGGTTGGAAGGGGCCTTGAAAGATCATCTACTGCAAACACCTCTGCCAGAGCAGGATCACCTAGATCAAGTAGCACAGGAACATATCCAGGTGGGTTTTGAATGTCTCCAGAGAAGGAGACTCCACAACCCCCCTGGGCAGCCCCTTCCAGTGCTCTGTCACCCTCACTGTGAAGAAGGTCCTTCTCAGATTGATGTAGAACCTCCTCTGTTCCAGCTCACACCCACTGCCCCTTGTCCTATCATTAGATGCCCCTGAGCAGAGCCTGGCTCCATCCTCCTCACACTCACCCTTCACATATTTACAAACATTCATGAAGTCCAGCCTTTTGATCGATGGTACCTCTGTGCCTTACTTTTTCAAGAAGAGATACAAGTTGAAGGCACCAAACAGGTTCTCACAGTCTCAACTGACTGCTGAAACATTACTATTGGAATTCAAAACAAAAACTCATCAGCCACCATGACTTAACAGTTTGTATTCAGGATTGAAACTGAAAGAAGAAATAAACACAGGAGACATAAAAATGGCATCAATGAAACTGAAAACTCAAGAGAACAGAGGAGCACAGATTGCAGGTAATGAGCTACTAGGTATTAACTCAGCACACAACCTAAAGTTTGGCATTCCAGGCAGGGCTATCTTCCCAGAAAGAAGACCAACTAATTTTAAGTCTCCTCAAAATATTGTGATTTTCTCTGACCAGTAAGTAGAAATGATACAAAAGAAGATGACCTTTCAATCAAAATACAAAGACATGACAACACTATAACCATCCTTACGAGTATCAGCCATACAACACAATCTCACTCATCTGGACCTAGACAGGTTCAGCCTGTCCCCAAGCAGAATTAAATAAAACAACGTGTTGTGAAACAGCATTGGATTCGCTGCCCTAGGTTCAAAGAATGACCAGACCTCCTCTCTTCAACGAAGACACGAGTAAAGTATCATCACAGAGCACTAGGGATTGGAAGGGACCTCAAAAGATCACCCAGTTCAATCCCCTGCCAGAGCAGGATCCCCTTGATCCAGTGCCTCAAGCTGGATCGCTAACAACAGACCATTCCACCCACTGAACAGAATGGTTAGATTAAAAATCAAATCTTTTATAAGCCAGCAAGATTTTAAGTCTATGGAACATATGTATTTCACTCAAAACTGCTCCCTCTCTGCAGACAACTCGTCCACTCCACAGTCACATTCAGATGGGCTTTTGTTTGTGGGGTCTGGAGTGAAGATGTTTTGGTTTTTTACATGAAATATCACTCAGAAACAAGTTTCACCCTTGATGCCAGCAAGGAGATGCTGAGTTTTTTAGTTTTCACTTTACACACATATAATGTTGGGTGAGAGTCTGAAAACAGTCCAACTGAGTTACAAGGGCAGTTTAACTGATGTTGACAAGTAGTAGCCAAAGTTCATTGTCCATTATGACAATGAGACAACTGGACAGTTACTGGACAGTTTTTTTATTGTAAAAAAACTGTAAAAAAATAAATTAGCATAAACAATATAGATAAATAGCCCTGAAACCTATAGAAAATTTCAATTATCTAGAACTCTCACCTTAAAAAAAGTTCTCCACTTACTCTTCATGCTGCGTACCAGCTTACATCGTCACTGTATAAAACACAGGACCAAGCTGAAATCCAAAGGTACTTCTTATCTAGTTTAGACACAAACCCATGGTATAATCCAAACTAGCTTAGATTTTTCATCCCAAATAGTATCACTACATCAGGAGCATATTAAGTGAACCATGGGTGAATAACCACTAGACTCTTCAAGGCCACTGAGACAACACAAACAGGTAGCAGGGCCATCAGTCGGTAAGAAATTCAGAGCACAAACCTGCTGGAATCAGCCTACCTACGGATGCAGACGTCAACACTGGAAAAGCCAGCCCTGGCAAACTGGGTGATCAACAGTGATGTTACTGTGCACAGAAAGTTGTTTTTAGACCAGTCTACCAAGCCTACCACTGGATTTTGGGGGACTGGACTAGATCTTTTGTGGTTCCTTCCAATCCCTAATGTTCTGTGATGTTTAAGGTCAGGATGGACGGGGCTTTGAGCAACTTCTCTAGTGTGAGGTATCCCTGCCTAAGGTGGGGTTAGAACTAGATAATTGCCAAGGTCCCTTCCAACCCAAACCACTCCATGATTCTATGATAGGCAGCACTACTATGATGACAACAGCTGCAGAAGCCAAGGGGAGAGCGGTCAGAGGCTGAAAGACCTAAACAGACTTAGGGAACGCTCACCAGGCAAAAATGCTCACTGATGCCACATCTGCCCTGCTTGAAAATGCATGTGGCATATGCATATGTCATATAGCTCGCAGCAGAACTTATTCTTCATTCTTATTTCATCAACTTTAGAGCAAAGTTAAACTACTCAACAAAATCACGGAACCTTAGGGATTGGAAGGGCCCTCGAAGGATCATCTAGTCCGAACCCCGACACAGCAGCATCCACCTAGACCAAGTCGCACAGAAACATGTCCCGGTGGGTTTTAAACATCTCCAGAGAAGCAGACTCACTACATTAAGTCCGTGTGTTCATGTAGTGCTAAAAGGAAGAAACTCATTTTCTATTCCCTGCAACTGACTGCACCATGAAGTCATTTCAGAATGTGGTGCTGAGCTGCCAGCATTATGAGCCAGAATTTCACATGCAAGAAGTCTGTCCCATCGCTTCAGCTCCTGTTGGTTTTTGAACAACTACGATATATGAAGAAACGCAACACGAACTACACAGTTTCCAAGAGGTTCTCCAGCCAGCAGTAACAAAGCCAAATGTATTATGAGATAATATAAACTCTTTTATATTATCTTTCATATTATGTATCTCATATGTAATATACAATATACAATATATATTGCAAGAAAACACAAACTATATAATATAAACTCGATATATTGTGAAATTCAGGGGACAGGGATCAAAAAACCCACTCCCAACTGTGGAAAAGAAAAAGCTCTTTGTGAATCAACAAGCCTTTAAATGAACAACTCTGCTTCACGAATTAATTCTGCAACGCAGTGTGAAACAAGGCAAAGCCTGTACTCCACGTTAGTTTTTTGCTCTGCTGTTAGTGATTTGGCTGTTTCAGTGTGTGTCAACTCACCTGGAACACAGAGGTGATGGCAAATGCCCTGCACTCTACGCATCTCACACAAAACTGCTCTGGATGGCGTCTCAGCTATTAATACGATAGTATTTCCGTAGGAACTAGACAAAAACTTTCCAGCTGGTGACTAAAAATGGGCTGACACCACTTCCCTAATGGAACAGCGACACACAACAACGCACACACCTCATAAGCAGGAAAATTCAGTTTCCACCTGCTGGCAAAAGACTGTAAACACTTACACTGTAGAGAAGGAAAGGGCAGAGCTACACTCTACCTTAAGACTCACACTACTCGCACGTAAATCTTTCAAAAACCAAACCAGCCTACAAAACAGAGATAGCACCAAAATATTACCAGAATGGGTAGAAATGACAGAAAATGCTCAGGTGTTTAAAAAGTCATCATCTAATGGCCCTGCTAACTTTGACCATCATCCTAACAACCCGTTTTCCCATATGGTTATGAAATGCATTGCACACAGTTCTGGTGAGGAAATGCAGAACCCAAACTAAAAACCACTACTTCCCGTAATCATCATGCTGGGGGAGGCAAGATAAAGGGGAACGTAAAGAGTAAAGGGCAAGAGGGAATAACTTCAGTAAAGAGCAGGTACAAACATACAGAGTTGTGAGAGGTTCAGAAGAATCTATGAACGAAGAACAATGGACACACCTTCAGAAAGAATGGCTTCCTTCAGGTAGAGCAGCACATCTGCAAACTTCCTGACATCGTTCACCAGTTGCATGATATACTCTGGATCCACAAGAGGATTATCACAGCAATCAGAGTTGGAGCTAATGCTGCTCAGCGAGCTGCTCTTGGTGCTGCGTCCCATGCCACAATTTCCCGAATTGGAGATGGTGAAGAGGTTGGAGGTAGACAGTCGGGCTAATCCCAAAACACGCTTGTTACTGCCACCGTTCTGTCGCAACATCCCAGCAGCCGCTGTGCTGATAGAGCTCCCGCAGTCAACACTCAGCGTCGCCTCATGCCCAAAGATGAAACCTTTAAAAATAGGAGGGGGGAAGGAAAAACACTGATTAGTACAGAAATATTTGTGAAGTGCTACCTTTGTACGGACCAGATCCAAACCCCCTTTGAAGACGGCACATTCCAAAGCTGAACTGAAGTACTACAAGTAGTTTTTAACTGAAGCTACTTCTATTTGTTCAGCAGGCCTAGTATTGCACAAAAGCCAACGGAACACTGAAGTGATTTCAAAACTTAATCATGATGCACGCGGGTTTCACGCAAAATGTTTCTTCCCTGAGTATTTCTGAAACCCTAAGAAGAGTAAAGCTCTTCACATTTACCCTGAGACTTGCTCTTCACCCTAAAACAGCTCCAGAACTGAATGCGATCGCAAAAGCATTTGATGTGACACAGACTGTGAGAACATGCCCACTGGCATCAACGACCAAGCTGTAGTGGGCATCGGGGCTTACGATGATAGACAGCCTTGAGCTGATAGGATGGATCGTTTTCACGTAGGTTGTGCTGAGCAAGGAAGCATAGCCTATCACACTTCATCTCAGAAAGAAAACCAACCCAAAAGAAGTTACACAGCCTGCTATCTTTTAATATGAAAGGCAATCTAGATGATCTCTGGAGGTCCCTTCCAAACCCTAATGTTCTGTGAAAGAAAAGCGAAGAGACGTAAAAATAGCTTCGTGCCAAAGTCAACCTGCACATTTCACTGCGGTTATCTCGCAAGGCCTTGCTTTACTTGAGTACACCTTAAAAGCCCCACCATGACAACGCACCAGCTTGGGGGGAGATTATACTGGTGTAACTACACAACCACCTGCATTCAGAATGGAAGCCAGAACGCGACTGCCAACTCCCCCTTGCCAGGGCAAGCAGCTCACGTCACATCAGCAGGCGGCAGAGGCAGGTACGGTTCCAGCAGCTCACACACTGCCTTCTCTCAACATGACGTGGTAAACACTCCCAGAGGAAGAAAACAAATCGGAACGTGACAGCTAACGTGCGTCGCAGCAAAATCTCTATTTTCAGCTAAAAACAGAAGTAGCTACGATCTAAAAACCGCAGGTTCAAACTGGTCATGCTGCATATCCCGCTGCGGCGGGGAGATCAGACTGGATGATCTTTCGAGGTCCCTTCCAACCCCTAATGTTCAGTGATTCTGTGAAGTGTTTGTGTTTGGTTGGGTGAACTAAAGTAGCAACCTGAACACTGTGAACACACTTCAGTCAATGAACTGCACGAGTTCAACTATCGTTACCATTACTGCCGCTCGACTTCTCCTTGAAATTTAAAAATATCCCAGGAAACGTGGTCAAAGCAGTTGTTTTTGTAATTAATCTGGCCAGCAATTCCAGGGAGTGTGTGCTGGGGGGCGGGGCAAAAAACCCTCGGAATTTAACCCAAATTCCCTACCCTCATTTTTGTTTACTGCTTAAAGCCAGCACCTATAAGAGCACAGACAAGACTACACAAATAACGCAGGTAATTAAGCAATTCCAAAGGCCTCAAAGTAGACTGAAGTCAGGTTTACATTAAACAACCCAAGTTTCTCCAGTTCCCACACATAATTCTCATGGCTCGAAAGCTGCTTTGCAATTCTGCCTTGTGATTACGGCGTGGGGGGAAGCACAAAACACTCTCTGCTTTTAACGAGCAGGATATCTATGCATATCGAGACTGAGATTTTCATATTATTTAAAAGACACGCTGCTTTTAAGTCTGGCCAGCTCCAGAGCCAACCTGAAGCAGCACGATGTGTTAGACCTGTTCCCATAGCAAGTCACAGAGAACATGAGGGATTGGAAGAGACCTCGAAAGACCATCCAGTCCAACCCCACAGCAAGTCACAGAGAACATGAGGGATTGGAAGGGACCTCGAAAGACCATCCAGTCCAATCCCATAGTCCAATCTCCCTGCCACAAGCAGGATCCCCTAGATCCAGCTGCACAGGAACACGCCCAGGCGGGTTTTAAAGGTCTCCAGAGAAGGAGGCTCCACAGTTCGAAAGCCGTCTAAGCGATACTGCCATTGTTTTTAATTTGAGGCGAGCAACAAGTAGTCCAGTAACGCCACTGGAAATTGCAAAGTGCCTCTGAGTGAGAAAAACTCAGCAGCAGCTTTAGCGACAAAGCAGCAGCAGACCCAAGCCCGAGGAGGTTAGTCCCGCAGCCGCCTTCTCCTCGCACACGCGAGCCCTCACGGCTGCTCCCGGTGGGCAAGCCCGCCCCTCAGCTCACATGCCTTTCATTACCCAGAAATGTTTCATATTTCTTCAGGAGCCTCTGAAGGGAAGGAAAAAAGCCTCCACCAGTTGTTCTGCAGCCGGCTCCAGACTTCTCTGGCTGCGAGTCTACTACCAGTCCCGAGCGAAAAAGGGGGAAAGAAGTGCCAGATATTCTAGAAATTTGCTCTCGCAGCAGAATTCTCCCGGTAGGGAGGAGAAAAAGAACAGAACAAATAAATAAATAAGTCGGCGGACTCTCTCGAAGCCGCCACCAGCCCCAAGCCGAGGCAGGGGCGCTCCCGCTGCCCAGGGCGCGGGGTCTGCGCTCTGCCCTGCCCGCGCCGCGCGTTCCCCACGTCCCGCCACCGCGCCGCGCATCCTCCGCCACTACAGACCTTCCGCCGCCACCCGACTCCGGCGGGGCAGCGAGCAGAAGCCGCGCTGGCAAAGCCACCGGAGACCACATACGGTGTGGGCTAGGGTGGGGGTGGCGCCCGCCCAGGACCCTGTGGGCGCCGGCCCCTGCAGCCGCTCCCGCTCTCACGGCCGCTCGCCCCCGCTCTGCGATCACCCGCGGCTCCCGCCGGCGGCGGCGACGCCCCCACAGCCCCGCTGGCACGGCGAACCCCGCCTGTCCCGGCCGCAGCCCTTACCGGAGCGAGGCGGCCAAGCGCAGGCAGCAGCACCCGGGCCGCCGCGGGCCCTCCGCGCTCCCCTCCGCACGGCCCTCACCGCCGCCCCGAGCCGCACGCCGCGAGGCGGGGCCCTGCGTGCGACCCGCCCCCTCCCCTCCCGCGGGCGCGCAGTGAGCGCTGGGGTGCGGCCGCGGGGGAGCAGGGAGCAGCGCGCCTGCCCTGTGCGGGGCCGGCGCGGTGCGGAGGGCGAGATGGGGCCGATAAGCTGAACAATAGCCGGTGGGACACGGGAAGGGAGGATTCGTCCTCCTGCCACATCGCCCCCGTTGCCCCGCCCGGCCTCCCCTCCTCAGTTCGGCCCCGACGGGGGTTCGGCGTGTGGGGGAGCGGGAACCGCCGAACCCCTCCTGCGAGGAGAAGCCCGAGTTGTGCCTGCGCGGTGTTTAGCGCGCAGGGTTTACTTTTTGCCCAACAAGAAACTAAACCGCCGTGGCGAAGGGGAGGGTGCATTCCTCAGGCACAACTTCCTACGCTTCCTATTCCTGAGTCGAGCGTGTGTCCCTGGCTGCTCAGCTTCCAGCGCTGCCCTGAGCGAGCGAGCAGCGTTCCACACACACGTTCCACATTGCCCTTGCCTGCCTGCGTGAGCTGTGGTGGAAAATGAAACCAGTAACAAAGTCAGAAGGTAACGACATCAGACTGGGAGTGGATTCCACTCTCGGACCTGTTTGCTGTGTAGATACGGAGCTTAGGGGCACGGCGTAGCAGTGGGCTTGGTACAGTTAGGTTAATGGTTGGAATCGATCTTAAAGCTCTTTTGCAGCCAGAAGGATCTATGATTCTACCCAGACAGCCCCAAATTTGGCAGAATTTAGTTGCTGAGTGTAGCTGTTCGTGCACATATGTGCATTTTTCTGGTTAAGTTGAAAAAAGCAAAATTCTGCAGCATCATACAGAAACTCAAGCAGTTCCCAGCAGCACTGGGACCTTTAGACTTCTGGTCAGACCTTTGTTAGGTTAGCTCCCGGTGACAGCAGCAGGAGTTTTCCATTTCTAGAGACAGGGACTACAAACTCACACTTTATTCCTTACTAATGAGGGGCCATTAATATACGAAGGGTGAGTGACAGGAGGATGATGCCAGGTTCTTCTCAGCGTCATCTAGTGATAGGACAAGGGGCAAGGGGTGTGAGCTGGAACAGAGGAGGTTCCACGTCAATATGAGAAGGAACTTCTTCCCGGTGAGAGTGACAGAGCTCTGGAAGGGGCTGTGGAGTCTCCTTCTCTGGAGATGTTTAAAACTCAACTGGCCGTGTTCCTGTGTGACTGGATCTAGGGGATCCTGCTGTGCTGGGGTGTTTGGACGAGATGATCTTTCNACAGCCCCGCTGGCACGGCGAACCCCGCCTGTCCCGGCCGCAGCCCTTACCGGAGCGAGGCGGCCAAGCGCAGGCAGCAGCACCCGGGCCGCCGCGGGCCCTCCGCGCTCCCCTCCGCACGGCCCTCACCGCCGCCCCGAGCCGCACGCCGCGAGGCGGGGCCCTGCGTGCGACCCGCCCCCTCCCCTNTTGGACGAGATGATCTTTCAAGGTCTCTTCCAATCCATAATGCTCCATGATTTAGACTCAGTAATCTTAGATCTGATGCCCAGGTTCTAGAATGGGATGTACTTCTGACAACGTGTCAAAGCCCTCAGCATACAATTCATATCCCAGTCCCTCAGCTTGAACAGTTTCAGCCTTTATATCCTGGAATTGCCTCTCTTTGCTCCAGTCTCTTTCCCCAGCCACTCCAGCACACTACCCACTCAGGATTTTGTGTCAGAGCACCAACCTTCTCCTTGGTCCATTCTTGCTCTCCACATATGCTGTGATTTCTTCTATTGCAAGAATTTTATCCCCTTTCTATTGCATTTTACAAAACCAGAAACTGAGCAACCAAACTAAAACATATCGTGGGGTTATTTATATCTCCTCTCTATAATAAGCACTGTTCAATAACGTATTTATCTTTAAAAAACCCTAATAAAATATGTTGTAAATTCAGAAATGGTTACAAAATCTTCAAGTCTTCTGAGTATGGAGAAAACCACACAAAGAAAACAATACCCCAAGCTGAATGTTTATCATTCAGGTGGTTGATCCACCAGCTGTCAAAATCAGGGCAGAGTAAACAATTATAAACTAATTTAACATGAAAGCAGGGAGTGACAGTAAGGAATGTGATTTAAATAGGACAATCAACAATCACACAATCAGAAACAGTATTAAAAGTTTATTGTGGGCAAAGTCATGGAAACTGTTAGATAAGTCTCCACGAGCAGTAAAACAGATAAAGGAGAAATCAAGTCTGTACTTACCAACAGATAGAATACAAAGCAATGGGATGCTCTTTGGTCATTGGAAAGCACAGCACACGGTTACAGCAGGCCCTGTCTCTTCCTTGCAGACGCTCTTTTGGCTTTATCTCACTATAACAGTGATAGGGCACATCTCTTTTACAAAACAACCCCAAACAAAACACAAGACCCACCACCCAAAAAAAGGCCAACAGCCATTTCAAGAAAGCCCTGGTGGAAGATCCAAGTACCTAAGTCTCTCTTCTCAACACTGAGCTCACACAGAAGTTCCTTTGAAATCCAAGCCAGCCTGATGAAAACTTGTGATCACTTTTAAGAGAGGAAACTTCTCTAGGTAGCAGCATCAATGTAACTAGAACTGGGGAAGCAACGTGTCTTAAGAGATCGGCTGGAAAGCACTGTCTCTGTTCTAGGTACCTGCAGAAGGGCCAAACACTCTGGACAAGTTGGAAGACATAAATCATGAATCTATAGCATAGTGTGAGCAATGAGACTTCAGTCCAGAGCTGGATGTTGGTTACTGGTGCTAATTGCTAAGTCAGCAAGGAAAGCAAAAGCTGAGAAGGGAAGCCTGTTCTGCCCCCACACTGAGCATCACTACAAAGAATTTGAAATCAATTACTTCAGCACAAACTTGGTGGAAGTTTCCACCCTCTGCTTACATTCCAGTGAGCAGAGTTCTGCTCTCAAGAAGTATTTCCACAAACCATTTCTCTACAAGAATCTTACATCCAGGCTTGTTTGTGTATCAGAGAACAGCTCACGAGAAAGCTCCTGTTAAAGGAAATAGTGTGAGTGAAAACAAAACATTGACCACAGCTCCTTTTAGTTTAATGAGCAGTCAGTGAAGAATTCCTGGAACTTAAACCTGAAAAATATTTGTATGAAGTCTGTAAAACACTCAGAATATAGAT
Organism: Rhinopomastus cyanomelas; assembly: GCA_013400115.1. Classification (NCBI taxonomy): domain Eukaryota; kingdom Metazoa; phylum Chordata; class Aves; order Bucerotiformes; family Rhinopomastidae; genus Rhinopomastus; species Rhinopomastus cyanomelas. Next base: position 283,488 of record VXBP01007492.1, read on the forward strand.
TCCCCAGCCCCCTGGCATCTACTGCTGCAAGAATTTATGTTTTTTTCTTATGAGATCTCCACTTTGGCTCTAACAAATGCCACCCAACTACCTGAGAACCTATCAAGATACCCAGATGCATATTCATTTCCTAGAACACCCTGCATTTCAGTCAGTGCACCAGTTCCCCTTAGGGGAATTATGTGGGTGAAACTGCAGCAGCCACTGTGCACTGGGATGAACCCACAGAGCCAACTGATAGAAAACAGGAGCACAGTATCTCCTGCAGAGCAGCTTCTCACCCAGGTATCAGCCATCTCTCACTTCTCAGTCCCGATCCTGAAGGCAGCTCACCAAACAATCCAAAAGATGAGCACGAAAAGATGGCCTCAGCAGGTATCACCAGCTATTTTTGGTTTGATGGCTTCCTACAGTTTGCCCCCAAGATAATCCCTCCGTGCTTTTTAGCATGACGAATGAGTCGTCTCTATTTTCTATAGAAGATAATCACCTCTGCCAATAGTCCTTGTCTCCATCTATTTCACAGTTACTGCTTGTTTTTTCTCTCAGCCTAATGCAGAGCAGTTAGTTTTAAACCTGACGCCCCCCCACACTTACTGCCTTTTTCTTTTCAGCTTTCTTTATACCTACTGATCTCTTGTCTTTCCTCCTTTCTCGTTGCCTGCTCAGGATGAGCTATACACCTTCACAAACGGTTCCTCAAGAATTCTGCAAGGCTGGAAGTGTGCTGTGAGAAACACAGAGCCAGACACAGGACAACTCCACGTGCTAATCCTCTCAGGAAAAGGATCACCGTGGGCATGGCTAGCACCCCATTTCCCTAAACTTTACAAGCGGTTTCTTAAAAGAACCCTCCATCCTAACTAGCAATTGTCAAGGACAGTGGGTGGTGAGGAATGAGAGGAAAAAGGCTGCAGGAAGGAAACAACTTCCAGAACCTCTGCAGTTTGCCAAACACTTTAACAGCAACCTGCTGCTTTAGAAGCCTGAAGCTAGCCACCCTGTATCAGTTAGCCCCACCTGCTGTACCAGTACCAGCTGGATTTAAGGGAGAGAAAGACCAATAATTAAAGGTTAGCAGAAAAACAGGCTGTTTGTTCAGGGAACAGGAGGTTTGGCTGGGAACTGTTGCAGGTGATACCTTGCCAAAGGCTGTCAGCTGGGCTCCCGCCTGCCAGCTGCGAGTGAGCTGGTAAGCAAAGCTGTGGGTGCTGCGTTTGTCTTGGAAGAGAAGGGGGTTGTGATACAGCTTCTGTTTGCTTTGTGTTTTGAGTTAGGGCTTGGATGTAGATGGTACAATACGGAGATAGTGTCTCCAGTTTCTGAAAGCCCTCAGGGTGCTCCGGGGACTCCTGCTGTTGCTGAGCTTCTTGCTTGGTGCTCCAGAGCTTGCCAAAATGCCTCTGAAAGCCAGGACCAGTGCTGCTCTCAGCTGTAAAGCAGTAATGCAGTCTGATGTCATCCACCTGGAACTGTGCAAGGCATTTGACACTGTTCTACATAACATCCTTGGCTCTAAAATCCAGAGACGTGGATTTGACCGACGGACTGCTCAGGGCACGGGGAACTGACTGGACAGTCACTCTCAAAGAGTTGTGATCAACAGCTAACTGTGATCTAAGTGGAGACCAGTTATAAGTGCGGTTCCTCGGGGGTCTGTTTTGGGTCCAGTGCTGTTTGACATCTTTGTCAGTGACATGGACAGTGGCACCGAGTGCATCTTCAGCAGGTTTGCTGATGACACCAAGCTGGGTGCTGTGGAGAGAAGGGAGGTCATCCAGAGAGACCTTGACAGGCTTGAGAACTGGGCCCAAGCAAACTGCTTGAGCTTCAACAAATTTAAGTGCAGGGCCCTGTACCTGAGGTGGGGTAATCCCAAGAACAAACACGTGCTGGGTCCTGAGGAGAAGGACTTGGTAGTGTTGGTAGATAAGCAGCTCAGTATGATGCAGCAATGTGTGAAAGCAGCTCAGAAGGTCAAATGTACCCTGGGCTCTATCATAAGAAGTGTCACCAGCAGCTCAAGAGAGGTGATTCTTCCTCTTCACTCTGCTCTTTAAGACCTCACCCCGAGTACGACATCCAGTTCTAGAGTTCCCAATACAGAAAGGATGTGGACTTGTTGGGGTGGTGTGAGACCCCAAAAGAACTTTTGTCTCAACATGGTCTTATTCCGAAGCAGGGATGAACAGGCCTCCCTCCCCCTCCAAGGATGCCCCCTGTCCCTGGAAGTGTTCAAGGCCGGGTTGGTTTGTGCTCTGGGCAGCCTGGTCTAGTGAGAGGTGCCCTTCCCTAGGGCAGGGGGTTTGTAATGCTATGATCCCTGAGGTCACTTCCAACCTAGGTCATTCTATGATTCTAATTCCTTTATATGTTCTTAGAAGTTTTTAATGGCCGAAGTGTTTGATCAATCGGCTGGAAAAGCCCAAAATCTGTGGCGAGAGCCTCTCCCTTCCCTCCATTTGCATAATTACAAAAACAACTGTAAGTCAATTCAAGTGCAGTGAATCAAACCCTTAATCCTGCATGGTTAGCTAACAATTAACATATTTATGCTCCACTTTTTCTCTCTAACAATACTTGTAAGTTAAAAATAGTTCTTGGCCAAAGAGAACAGCACATTCCAGGTCCTTAAGTAGCCATCACATGCACTACATGTCATTAAGTGGCTTCAAGTTCCAGAACTGTGCTTTTGCCTGTTCCTTCCTTTTCATGCCTCTGATGTTCTGGTACAATTGTCCAAATTCAGTCCTGACCAAACGATCCAGGTCAGAAGAATCCTGGGGCTACAGTTCTTGCAGTTTACTGGCATCATTTTGCTAAGACAGCCAGTACAGTTTGTCTTGATGCTGGAATAAGCAGTGGTGGGGTAGGGAGGTGCCACCTCACAACCTGCTTTAGCTGAAGCTGGCAGTTGCTCTCATTGCGGTTTAGGGTTTTCTGTGCTACTCTTGTGGCCTCTGTTTGGCTTCTCTCTGCAGTCAAGGATCACATTTTTATGTTGGAACTTAGACAAATGAAAGAGACTCAGCTAAAGATCAGTACAATTGATGCCTTGGCTGTTACACAGACTGTGCAGGGAGAAACTGTTTTAGCAGTGTATCTGAACCACAGTTAAGGGACCCCCTCAGGTGTCCGAGAGGGCAAGGTGGTTCATTGTGTTGTGTGCATGACTTACAGCCAGTACTTGGTAATTCAGGGCCACGAAGGACTGCAAAATACAGGTTCTTCTCACCATTACAGAGCAAGGCAGAGTTCACCTGGTAGATCTGTGTGATTAGCCTGCTTCTCTTACTACAGAGGCAACGTGTAACCATCATGTTAGAGCCAAGGCTAGAAAAACACAACCCAGCTGTGCTGGTTCACCCCAGGCTTTATAGCCAGAATGTTTTAGTACAGAAGACTTAATCACTTGCATTAATTAAGGTCTTTAAAATGCCATCCCACTTCACTGGTGAGCATGCACACTAGAGGGTGCAATGTTGTTTAATTAAGTTGAAGTGATGCTAATGTGTCCATGGGTTTTTGCAAGCACAGTGCTACTGTCTGTCTGTTTTTGTGTGTTGGTGAATTCAGATCAGTCTCCTGAGGCAATACTGTCCTGATAAGCAATGAGGATGAGCCTGAGGAGAGGGCTCTACTCCCAGACTTGCATAACAGTTTACATAATTTGTCAGTGGTGTTTCTCATCTCAAAAATCTGCTTGTTTCTGCCAGGAATAATTATGAATGCCTCTTGATTATGAATATGAGCCTCAGACAGAGCTTCTGGGACAGGACTCGCTAGTCTCAGCTTTTCTACCTAGAAGTATTCACTTTCTTTCCAAGTACTGGATCTTCACTCCTGTGATACAATTACAGAGGAAAGAAACATCTGCCAGGTAGTTGTAAGACTTTGTGAGCAGATCTGGTGTAAATAAATACAAGCAGAAAAGATAAAGGAATGGGCCCTTCAAGAGCGAGGAAGACGCTCAACATCTCTTAAATGTCTTTGAAGGCACATTTCCTGAACTACTGTACAAAGGCTTCAGTAAATATGCTGAACTCTAATTGGTTTCTGATGAAGCAGGTGAAGATGCCTGCTGCTGAGGAAGAATTCCTGAGAGGATCTCCGCTGCGAACACGTAGCACCACAGCACGGGTGCAGCACCTGTATTCCTACAGGGGATTTCCTACTGACCTTAAAGACCCTTTGCTTGGGGCATGGGCTGTTGAGCTGTCCTATAATGAGGCTTCTAAATCTTCCCATTCACAATGCAGGGAGTGTAGGTGCCTAATAGAGGATTCCCCGCAGGCTATAAGCCCAGACACCAAGGGTTACAGCCCATCACTCTCTCACTGGACTTTGCTCAGAAGTTACTAACCCGGTACCAACACTGGCTTCTCTGTTTTGTTTTCTTTCCTGCTTTTGCCTTAAATATGAATGATGAATCTGATAAGCTGCAAGGCAGCAGATGCTATGGTCATGGAAGATTTGAATAACAGATGTGAGAACAAGACTCTGGCCTCGGTTTAAAGGACACGTGATTTATTATTGTGCTTAACATTTTCTTGTGCAGTGGAAGCCGAGTTTTCTGCTACTTGAGAAACTCCTTACCCAGTAATACATAACAAATTCAAGACCACTACTAATTTTTGCATATATATATATAAAATCCAAGGGGGGGAAGGCTGTATGTAAAAGAGCAGTACATATTTTAAAATACAATACTGATCACAGAAGGGTTAAGTGATAAGTTAATAGAAGTGATCTGCTTCTGTCATCTCACTTAGGTAAAATACTCCAACATACTTAGAGTTAAAGGTCAACAAGGGAAGTGTGTAAAGCTGTTACTTTTGGTTAGGAATTCGACATAAAAATGCAGAGCATAATTTACTACATGGGAAAACCAGTGTTTTAAAATAGGCTTTTAAAAAAAGCCACAGGGTTGCAATTTTTTTGGGTAGCTATTGAAAAGCAGTTGGGTTTCAGCAAATATCATCTTATAAATCTGTAGCCCTGATGAGATACCCAAATTAAATAGAAACAGAAGACTGCAGTATTAAATAAAAGCAGTTAATCTGAGTTCTACTTGTTGCTGTCCAAGTTATTACCGATTCGTTGGAACCTTAGCAGTATGGAACCGTGTTTGGTAACGGCGTGAATGAGAAACCAAAGCTGACAGGAGTGTGAATCTAGGGAATGCAGAGGCCACTGGTGTCATCTGAGCTCTGGCAGAACACATTCCAACTACAGACCCTCCTCAGCTTTCTCCTGTCTTGGCAGAGCACGTGGGAATTCCCTGGGAGTATCCCTGCTTGTCCCATGATTCAAAAAGTTGATGGTCCCCACTTGTGATGGGGACAAAAATGCTCTCTCTTTGAGGAGAATTAAACCACATGTCAGGTTAAGATGACTTTTACTTTGGCAGACTCTGCTTGTAGCTGCTCTGAGAAGAGCAGTCTGAGTAGCCTACAGAGGGGCAGATTCATTCCTTCTACAGTCAGAGGAATTTACTGAGGGCAGGCAACAAACTTGGCTGGTTCCTTCCTGGCCGTTGTGTGCAGTAGCTTTGGAGAACATCCTCAGACAGGCTGCCTCCAGTTCAAGCTCTAGCCACGAAGCAGTATATAATCAAGGAAGCAACACTGGCAATCTTCTCTAGTGCAGGAATGTGACTGCAATGCTGATGGAGCCTTTGCTATCTAATTTCAGTAACTTCTTCCAACCAACAGAAAAATCTCAGAGACAGACTTGGCTGCCGAACATTACAGGCTTTGAAGTCTGTTGGCAGGTGAAAGCTGTATGTCAGTGACCTACAAAAACATCAAAAAGTGCGGTAGGGAACGCTGTTGAAGCTGGAAATCGAAAAGAAGAGCCTCAAAGATAGTGTTGAAGCACTTCAAAGGTAGGAGATAATGGAGAAGATCAACAGCACTGGTCAAAACTGGAAAGCCAAACATGTCTTCTGACTTGAATTGGAAAGGAAGTAAAAGGGAGAAGTATGTAGCACTTTTTATGGTCAAAAGTTTATAGGTAACGTGTTAGCAACGGCTATCTTTCTTGTCTCCCATACTAATAGACTCAGAACATAAATACATGGAGTTCATGCTTCAGAAGGAGACTAATGGTATCCACGTTTCTTTACTTGCACCTTTGGAGACGTTTAAAACTTGTCTGGGTAAGTTCCCGTGTGACTGGGTCTAGGGGATCCTGCTCTGGCACGGGGATTGGACTAGATGATCTTTCGAGGTCCCTTCCAACCCCAACATGGAAACATGAAATTGATGTAGGAGGAACTCTGGAACAGGAACTAGGTAATGCCTCAAAACACAAATGCCCGGGCTGGCTAAGACTAAGAATCCAGCAAGACCAGTATCCTGCTTCTCATAATGACCACGAACGGATGCTTAAGGAAGATCTAAAATGCTGGGCAGCAACAGGTAGGGCTTTTCCTGAGCAAGGAGAGAAACAAATCAGAAAGGAGAAGAAAACAGCAGTGGCATGTGATCTCGAACATCAAACCGACCACATTCAAAAGGCATTACAGCACTCGTGTTGTCTGTGCTCGGTGTGGATCACCGCAGGGCTGTGGTTAAAATTCCACTGAGTTTTTTGTCCCCTTTTTATGATCATCCACTTTCCATTTTCAGTGAGTAGCAGTGTTAAAAACACACGATAACCTGCTACTGTGCTGGACTGGTGTCACTGTCTGTGCACTGGAGGTGCACAACAGAAACATTTTTCTTCTTTAGGATTTTATTTTTACTTTAAAAGATTTTATTCCAATGATAAGAACTGGTTGTCTGTAGCTGCCAGTGTGGACAGAGAAGCTTCTGGGCAGATTGCCTGGCAGATGAGATTTTTCCTGCTGTGCATCCATACAGTTTCCAAAAGAAGCCACGAAAAGGAACGCTGTTGAACAGATCAGGTCCTCTCAGAAGGGTTAAGCTGTCTGGATGACCTGCTTCAGATGAAACAGATATTTTAACATTTATTTTCCTCTCAGGAGGAGCAAACACAGTTCCAGTGTCCCCGGGGTGGTAGCAAGCCCTAACAAGGAAAAGCAGGGCACATTCCTCCCTCGCTTTATCACTGAATGACTCCCAACACATTCCAGCAGGATACCTTAGTTGCCCTCACCTGGAGGCCACTGGCTGAATTGGTGTCAGTTAATATAACACCCATGGAGCGAGGCACGGAGGAAACTGGGTTATGTGCCCCATCCCAGGGTCACAAGCAGTTTCACAGGCTCATTTGTCTGTGAACATTTATGAGTTTTCTGGGTGTAACTGTGCCTATAAATGTGTGAGTCTCCTAAGTGTCATCAAACATAATTCCTCCCCAGTGACTTAGAACAGATGTATGAAAGATTAAGAACTGTTTGCTGTAATGAGCTGTGGTTACGCGTGAATTTGTAACTGCTTCCTTTACAGTGAAAGGTCTGGATGGAGAAGGGGATGCTGCAGGCTGGCTGTTGCTCAGGGTGAAATACAGATGTTTCTGTAACAATCCACAGCCAGATGTGCAGCCTTGTTCCACCAGGCAGATGAAGTTTTGCAAAGCTACCCAGAAAGTAGTTCTTGTCGTAGGACCTTACCGACCAGAATTCCGGCTCAGAATTCCCCATCTCTGTAGTCACATTCACACACAATGTCAGGATGGGCTCCAAGATGCAAATCCTAAATTAGTAGTAAACCAGCACATTTCTACCTTCTTTTGAAACAAGTCACTGCACAATTAGACTACAAAAAGCCAGTTCCACCTCACAATGAGGAGTAACTTCTTTACGGTGAGGGTGGAGGACAGCAGGATGACCATGAGCCAGCAATGTGCCCTTGTGGCCAAGAAAGCTGACGGCATCCTGGGGTGGATCAGAAGGGGGATGGTTAGCAGATTGAGAGAAGTTCTCTTCTGCCCAGGCGGGTTGTGGAATCTCCTTCTCTGGAGACATTTAAAACCCACCTGGCCATGTGTCCTGTGGGACTGGATGGAGGTGATCCTGCTGTGTCGGGGGGACTGGACTGGATGGTCTTTCGAGGTCCCCTCCGGTCCCTAACGCTCTGGGATTCTGTGGTAACATGAAGCCAAGTGGCGCTGGCTGACTGAGCGATTCCCAACTCCAGCCTGATGGCGCCACCCTGTGGCCACTGTGCGAATGCTCTTTCGGCTGCTGCTCGCGGGCTGCCACTTTCCCTTGGAGAGTAGCCACGCAGAGAGAGTCTAGAGCTCGGGTTTCGCGTCTTCCTGGGCGACTTCAGCACCGACGGAAAGGGGTTTGAAGGGAAGGGATTTTTACCTCCTATCCTAGAAGGGATCCAAAGAGCCCTTAACCCACGGTTAGCATGAGTAAGATGAAATAGAGAAATGGGAGATCGATGAAGAAGACAAATCCTGAAAAAACTGGAATAAGAAGACTGTGGGATGAGTTCTATGGGAAATACTTCAAATAAACATGTGAGGAGAGTGTGGGGTGTGAGTGGAGAGAAGGCAGTGCAGTATGTGACTGTATAAAGGAGGGAGAGGACAGAAGTGATTCATGGTGAAAGATCCCTGAGTTTGACCTGAATTGTTTGCAGTAATTTAAAGCAAACAGTGAAGCAGTGACTAATCGGATGTAAAAGTAGCAAAAATTGTCTTTGACTTTTGGATTTGTTTTTTTTCCTCTTCAAAAAGAACTTTATTGCCAATGTGACATACTATATGCAAGGGAACTAGTCAAGCACATGGTATGATGCTACTCAGAAATTCATTAATGAACCTGGCAAAGCTGAGAATTTTATACTAAAGGCAGGGAACTGGCCACAGGTGGTAAGGCACTGAACCATTTATGAATCACAGAACTTTAGGGACTGGAAGGGACCTCCAAAGATCATCTAGTCCAATCCCCCTGCCACAGCAAGGTCACCTAGATCCAGTCACACAGGAACGTGTTCAGGAGGGTTTGAAATGTCTCCAGAGAAGGAGACTCCACAACCCCCCTGGGCAGCCCCTGCCAGGGCTCTGTCACCCTCACTGGGAAGAAGTTCCTTCTCACATTGATGTGGAACCTCCTGTGTTCCAGCTCACACCCACTGCTCCTTGTCCTATCACTAGATGCCACTGAGCAGAGCCTGGCTCCATCCTCCTGACACACACCCTTCACATATTTATCGACATGAATGGGGTCACCCCTCAGTCTCCTTTTCTCTAAGCTAGAGACTGTCTCCCTCAGCCTTTCGTCATCAGGCAGATGTTCCACGTCCTTCATCTTTGTGGCTCTGCGCTGGACTCTTTGCAGCAGTTCTGCATCCTTCTTGAACTGAGGGGCCCAGAACTGGACAGAAGATTCCAGATACAGTCTCTCCAGGGCAGAGCACAGGGGGAGGAGAACCTCTCTTGATCTGCTAACCACCCACCTTCTGATCCACCGCAGGATGCCATTGGCCTTCTTGGCCGCAATGGTGGGTACAGCTACAGAAGAGCTATTAGATTTTAATATAATCATTAGTGAGCTGGCACAAGTGTCACCAGCGCTCTGTTGACAAAAGAGTTTGAGGATATCATTAACCGAGGATGATGCAGGAAAATATGGTTGGTCCCAAGAAACAGAGACGTGAAACAGAATGACACTCTACGACACAAAGTGAAACATCACACTTCTGAAGAGTAATAAAAAAGAATGTGCTGTAATGAGAACACAGTACTTTGAAACAGCAAAACAGGCTGGTCTAGTTTTATATAGAATGATGACAAGTGCAATACAGTTGTAAAAATACCAGCATTGCTAACAACCTGAGGTGTTTGCTGCAGAAACAGGCGCGACACTGGTAAGACTTCAAAATGGAAGCGTGAAGGAAATCAGCATGCAGAAACTGGCACCCACCAGTGACACACGTGCAGAAACTACTGCTGAGGTGACTAGGGGAAGATAAACAAAAGCTGAGTGAGATTAGACATCATAGAAAGATGTTCACAGATGTTCTGTAGCTGTGCTACACTGCTACAGAAGCCTTACTCCTATCACAAATGCAAGAGCTTCAGATTTTCCTTGCTGAGAAGGTAACAGAGGAAGTTTCTCAAGACATGAAGGACGGTTGCTTTACACTGTGAGACAGCACAGAACGTGACCTTGTTAAACATCCATCTGAGAAGTGGCAGCTTCAGTGGTGCCTGAAGCAAGCTCTGCAAAATTTGCCTGCCAGAACGACTTGATTCTTGTCCTAATCTCTTGCCTGCTTTGACCCATTTTATTCACCTTCCTATTCTGCAGGGCTACAGGACTGAAAGATATTTCAGCAACACAATCTGGACAACATAACTGTTTGGCTTCTCCTTTACCCTTCCAGCCATATGAGTCAAGCCCTGGGATTTTCAGTTTCAGATTACAAAATGTAATATATAATAAGCTTGAAGATTAGGAAGCTTAAACATTAGGAAGATTATATTTTTATTTATTTTTGCCTAATGACAGAATCACAGAACATTAGGGATTGGAAGTGACCTCAAAAGATCATCCAGTCCAATCACTCCACCACAGCAGGACCACCTACATCAAGTTGCACAGGAACGTGTCCAGGTGGGTTTTAAATGTCTCCAGAGAAGGAGACTCCACAACCACCCTGGGCAGCACCTTCCAGTGCTCTGTCACCCTCACTGGGAAGAAGGTCCTTCTATACTGATGTGGAACCTCACCACACAATATTGAAGGTTCGATCCATACTTGGCATTTGGCTACATCTGCTGTTCATGCTATTCCCACCAAGTCAGTGTGAGATAAACCAGCGTGTGAACATCCAGTATATCAACTAAGCTGTGATAATAACATGGAAACATGTCTTTACTTGTGGTAAAAACTCAGTCTTGTTTCAGATAACAGGGCACTTGGCAGCTGACGTTTGACTCGGAATGATGTAATTCAGACGCCTATTTACTTAAATACAAGAGACACGGTTTCACTATTATATATTCTACATTAATATGGACTGTGTGGGTTGTCTTGCTGAGCTGGAGCAGAGAATCCTGCCCTACCTTATAAACTGTGCCTGTGTTGGCAGACAGCAGAGATGAGCTTTCAGCTGTGGCTTAGGGTGTAGCTCTATGTAGGAAGGAACAGAGAATTTTCTCACGTTGGTTAGAGACACACAACTTTATGCCTTAAGGCTGAAGACTAACTTGATTTTTTTCATTTTCATTTGAATGGATGGAACTTCATTTTTATTTTTTCCTGTGAAGGAGATTATTTCCTGTAGCACACAAAGGACCAGTGTACAAAAGCTATACTACAAAGCCCTGTAAGCTGTGCCTACACACGCAGAAGCAGCTAGAAGATGTTTACCTGCAAGCACTCTCTTGGCAGTATCAAAAATCTATTAGTAGTAGCAAAATTAATACATTATTAGGAAAAAGTATGAGTAACACATTATGAAGAGCAGCGTTCAGTCAGACAGAATTGTCAGATCACTTCTGGAACAAACTGAACAAGCGAAGCAGGAACGCTTCGTTGGGTAGCCACCATTTGCTGCCCACTCACCCAGTCCAAACAAGACAGGCAAGTAAAGCAAAACAAGCGACACTGACTGCATTTGGGATGAAAAATCTACTTCTAGGTTTATTTCACACAGACTGTCCAACCATATTGACTCGTGGAATATTGGCAGAAAAGAGTGAGCAAAACAGAATTGAGTTCTTACTGCAGTTCAGTGCTGTGTTTTCAGCCAAAACACTAGGTGCATTTTCTGGACCAGCAGAGCACTAGTCATTGTCATACTTAATGGCAAGAAAACCAAGAATGGATTTCAAACACAGTGCTTTAGAACTAAATCAGTATGTAAAGGTTTGAAATTAGAGCAAGATCCACTAGGAAAGCAGATATATCAAGTCTACAACGTCTCTTAAGACTATCTGATACTATCCATGTAGAGGGAGGAGGGATTATTTCTGAATCTGCTCACATTTTCACCTAAACTTTTGAAATTATGAGCTGTGCTTTCCAAAAGGAAAGGTGGAAGTAGAGGCAAGAGTCACGTCAAAAATAAGCAGGTGTAGAGCGCACAAATATGGTCAGAAACCAAGGAAATGCTGAAAGTAGATTCATCTGGAGCAACTGAGTTCTTGTGGGTTATGATGTCCATTAATAAAGACTATGAAAAGTACTCCTGTCCCCAAAGACCACAAAGAGTGGGGAAGTAAAGCCATAAGGTCTGCAAGTGTCAATATATTCAAAAACCAAAGCTCTGTAGATCCTAAGCTCACTAAGCTTTTTTTTTTCTAGACACCCTTTATGTTGTCCACATATTATTCATAAATTTTACCTTCTGCTCAGAAAATCTATCTTCCCACATCCTACTGCTGGAGAGAGTCCAGTGCAGAGCCACAAAGTTGATGAAGGGAATGGAACATCTCCCTGGGGACGAAAGGCTGAGGGAGTTTGGTGTCTTTAGCCTGGAAAAAAGGAGACTGAGAGATGACCTCATTAATGTTGATAAATATGTGAAGGGTGGCTGTCAGGAGGATGGAGCCAGGCTCTGCTCAGGGGCATCTAATGATAGGACAAGGGGCAGTGGGTGTGAGCTGGGACAGAGGAGGTTCCACATCAATATGAGAAGGAACTTCTTCATGGTGAGGGTGACAGAGCACTGAAAGGGGCTGCACAGGGAGGTTGTGGAATCTCCTTCTCTGGAGACATTTAAAACCCACTTGGACATGTTCCCATGCATGATCTAGGTGATCCTGCTGTGGTGGGGGGATTGAACTAGATGACCTTTCAAGGCCCCAACTCTTTCAATCCCCCCTCACAAGATTTATTCTCCAGGCCCTTCACCACTTTTGTTGCCCTCCTCCGCATTCGCTTGCTCCAGCACCCCCATGTCTCCCTTGCAATGAGGTGCCCAAAACTGGAACCAGTACTCAAGGTGCAGCCTCACCAGTGCTGAGTCCAGGGGGACAATCCCCTCCCTGCTCCTGCTGGACACACAGTTGTTGTTGTTTCAGTGGAAACCGACAAAATAATGGATCAGTAAAAACTTCACAGTCTGAACCAAGTGTCTGTTTATCAATCACACTAACAAAGTTATTCTGAAAAAAGCAACTTTCACGAGTGCAGGCAGTAGAAGAAACACTGGGGGACTGCAATTGTAAGACCAGATGATAGGTGCATGTGAACTTATTTAAGGTCACATTAGAGCAGACACAAAAGATGCAACAGGACGTGGTGTTGGCCAGCCTAAAAAAGTTTGGTAAGGACACTGGAGAAGGCAAACACAGCAGAATGCAAGTCATGCAAACAACAAAGGTCAGCACGGCCCGAACAGTTGGACATTGCCTGCAAACAAAGTCAGGATGTATTAGTTAGCTAGTACCTGCGCAAGGGTACGACCAACCTAAGCCTGAGGAGGGCAGAGGGCTTGTGAAGAAACGTGCAGCAACACCATAGTGGTCACGGTCTCGGCACAAATAGCGAAAAAGTAGCAAAACTCAAGATGCAGTAAACTGAAAAAAGTTTAGAAATGTTCATTTTTGTGAAGATTTGAATGCAAGAACTTTACTTTGATGAAGAAAATACCTCTTTTTAGGCGCTCACATTTACCTACTGACAAAGAATCCACCTTCTTAAAGAAAAACCCCAAGATCTTGTTGCAAGCATTCATCTATAAAACAATTAATTTGTTAATACCATGCGATTCTACTGTATGTTTTCCTGAGGACCAGAAACAATTTTTACATGAGTTTTCTTCCCCCAAAATGCCAACGTGCAGCAGATATTTTAAAGCAGGAAGATTACTGCTTTGTCCAAAGTCACAGAAGAAGTGTCAGAGAGCTAGACTGCAGTGCTCTAGGAAATATGAAGAGTTTGATGTTCTAAGACTCCAGCTTTTACATCAAAGCAGAAACCTGCCTCATTATGTCTGATGATTCCAAAGATGCTGAGCGTGAATGACCTAGATAAGTATATGTGGTGATTCACAGAAAAGAAACGGAGGCTACATCTCCTCAAACTGTAACTCAAGCCCAGCTACTCCAGGAAGATATATTTGAAAGAAATAGGAATCCTCTATAAATAGACTGACATACTCTCATACTACAATAAAAAAAGTAACTTTCAAGTGTTTTTAGAAGTATATGAAAACCTTTCAAGGCTAAAAATAGAGACATGATTTTGATCTTCATGTAAGTTGGATGAGATAAACTGTCATTTCAGAGTTAAACATTACACCTGTATAGGCTTTAAATTCATAACTGACCCATCCCCACAGAAAGCACAGCCACTTCAAACGAGCCACTTCGTACGGATGTGTCCAAGGCCAGGTTGGACGGGGTTTTCAGCAACCCGGTGTAGTGGGAGGTGTTCCTGCCCAGGGCAGGGTGTTTGAATTGGACGTTCTTTAACACCCTTCCAACCCCAACCCTTCTCTGGTTCTGTGATGGCCTTTTGAGGGATATGACCACAGGAGAGGGTCGAATGTAAATACAGTTAGGCCGGCATGGGTGTTTTTGCTGGTATGGCTCGACTTGGCAAACTGTTATTACCTCTGCTGTAGAAAGCACCTTCTGCAAGTAGAACTGGTTTTGTAGGGGAAGGCTGGCTGGTGTCTCTCGCTGGGCCTGTTGCGGCTCTGCCCGTGACAAGGGTTGTTTTCCTGGACTTACAAGGCTGACAGCTCATTCCAACATGTCTGAATGTAAACCCTGGCAGCTCCTCTCACGGCCCTACAACGAAACAGCGTGGCAAACGTTATGGCAGGGCCTTCTCAAAGGTTTCTTTTGTATTATAGCCACACGTATACGGCACCGTGACTCACACTCGGCGACGGCGCTGCACACCTGCACCAGGACTCCCACGGAGGCCAGGGCCCACAGCCCCACACAGCAGGAGGCGCCAAGACCCCGGACAACAGCGGGAAGGCAGTCGTGCCCACGACAGGACCCGTAAGTGTCGCCGCTCCTTGCCCAACGCGGCCTCGCCAGGTGCAGGGCCCGGCCCGGCCCGCCCCGCCGGCACAGAGGAA
>VXBP01007492.1:298665-339930 GCA_013400115.1 Rhinopomastus cyanomelas
GTGGGGCAGCCGCGGCCTTGCTGCTGCCGGGGCTGCTGCCTGCGCTGTCCTCCGGGGAGAGAGCCCCTCTGGAGGGGAGGGTCAGGCGGCTTCCCCGTTCCGCCTTTCCTCGCAGAGTCCAGCCGCCTCCGTGTTGCTCCAGTGCTGTTCGTGTGCGCCTCTTTCCTGGCTGTGATGGAAAGTCGGGGCACAGGGGACTTGCAGGGATACCCGAGGGCACCGTGTCTGCGGGGGTGAATGGCGGACGCCGGCTGTTGTTCTCTGCTGCCGGGTGTCTTTGGAGTGTGTGGGTACCGTGTCAGAGAGGTGCGGTCTGGCTCTGTTGCCAGTGAGGATGCCCTGCCGCTGTGCTGGGGTGTCATCTCTTCCCTTCTGGGAAGCACTCGAGTTCCATCAAGTGTGACAGAAGAATATACCTCGGACTCTGTTTTTTCGCGGTTTTAGTGTACTTGTGGCTGTAGGCGATCGACTGTAGGCTAGCGATCCGATATGTTGCAATGCTACAGTTATATATTATGTAGTTTCTACAAACTTAGCCTCGATGGTGAAACGGACTTACTCAACGACACTTAAGTAATAACATACCTGGGATTAGGTAACAGTCCAGTTTGATTTTACCTAATTCCTTTCATACACGATATCTTTAAGAGTTTCAGAAGTCTACATGCTGCTGACAGTGTGTTTGTTGCCTAACATAGTTTGCATGAGAATTAAACAAGTTCCCAAACTACTGTTGAGAGATGAAACTCATAGAAAGGAATAATATTTTTCAGGTAAAAGGGCATAAAAATGGTGACCTAGGTGACTAACTGATACTAGTCCATGATGTTTACACTTACTATAATGGTGTTTGTAAGAAGGACTGGTTGACACGCCTAGTAGGTGAAGGGAAGGCTATGGATGCTGTTTGACTAGACTTCAGCAAAGTGTTTGACACAGTCTCTCACAGCACCCTTCTAGAGAAGCTCTGGGTCATGGCTTAGACAGGACCCTGCTAGATAAAAAACTGGTTGTGTGGCTGAGCCCAAAGTTGTGTTGAAAGGAGTGAAATCAAATGGGTGGCTGATTCCAAGCGGTGTTCCCCAGGCCTCAGTGCTGGAACCAGTCTTGTTTAACATCTTTATCAGTGATCTAGATAAAGGGATTGAGCGCACCCTCAGCAGGTTTGCAGATGACACCAAACTGGATGGGTGTGTTGATCTACCTGAGGGTAGGAAAGGTCTGCAGAGGGACCTGGGCAGGCTGGATCGATGGGCTGCAGTCAGTTGTATGAGGTTTAACAAGACCAAGTGCTGGGTCCCGCACTGTGTTCACAATAACCCTGTTTAATAGTACAGGCTTCTGGAAGTGGGGCTGGAGTACTGCTCAGTGGAAAATGACCTGGGAGTGCTGACTGACAGCCAGCAGAACATGATCAAGCAGTGTGCCCAAGAAGACCAGTGGAATCCTGGCCTGCATCAGAAATACTGTGGCCAGCAGGACTAGTGAAGTGATCACCCTCCTGTGCTCAGCACTGGTGAGATGTCACCTCGAGCGTTGTTTTGGGTTTTGAGCACCTCAGTACAAGAACATATGAGATGCTGGAGTGTGTCCAGAGAAGAGCAATAAAGCTGTTGAAGGGCCTGGAGAGCAAGTCTTATGAGGAGCAGCTGAGGCACTGGGGTTGTTTAGTCTGAAGAGGAGAAGGCTGAGGGGGGAGCTTATTGCTCTTTACAACTGCCTGAAAGGAGGTTGTAGAGAGGTGGCTGTTCACCTCTTGTCCTGTGTCATTAGTGATAAGACAAGAGGAAGTGGCCTTGAGTTGTGCTAGGGAAGGTTTAGTTTGGACATCAGGAAAAATTTCTTAGCTGAAAGAGTAATCCAGTGTTGGAACAGGCTGCCCAGTGAGGTGGTGGAGTTGCCATCTGTGGAGGTGTTCAAAAGAAGTGCAGATCTGTCACTTGAAAACAGTTCTGTGGGCACAGTGACACTGGGTTGACAGTTGAATTGGATGATCTTGGAGGTCTCTTTGAGCCTTGATGATTCTGTGCAGGTGTTCTGGGAGCACCTACACTTCAATTCAGATCAAGAGGATTCTTTTCAAGTGATTCTGTCAATTATCCACACTTAGCTTGCTGTGCCTTTATTGAGGAGTGGTCTTGGAGGACACACAGTCGATTTTATTCAGGTTCAAGCACATCTTCAAATGTATGTACAAGTCCAGTGTAGTTCTCAAGTACGTTTAGTGTACTCCTATTACTAGTAGCACTCAGCTGACAGGAGTAGAGTAAAGCTTCTTCAGAGTAGTCTTCATGTCCCTGGAATAAATACTGCTCCTTGGCTATCCCAGCAAACTTTTGCATGCATATCTTCTGATGTTGATCTGCAGCACTTGATATTGGCAATGCATGTGTTGCCTTCAGAATATATTGGAAGTGAAAGTCTTAATGCTGAAGACTATTTGGAATGTGTGCTTTTCATGTAAGTCTTTGATTTTCCTGGGTGCGTGTTAAAAACTTGAGTATTTTGTATGTATTAGTGGACCAAACACTATTGAAAGAAAAGACAATTGGAAGGTGGAGGTAATGTATTAATTATGTTCTAGCTAATTCAGCAGTTGGGTGGATTTTGAGTCCCTCTGCAACTTGGGTCTTATTTACTGCTGGTACTGTGTTGTGGGTGTAGATTCCAAATTCCACAAGAATTTGTTTAACTAATAGCGATTTTGCTGCTTGAGTACTATTTTTTGAGAATGGTTTTTGCCCATTTTGAGAATGGTTTTGTCTGAGATCTTTTCTCCCATGGTTTCCCATGAGGTGAAGCTTGCCAGGAGCGTTATAGAATGATGCTCATCAAGACTAGGCTGTAGGTAAGCTACAGTGCCTATACCACCAGTCCAGACAGAAACAGCCAACTATTACCATTGCCTCATCCTTCTGTAGTCTCATTAGTTAAAGTTGTCATCAATTTCTTCATGCTTTGTTGCTAATGTAAATGCAGGCATGCTTTTGGAAAGGATTGTCGTTGTGCAAATCTTTACTTGTGCTGGAGTGTGGTGCCGACATGTGATAAGTAATAAAACTTTGTGCAGTAATGTTAAAAGTCTCCAAGGCCTAGTGTACCCCCTGTACATCCCTGTAGGGATTTCTGTTTGTATTTCTCTCTGCCTCTTCAGGAAGGAAGAAGTTGGTGGTGGGTGGTGGGAAGAAGTTGGTAAGTTTGTGTGCTTACTCCTATGGAGAAAAGTTTATCTTGGTTATCTAGATAGTCTACTAGAGGATTGGTGGTGTATCTGCTGCTTGATATTAGTTAAGTCTGTGAGGAGTAGTGATGGTGTAGTTTTATATGTGCGAATTGGACTAGATGATCTTTGGAGGTCCCTTCCAGTCCCTAATGTTCAGTGATTTTGTGAATTCCTTTGTTAACTTTGGTATATAATGCCTGGAAATCTTGAGTTGTGCTAATGTGAGATGAATTGCAGCTTCTTGAATTTTGCAAGGCGTAATTGTAGTTTTAAGATTTATGAGGGCAAAAGCTACAGTCTTGGGACAGAGTCGTTGGAAAGCTAGTAAAAAAAAAAAATTGGTTAGAAAAAGGAGGCTGAGGGAAGCTAACTCAAGTGCTGCAGCTACCTGAAAGGAGGTTGCAGCAAGGTGGAGGTTTTCCCAAGAAGAGAGCACAAACTGTCTCTGCCATAGGACAATAGAAATGGCCTCAAGTTGTGCCAGGGGGGATTAGGTTGGGATTAGGAAAAAGAACTCTTCATCCAAAGTGGTGTAAAACAGGAGGCTCCATCCCTAGAGGTATTTATAAGACTTGGATGTATTGGTTAGGGACATGGCTTAGTGATCACCTGGCAGTGCTAGGTGGATGGTTGGACTTGGTGGACTTAAGGGCCCCTGTCAACCAAAGCAATTGTGTGAAAGGTGAATGTTGCAGACTCGATTAGAAACGACACAACACTGACCTGGATGTTCACGTGTGCCACACACCCATAAACACTGACCTTTATGTTCAAGTGTGCCACGCACCCATCAATTACCTGCAAAACTTCTTCCTCCATCACATAGTTCAGGAGTGCACACTCAAGTATTTGTGCTTATACATACAAGGTATGCTGTATCATATTTTCCTGTAATAACTGCTTTTTGTTAGATTTCAGAGGCTTTTTTAGTCTTTGGTGGGATGACAGCAACAGTTCAGTGTCACAGCTGGCCAAAGTTGAAAAGTAAAATAGTTTAAAAAAAAAGGAATACATTTTCTTTTAGAAAGTCAAATGCGTTTGAGTATAAAATGTTCTTGCATGGGTTTCTTTTTTGTCTTGCCTGTGTTAATTTTGACATAGAATGGTCAGAAAAGATGGCAGGAAGGAAAGGAGAGCTAACTTTCACCTACTGTTTTGCTGTCAGACAATAGGGGCAAGGTTCAGTACAACTCCTATCAAGTAGTAATGTATGAATAATTAAGCTGTTTATGTTCTGCTAACCTGCCTTAGTAGGTCAAAGATCACGTAATTTGTGCCAGCTGGATTAGTCACAGATGCTCCTCTTTAAGAGCCATTACCTTGCTCATCAGTTTTGCAGAACTGAGAGGTGGTATGGTGTGCAGTTAAGAATATATTGCAACCACAGCTTCTAAAAATTCTCCAAAAAAAGAAAGACGTGGAACAGTTTGCTTACGGTAACTTGTTAGTGTTCCGTGTTACTTCCTTCCACAGAAAAAGAAGCACAGAAGGGAAAACACTTTCTCTGCTTCAGTGGCTTTTCTCATAAAGTCTGTTTCCTCAGAAAAGCTTCTCAGATGGGGAGAAGTTGCCCAGGGAGGTGGTTGGGGTCTCAATCCTGGAGGTGTTTAAGGCCAGGCTGGATGGGGCTCTGGCCAGCCTGGTCTAGGGTGGGGTGTCCCAGCCTGGTGGGGGAGTTGGAACTGGATAATCAAGTGGTCCCTTCCAACCCTGAGTGATTTTGATTCCGTAACTTCTCCAGTGAAGTGATCCTGCTGTGGCAGGAGGATTGGACTAGATGGTCTTTCGGGGTCCCTTCCAATCCCTAATGATTCTATGATTCTAAGTTGCTTTATGCAAATACAGTTGTAACCTCACTTGTCTTGAGTTTTTTAGAATCATGTTTGAGAATCACAGAACCTTAGGGACTGGAAGGGACTTTGAAAGATCCTCTAGTCCAATCCCCCTACCACAGCAGGATCAGACATTATCCTGAGTATGTGGTACAGGACAAAACAGTGACGACTTGAATCCATCAATGTGTGCAAACAGATTATGACTCCAGCACTGATGGTCACTGGATTGGCAGCTGAAAATGTTGCTTCTGTTTAGGGAAATGACTTGCAAAATCTGTTTTAAAGACCAGTGGTTTTACTTTTCCACTACTGAGTATTGGAGAGAGATTTATAGAGTGAAGGAGGGCAAAGGAGCAGAAGTCAAGTCAGTATTCCTTGTACTTTGTTCCCTGACTGTTAAAATTAAAAAACGTTTTATATCCAAGACTTCATCACTGATCAAGGTCTAAAATGATTGATTTTTGTACGAGTTCTTTTTTATTCAAGAAGAAAATGTATTTAAATTAAATCTTACTGTTTTCCTATATAGTATAATACAAATGCTGCCTGACGGTGTTTAAAAGCAGGCAACCAACAAATCTTTCTCTTCCAACAAGTGGTGCTTTTAATTGTGTAAATCATCATAACCCTAATGACAGCAGGTGAGTAGGGATTGAAGTTCGTATTTGTGCTGTGTTTAAAGAGGCTTAAACTGCTGAAATGCAGAGCCCTCCGTCACCTTCTTCTTCCTCTCAGCCTTTACATTTTTGCTTTGATTCACCTAAATATTGTAGCTCTTTAAAAAAAGGCACAAAATGTGTATTTAATATAAACACTCAAGAAGATGGTAAATGATGAAATAGGGTTTTAGTGTTTAGGATTGTAAAAAGAAAAAAACCCATAAATGCACAGTATTTGTTAAAAAAAAAAAGGTTATGTGAATTTTATCCACAAAAACCTGATTCTGTTTTATGAGATATGTCTTGAGCCTGGACATGTTCCTGTGCAACTTGATCTAGGTGATCCTGCTGTGGTGGGGGGCTTGGACTAGATGATCTTTGGAGGTCCCTTCCAATCTGTAATGTTCTGTGATTACCTACTGCCTCTAAAAAGAAGCAAATGAATGTTTACTTAATAATTGATTGCTTCGGAAAGAAAACATTAAAGGATGGTACATAAAGGAGATGGATCCTGTCTTTTATCATTCTAGTGAGAATTTTTTCTGAATATCCATTTTATACAAGTGGAGAATGAATCACAGAACATTAGGGATTGGAGGGGACCTCGATCATCTAGTTCGAATCCCCCTGCCGCAGCAGGATCAGCTAGAATGAACTTGGATTACTTGCAGAAAGAAAGTGCTTAATGCATGTAAAACACTGCTGGGAGAAGGGACTGAAAGGAGTCATAGAAGGTAATTAGGGTGAAAAGCTTGAAACTGCAAGGTTAGGGAAAGGGGGGAAAAAAGAACACAGCTAATAGGAAGGAATCTTTGATATATGAGAAGGTGACAGTCAGCTCATGGACATGGACGTTTCCTGTTACCCAGCCATGTCCATTAGAACTAAAGAGGAGCTAGAGTGTGGTTGTTTAGTTTTGTGTAAATTTAATTGGACAGGTGTTTCCCATCCCTTTTGTGGTGAAAAACTGCATAAGAAGAACAATGTGTGCTTGAGGCTTTAGAGATTAGACCTGCTTAAAGCCAAGGGGAAACACTGGTTTGAACTGGAAGTGGTGAACAGAGTTGTTGGCACAATGCGTACATCAAATGGAGTTTTACACGATTCATCTTGGGTGGCATGTGACCAGTGCACTTGGTTGTCTTTGAGACTCTTCACCTTTTTCTTCTGAGAGAGTGTCAGTTTAACTTGAAGCAAGTTGTGCATTTTTATTTCACTTTTATGTATTTAGAATGTTACTTTATTTTCTTAGTTTGTCTTGTGCCTTCCACTGGTTTTGTCATTAGTTACTAAGGAGAAGAGGCCAACCCCCACCTCTCTAGAACCTCCTGTCAGGTAGTTCTAGAGGGCAGTGAGGTCCCCCCTCAGCCTGTTTTCCAAACCAAATATGCCCAGCTCTCTGTCTCCCCTCATACGATGATGCTTCAGTGAGCCTTGCTAGTGTACTTTGAGTGAAGGGACTGTTTGACAAGAAGGGTGAAATTACCCTCCTGTAGATAATATATTGCTCCTGTGTACGTAAAAGCTTTCAAAGAAACCTCTACTACTCTGTGAAATGTGGCAGTTCTCAAAAAAAGCCAAAACCACCACCAAAACCCCTCCCCAAAAGCTACACAACTACATGAGAGAGTATGAGTGAGACTGTTGACTCTACTGTTGGCTCAGTGTGCAAAGAGCAGAACAAACCAGAAGGTAAGGTGTATGGCTAGGACTACTAAGGAATGCATCTAGAATCAAGGCGTGCAGAAAAGCCCGCCTGCGGCTCAGAAAACCTGTCTTCAGCTGGAAGTGTGTGGAGACAGGAGAAACCAGATGACGCAGCCCTGCTCCTAGCACTCAGACTCTACCCTTGTTTTGGGCCTTGGTAGTTAGTAGTTCCTCTCTTACTAAGTTGCGTGGACTGATTGCTGCCTATGCTAAGACCTGGTGTAAGTGGGTGTAGTTGTATGAAACTCTACTCATTTTTGCTTTACGGGGAGCTGGCTACAAGTGCTTTTATACAATCAGCTATGAGGGAGAGCTACAGCTACACTGAAGGGCTTGGGTTGGGTTTTTTTTTGAAAAAACTAATAGCTCTGAGGTTTTTTCCCCTTTACTTTCCCTTTACTTATGACTGTGTTGTTGAGATACAGACTCCTACTGAGAATCAGCCTTTTCTCTACAACAGTTCTGCTTTGTCGACTGCTCAAGCGACGATCAAAACACTCAGAGCATTGTGAATGCAGTGCAAATCAGAGACCCTGCTTGTAGTGACAGCTGTCTGTGACCTTCTCAGAGTCCTCTTGGTTGCCTGAATGCATTCTCCTCACATTATTTTTGGTTATGCTGCAACTAGCCACCAATCTAGAGCCAAGAAAATCACGGTCTAGGTTTCTGTGTGTGCTCGGGCTGTACTGCGTAAATGGGCAGGCTTTTGGACGGTGCTCAGGCTTCTGCGTAAGGTTGCTGCCCTTGACCTGAAATAACTGTGCTGCTGCTCTCTATTTCTCTGTGCAGTAAGAAACTCCCTCACTAGTGAGCACGTGAGCAGTGCTCTGCTCTCCTCATTGTAGCTGTTCCAATATGAATTGTATTGGAGGAACTGGACTGGATAATCTTTCGAGGTCCATTCCAATCCCTAATGCTCTGTGATTCTGTCATTGTGATGCCACAGCACTATCTTGGCTGCAAAACTAACCCCAAAACTACCCAAATAATTGCAAACTATCACATTATTTTTTATCTTGTGTATTTGTGGCATTTTAAAAGCCATTACAATTGCCTGTTGCTATTCTAGAGTGTCAGGTCTGCAAAACAGAGTTCAGAAGTTGCTTAGATATAACAAGTCTTTGAAAAGCTCCACCTAGCCCTGAAACAGACATTTTTCATGTGCAGTGTATTGAGCTAATCATCCTAACCCACAGCAGGAAGGCAGCATGTGTGAAGTTTTTAACTTGCTTTTCACTTAGGCACAGAATGACACTTTCACACTCTTCCTCTTCGTCTGTCATTGAACAGACTTGCTTCTGTGTTTCTTCATCTGCAGTTCCTTGTCATACATCACTGAACTTTGTTCCGGAAGGTGACCGGTCTTTCTAGAGACAGTAATCCATTAACTTTTTCCTGTTAGCTTGTAGATACCACAGAACTAGTGTTCTGAGACCTTTTCAGTAACAAGATTCAACTGCCTTTTGAAAGCTTTTCTAAGATTCTCAAATCACTTCTCTTCACTAGTGTTGACAAGGATCTTTTGTTGAGTAACTGCCATTGTCATGTTTCTTCAGAGAGAATAGCCTCACTGGTGCACAAACAGGTAAACCAGCTGCCAAGTGCTTCTGCAGAGTCCTAAGACTCTTTATTAGCTCCTTCAAAACATACTGCTGGTTCTGGCTGACGGTGTTTCTTGATGTTGGGGAAAGGTGGTGTGTTGCCTGCTGTCTGTTGGGTAAGTACTTGTCCGTTTGCTTATCCTCAGTGAGTTGTAGTTCTGTTACCGTGGGTGTATGAGTGATAAGCATCATCATCCCAGCACTGCCGGTACCTTTCTTGGCCTGTTACCTGTATATTTGCTGTAAAAGCTCTGTGCAAGTAATGGGTTGCAGGCTACGCCTGAGATGCTGCTTTCTGTGGAACATCTTTAGGTGATACACATCCCATGCTATCTCTAACCTGCTCATGGTTAATTTTTTCCTGTAAAAGCATGAAATGATAAAAAAAAGGGATAGAAGATCAAGAGATGACTTAATCCAAGCAGGATCTGCATTGAATTCAGACTGTCTTGTGGAGAGCTTTGTGCAGTAGACTTGGTTTCAGTCAAGCCTCTTCCATTCAGATAACCTGCAAGAAGCAAGTGGATGTTGGAGATGAATTTTAGTAAGTTAAGTAATTCTACTGCGTTATAATTCTGTATTCTGTTGGTACAGTAAGAGCTTGGAAGAAAGCTAGCTTTACTATTTGTACGGCTTTTATGATTTCAGATAAATACATTAGAAGAATTCAGTGTATCTTAATGATGATGGGCTGAGAGAGTTGGGATTGTTCAGGCTGAAGAGGAAAAGACTCCAAGGAGACCTTGTAGTGGCCTTGCAGAATCTGAAAGGGCCCTGTAAGAAGGCTGGGAAAGAACTATTCACAAGGGCCTAGAACAATAGAATGAGAGTTAGTGGCTTTCAGCTAGAAAAGGGTAGCTTTTGGCTGGACATTAGGAGGTAGGTCTTCAGTTTGAAGCTTGTAGATCACTGGAACTGGTTGCCTAGTGAAGTGTTGGAGGCCCCATCCTGGAGATGTGAAAGGTCAGGCTTGCTGGGGCTCTGGGCGATCTGTTCTAGTTAGAAATGTCCCTGCTTGTTGCGGGGGATTGGACTAGATGACCTTTGGAGATGCCTTCCAGCTCAGTACCTTCTGTGATCCTATGAGTATAAAACTAGTTTTCTGTGAAAGTTGCTGTGTGTATTTCTGCTTGACTCATGCTTTCAGAATACTCTCTCCATATGTAAATTGTCACGATTCAGTAAAAAATGACATTTTTAAGCTGCAGTTAGGCATTCAGATGTTGACTGAGACTTTGAAGTAGAGGAACAGCAGTGAGACTGTGCGACTGGACCTAGGTCATCCTGGTGTTGTGTGGGGATTGGACTAGATGGTCTTTCGAGGTCCCTTCCTGATGTTGTGTGATTCTGTGAACACTACACTCCCATTCAGACTATCTGAAAGTTCTTTCTACTTTTAGGTGTTTGATTGTCTCAGTCAATCCAGCATCAACCTCAATACATACACTCAGGGAGTGGTTTCATTGTGAGTATCCTGTGATGAAGTAAGAGTATACCAAAAATCAGTAGTAGAGCTCTCCTGAAAGTTGCAGGTAGCTGAGTTGTAGTAATGTTGGTTCAGTAACAACATGATTTGGGGGATCTGGTTTAGGAGTGAACTTGTGGAGTAGGGTTGATGGTTGGACTTGATGATCCCAAGGATCTTTTCCAGCCTGGATGATCCAGTGATTCTATGATGAATTGTACTAAGCTGAGTGGTTCTGCCCCTGTTACCACCCTACTACATCACAAAGTCAAGTATCAGTAGCACTTGAATTTCTATGATGGTAAAAAGCAGAGTTTGCCTCAAAGTGAAGAGCAAAAGGTGTAGTAATGGCTGAAGTTAAGGCTGCAGCAAAAGGGAGTCTTAAGCTTCTGTTCCGTGCAGTCCTTCCACTGTGCTGCTCAATGATGGCCTTTGTACCAGAGGATTTATTTGGACAGCCTGTAGCACTTGGTTTCCTTCTCCAATAAAACTTGTGATGCCTTCACCATTATGCAAATGAGAGGTCTGGGATAATAGAGAGCTTGAACCTGTTCCAGATGTTGGAGCTCTCTGTTGTAACTAGATAATCTCGCTGTATACTTGCTGACTAATTGAAAGTGTTATTTAGTCTTCAAATTAAATGAGAACGCAATCACAGGTCTCACCAAAAAGTTCTGCAACAGTATAATGTGTCTGGAGTAGTTCCAGGAGGTACCGGACTGAAAATGTGACACTCTTGAGAGGGAAAAGATCTACAGGAACCAGCCTGTGGAAGTTGTGCTGAAAGCAGAGCAGTGGCACAGTGTTTTCTAGCAAATAAAATCATTGTACTGGTTAAAATAGCAATGAGTCTGTTGTTTTTTAAAGCAGGATTAGTCTTTTTTGAGCTATGTAGATGAAGGGAGTGGAACATCTGCCTGATGACGAAAGGCTGAGGGAGCTGGGTCTCTTGGGCTTGGAGAAGAGGAGACTGAGGGGTGACCTCATTAATGTTGATCAGTATGTGAAGGGTGAGTGTCAGGAGGATGGAGCCAGGCTCTGCTCAGGGGCATCTAGTGACAGGACAAGGGGCAATGATTGTGAGCAGGAACAGAGGAGGTTCCCCATCAGTATGAGAAGGAACGTCTTCCTAGTGAGGGTGACAGAGCCCTGGCAGGGGCTGCCCAAGGGGGTTGTGGAGCCTCCTTCTCTGGAGATGTTTGAAACCCACCTGGGTACTTGATCTAGGTGATCTTGCTGTGTCAGGGGGATTGGACTGGAAGAACCTATGAGACCCCTTCCAATCCTTAATGTTCTGTGATTTCTTCTTCAGCTTCTAGATAATTCATGCTTCATATGTGTGTTTGTTATTGAAGCATTATTCTTGTTCAGTGGTTGCATCTAGAAAGAGAACAAAATGCTGTTAAAGCTTTTTTATTAGGCTTTGAATTTACAGATACTAAATTTTTTCTAATCAGAGTTGAAACTGATGATCCCTTATTTTCATCTCCTGATTTTCTCTGAGGAGATACTGTAGGAAAAAATACATGAATTAGCACATCAGAGGCATTTAACTGCCAGAATAATTGTGGGCCTCATCTTCTTATATATTAGTGTTTTAATGTATTCACTTCTAGCCCTTGTAAAGATGAAATTATAGTTGTGTGTTATGGGTGCTGTGTCTTCAGACCTTGGCAGACCTTGAAGGAACACAGCTAGGAATTACTGTGGCCCATCTGGAAGAGCAGCATACTTTGATTTTGTATCCTTGCAAGTCATGAATCATCTGGGGCAGTGCCCACATCGTTTGATAGCAACTTAATTGCACCTAAGAATACTGCTTTTCTCCTAGTGCCAAACCAGATCTGGTTGGACTGATCCATGCTGAAAACCACTTTAAAAAAAATAGGTCAGTCTTTTGTACTGCAAGATGCGCTGGAAGTCTTTTGTGCTGGAAGTACGTTGTTCCTGCATCACCACGATGGAGTCTCTGACTGGTTTGTTACCATTTCCATGGGCCTCCTTCCATCACAACCTCATTAAGTACTGTATTTGTTCTGAACTTTTAAGTTATTTCTCCTCCAACCTTCCATCCGATGCCCTTCCATATTCTTTGCTCCTGTCTTTTGCTCAAGTAGTCTAACAAGATTTTTATCTTCTCAGGATTCAGTCTCATCATTAGCTTAATTAAGTTCTTGTTAAACTGGCATCTCCTCACTTTCACAACCTCCTCCTTCCATTCTTTCCTCATGTTCTTCTGCAACCTTGCCACTTCCTACCGTAGTAATTAATTTCTCTCCACTGGTCAGTGACATTCCCACATCCTTAATTATACTAAATTACAATAAGCATGGTTTCATCCGAGATGAAACTTTTTGCAGATTTCTAAAGTACGAGTGTGAAATGATGCCGTTGATAAAGCTGCTGGATAATAGGTTGTCTGACAGTCTGCAGCTGTTTTGATGCTGTAGGCAGAAGAGTGGCAGTGCCTTGTGTAGTTTCTTCTTCTCTATAATTTCCTAGGTGCTGTCTCCAAAGTGTAGTCGTGAGGCAGCCTGCTCTCAGTGTTTTAGTATGATGGTTAAGAAATGGTAGGTTACAGTTGAATATGGTTAGCTGTCACTTGCACTCACTTTTAAACTGCATAAATGCATGACTGGGGTAGATGATCTTTTGAGGTCCCTTCCAATCCTTGATGATTCTGTGAGCCCTCCTAGCAGTTCCATGTACTTCTCTGACACTTGGCTGTTCAGAAAGGAAGACAGACAGTATGTCAACAGTATGAAGCTAAATCCTGAAAAAGTAAGGTTTCATTGGAATTGCCTAAAACTAGCACATGTACTTTGAGACAGAAGGTAGCACTGCTGTGAAAACATACAGAGAAAAGCAGAGAAGGGTACAATCCCAGCCTTTTCACCTCTTCTGTGGGGAGATGAAGATGGAGACATGTGTATTTATAACAACTAAAACAGTCTTTTTCTCTCCCCTCTACAGTAAAAGAAGTGGAAAAGCGCTGCAGAACAATGAGGTAATTCTGTCATTTTGAATAGTAATGATTTTTCCTCCCCCCGCCCTTATTTTGGGCAGAATGTTCTGCAAACGTGGTTTGAATGATTGTTTCAGACTTTCATCAATATGAAACACATGGAAGCATTGGATTAATCATGTGGCTTATACTTGACTGCATAATTATATGTTTGAAGTGTGCCTTGTGCTTTTTCATCTCTTGGTGCCTTGGGAATGGTTAGAGACTAGCGGTGTAAGTTTGGCTGTGTGCATAGCAACAAGCAGCTGCCTGTAGATTTGGGATAACTTCTGTATTTTCTACTCAAGAGAAGTGTTGAATGAGATGTAGCCAACTCCAAGCAGTACTCAAACCTTTGGCAGGAGGATTAGCACTTCCTTTGTGTTTTCTGTGTCTGTTAATTTATTTACAAATAATATGTGTTATGTATCTTTAAGTCGAGTTACTTGTTTTGTGTTCAGATAGAACATTGCAGGGAGGGCAGAGCCCACGATTAGAAATTGGGTCGTATGATGCTATGACTAGATAACCATTCCCCATACTTTAGTCTTTGATGGAAGGTTCGGAAAAGGCTTGCGCTGGGTAAGTGTGGAGGTGTGTGCAAGCATCGTTTTAGCTTTTAGCCCGACTTTGACAGCACTGTCTGCCATAAACACTTGTGTTTTGCATAGCTGGACCTGTCTGCAAAAGTCTTGCCTAGCTCTCTGTTATTATACTGAATGGGGAATGAGTTATCTAAGGGAAAAACCCCTCCAGGACAGAAAATGTTAGGATTGATGGAAGTGCAATACAAAAATAGAAACAGGAAGAGATGAGTAGAGAGAAGAACAGGTTCAGCTCAGACATCAAATATGTTTAGTTCAGACACTGTGTCGGTCACTTCTGTGACAGAGAAGCAGTCGTGTGTAGGGTCATGTTTCTTTAGGCCTGGGCAGTAGCCTTCAGCTCTTGGGGACTGCTTGGGTTTTTGTGAAAATCATTTTAATTAAAATATTTTTATCTTCTGCCATATAGCATCCTCTTTTTGCTTGTTCTTTGTGCAGCAGAAAGAGGGAAAGAAGGAGCGGGCTGTGGTGGACAGAGTGTTTATTGCAAGAATATGTCGAATCCTGAAAATCATGGTTCCCAGAACGTTTTGTAAAGAGGTAGGTGTTGCCTGCTGTCACGAACAAAAAGGAGCGGTTTTGGAGTAAAATTCTCTTGTAATGCCATCAGAATCTAAACAAAAGGATGTGCCTCACTTGAATAGGACTAAACTCTACTAGATGTTTTAAAATAGCAGTGTATGTGTGTAAAAATTGACATGTGTGTTCACTTACTAGGTCACTACAACATAACGTTGTGGCTTTGATTACAAGATAGGCTCTTTCCTGTCAGCTAATAGTTACTTGTCTGTAGGGTTGTAGTTTCCTTCCAAGGGTGCAAACAGAGCTGGCCTCCATCAGTTTCAAAAGGTTGTGGCCATCAGAAGAGGCCGCTCACTGATCATCCCCTACCCAAACAAATTGCTCCCTCCCATCTTTAAAAACAAATATACTGGAAGCTGCAGGTTGTTCAGTTTTGCTGTAATCATAGAATCATTAGGGATTGGAGGGGATCGTGAAAGATCATCCAGTCCCATCCCCCTGCCAGAGCAGGATTACCTACACCAAGTCACACAGGAACACATCCAGGTGGGTCTTAAACGTCTGCAGTGAAGGAGACTCCACAACCCCCCTGGGCAGCCCCTGCCAGCGCTCTGTCACCCTCAGGGTGAACAAGTTCCTTCTCACATTGATGTGGAACCTCCTGTGTTCCAGCTCACACCCACTGCCCCTCATCCTATCACCAGATGCCACTGAGCAAAGCCTGGCTCCATCCTCCTGACACCCATCCTTCAAATATTTATAGACATTAATGAGGTCACCCCTCAGTCTCCTCCAAGCTAAAGAGACCCAGCTCCCTCAGCCTCTCCTCATAAGGAGTGGGGCCCAGAACTGGACACAATACTCCAGCTGTGGTCTCACCAGGGCAGAGTAGAAGGGAGAAGAACCTCTCTCAATCTGCTAACCCACCCCATTTCTGATCCACCGCAGGATGCTGTTGGCCTGCTTGGCCACAAGAGCACACTGGTGAGCAAATCCTCCTGGAAGATAGTTCTGGCCACATGAAGGGCAAAAAGGACTGCAGCCAGCCAGCCTGGATTTAAGAATGGCAGATCATATCTTATGAACCTAATTGTTTTGTGTGAGGAGATGAGTGGGCTGTGTGGATAAGGAAAAAGCAGAGGATGTTGGATACTTCGATTGTATCAAGGCCTTGAGGTTAAGGTTTCCCATAGTACCCTGATGAGTAAGTGGGCGGTGAAGTGAATGGAAAGCTGGCTCTACTGTAGGGCTTAAAGATTTTTGATCAACTGTACAAGATCTGACTGGTAACCAGTTACTAGTGGCTCTGTTGTAAGTGTGAAGCTGGAGTAGGTGACCTTCAGGGGTTCCTTAAAACCTATATGACCCTGTGCTTGTGACAGCAGGGTGTCTCAGAATAGCAGTAACTTCTTTCTGCTCCAAATCCTCCATCCTGCAGGACGTGTCCAGTACACCAAGTGCAGCTTTTAAAAAGACACGTTGCATAAATGTGTAATTAGTATTTTATTTTAAATATTGCGTGCTTTGTGTCAAAGGTAAAATACTGCAGTGTTTTAGAGAAACAAGATAATACATTTCTGCTAGATCAAGTTGGACCACTGACTAGAAGAAACGGTGACTCCCATGCTCTGTTTAACTGTCACACCTCTGGTTTTTACCAGACAGGTTATTTGCTGCTCATTGCTGTCATGCTGGTAGTCCGCACATACTGTGATATTTGGATGATTCAAAATGGAACAGTCATTGAAAGGTATCTCTACACTTGTTTAGTTTTAAACATTCATTCTTGTGTTTAACAGAGAAGGTAGTCTGGCAGAATGCTTATTGACCTGTTTTATCCTTTCTTTTATATAAAACAGTTGAAAACCTGATGTAGTTGGAATTTCAGGGTGGGGTTGCCTATATTTTAAAAAAAATCTTAAAAATCAACTGTTTTTCTACCGTTGGACACAAATAGTTTTTAAACCCCAAATCTACTTATTAAATGATTTCTTTCATCAGTTATTTTTGATCACCTTTTGTACACTGAAGACTCTTCGTCTTTTGTCGACGTGAATGTCCAAGAGAGCAGGTCGGGATAGTGGCATCTTTAGCTCTTTGCCACAGACTCAGTTGTGTTGCTTTGGGCATTGGGATTGTTACTGCTTCCTACTGAGCCGTGTGCTCTTTAGATTCATAAACACAACTCTTTCAGGCTGATAGTTTGGGAAAGTGTGTTCCACTCTTGCTGTTAATGGAAGCAACTCGGAACACGTCTGGAAGTGTGAATTCAAAATCATTATGTATTGCATGAGAAACTTTTCAGTGCCTTGTGAAACTGAAAGATGGCTTTGCTTTTCTTGTGAGAACCTGAGAAAGCAAAGAAGGAAAGGAGCTGGTGTTTTGTGTCCATGACTTTGAGCCCACAAAGCAGGAAGTTGCTGCTAAGTAGTGAACTTACAGAAGACTCTTAGCCTACAGCTGATCCTATAAATTTCCATGATGTTTGGGAGTTTTTCTCCTCGGTGTGGTCACTGAGGATTAATCCACTGATGAGATGCTAGTTTATACTTTCTTATGTCTCTCGTAACTAATTCCTATGTGATGGTTGTTTTCAGTGCAATTATTGGCCGCAGCAGAAAAGATTTCAAGAAGTATTTGTTCAACTTCATCGCTGCGATGCCTGCTGTAAGTGCTGTTCTTATGCTGAGCTTTTAGTAAAGCATAACTTACATACAAATAAAGAATTAAAGGAAAAGATTTTGAGTTTAAAAATGTCCTTCATCTTGTCAACATCTCTCACTTGCACCAGATAGAAATAATTGCTTGTGTTCAGTAGATAAAGTTTATGTTTGCAGTAGATTGATCAGCTTCAGCTAGTGGTTGTCAGAGCTTATCAGAAGATATGAAGGTACGCTGCATGAACATAGTTTTAATATATAACTGTTGATGTGGTGAGATTGGTATCTGGAGTTTGGAAAAGTGTAGACAGAAACCTAACGGGTAGTCCTGCAGATGCTGTATGGTTGGTCTTAGTTGTGATAGTGGTAGCTTTGAGTTAAAGGGGAGAATTCCCCTGTTCTACAGTGTCTGCACAATTTATGCTGGAGGCTGATCTGAGCATGTTCAATCTTGTTAGCTGAATATAGAAATTCTGTCTCTTGTTTTAGATCTCTTTAGTGAATAACTTCCTGAAGTACGGTCTCAATGAATTGAAACTTTGCTTCCGAGTAAGACTTACCCGATACCTCTATGAGGAATATCTTAAGTAAGTAACTCATTAGTGTCTAGAAGTTTTTTGAAGGATGTGGTGAGACAGTAACAAGGTGCTTAATAGGTTAGTTATGCTGTTTAGAAAAAGCTTTTGCTTTAAGGGTGAGGGGCTTATCTGGGTTGTGTATGACGTGGATATAGACATCAGAGTTGACTCAAGAGGGATTAAAAGAATGAGTATAGACATCAGAGTAGACTCAAGAGGGATTAAAAAAAAAGCAGCTCTTTGCTGCTTCAGTTGCTGGGTCAGCTTCTAAAGTACTTCGTTTGGTTTTGTATCCTGCAGACTAAATTCACTGCATGAACTTCCGTAGTTGCTCATGTACTTCCGCACTGTATTTTGCCTGTCACGTGTGATAATGCAGCGTGTGTGAGGATTTTCTAACTCATAAGTGGAGCAATCGTGCATAGAGGAGCACGAACTTGAGCTTCAGCTAAGACATCCTGTAGCCTAAACACTTCTGCAGAATATAACCTGGATCTGGTCAGGCAGAGGGACAGCCTGTGTTGACTCAGTCCTTTAATGTTTGCACAACTTGCCATGAAGGAGGTCAATTCTATAAAGGAGCCACGCTCCAGTGAGTTGTGATCCCAGGTAGTGCATTTTGCCTCTTCCACTCAGCTATTGTTTTGTTTCAGAGCCTATACATACTACAAAATGGGCAATCTGGACAACAGGATAGCTAATCCAGATCAACTCCTTACGCAGGACGTGGAAAAATTCTGTAACAGTGTAGTGGACCTCTACTCAAACCTTAGCAAGGTAAGTCTTCTCAGAGAGAACTCTGAGCAATAGATATTGCTGTAGGATGTGTTGATGTCATTGCTCAGTGCAATGGTTTGTGTTTATATGTGTTTTGCTTAGAGTCTGGCGATAAAAAGGATTATGATAGGCTTTGCTGAAGCACTGTAGTGGTTGTTATAGTTTGGATTGACTTGTTCTTTTAAAGAACTTAATATGTTCTTTCTTTTTCAGCTTTGACTGTTAGGTTTTCTCAGCTAGTAAGGTTTCAGAGGAAAGCCAACAGTTAGCTTTTAGTTACACACAGATGTTGTGTTGGGTAGAGGTGTGTGGGTGAATAAGCATTAAATATTAAGGAGAGATTCCTTTTGTTTTAGCACGTAGCTTGTACAATAGAACAACTGGTATTGCGGGTGTATGCCGACTGGTAGATGTTCTTGTACTGGTTGGTGGTTTCTGGACCGCTTTCTTTTATGCTGATGTTGTAATTTTCTTTTCTGTGTTTATTTTACAGCCCTTTTTGGATATAGTTTTGTATATCTTCAAGCTCACAAGTGCAATAGGAGCTCAGGTAAGTTGAGTGGGGTTTTTTTTAGTGTTATGAGCAAATGTTTCCCTCTTTGGTGATAGCCATTTACCTATTTAGAATCTGAGAAGAACTGTGGATGTTTCTTCTAGACTGATGTATTATTTAAAGGGATTCACTGAAAATGTGCACTTGTTCTGTACACTTCAGTGCTCTGTATCTTGTGGCAAGCCAGGTAACAGCCAAATTTGCAGGCATTTCATCAACAGTTGGAAGAAGCCAAGTTTTTATTGTCTTCCAGTCATTACTAGAGAGTGCCATCTGGTGTAGTACCCAGCTGGCTGCTGACACCTTGAGTGACTTGCGTTTAAGGAAGAACCTAAGTTTTGCATTTCTTTGCAACCTTTATAAAGAGAGACCTTTCCTTGCCCCTTACTGTATGGCCGTTGTATTCCATCCTGCCCCCAGCAGTAAGCTGAATACTTTAAATACTACTTTACCTTACTAAAACAGTGCTTTGCCAAAAATACTCAAGAGTTTGACAAGAAACAGCTCCAAAACATAGTTTTTACTGAAATGGGCTTAGGCTTAGCTGAATCTGGGTACTTTTTCCAGTCTTGGGTGTCTTTTTAGTTTCTCCCTAGTGCCTAGTGAGTGTAGTTCATGCAGATTCAACGTAAGCCTTGGATTTTGTGCCGTGCCATGTGTCAATAATATTTAAGCTTGCTGTTTTGGAGCCCTTGTTCACTGAAGCTTAAGATCCAGAAAAACAGGGTATCAAGACTTCTTGAGTAAAGCAGGACATGTGTTGGAGATGTACAACTCAAAGGAGGGAATGTGATTGAAGTGTTGACTTCTGTAGTAACATAGGAAAAAACACTTTTAGAAAAGGTAGATTGAAATGAAGGGGGTGAAATGAGAATCACAGAACGTTAGGGATTGGAAGTGGCCTCGAAAGATCATCTAGTCCAATCTCCCTGCCACAGCAGGATCACCGTGATCAAACTGCACAAGAACACGTGCAGGTGGGTTTTAAATGTCTCTAGAGAAGGAGACTTCACGATCCCCCCAGGCAGCTCCTTCCAGTACCCTGTCACCCCCACCACGAAGAAGTTCCTACTCTGGGAAATAAGTAAGCTATGACAGTAGGACATGGAAGTCAGACTGGTGCTGATAAAAACTGTAGCAGAAGGCTGGAATGAAAGGGCATCTGGGGACAGGGAGTTAATAAAATGGCATCTACAGCACAAAAGGAAGTAATATAATGGGAATTTCAAGAGTAATTGGGTTTTTGATGTAGGCAAGTGGGAGGTGAGAATCAAAAGAGTTCATGCTTCCTGAGCATTTTGGATAAGGGTTTTTTAATATTAGACCATCTAGGTGGCAAGCTTTTAATCTTCTTTGACTCTGCCAGGGTCCAGCTAGCATGATGGCATACTTGATTATTTCGGGATTCTTCCTTACGCGTTTGAGGAGGCCAATTGGCAAGATGACTATTATAGAACAAAAGTATGAAGGGGAGTACAGATACGTCAACTCGCGGCTCATTACGAACAGGTATGGATTCACTTGGGTGGCAAGACTGAAGTGGCAGAGCAACACGCTGGTGTAAATGGAAGAAGCTGTATGTTCAAACACGTGTGGAAAGTCTGGTGGTGTCAGTTCTGAGCATCTGTTTGCATGTGATTCCTAACTCAAAAGACAAATCATGTAAGAAATGTAAGAATTACATCAGGAGGGTATAAGAAGTTTTGTTCTACTCTTGCAAAAAAGTATGAACCCTTATTTCATAAGGTAACTTAAAGAACTACATTCCTGTTTTGTATGGGTGACTTTTCAAAGACTGTCCTTAATACATTGAAGTTGTCATGTTTTTTGAGAGTTGGCTCTTATTTTTGTTTCTTGTTTAGTGAAGAAATAGCATTTTATAACGGAAACTTGAGAGAAAAACAGACTATTCACAGAACCTTCCGCAAACTGGTAAGACTTGCATTTCTTTTAAAGTGGTTTAAGAAAAAATTCAATTACTTTCATCGTGGTGGTTCCTGACATGTAGCTATGTAAACAGGAATGGTGCTTCTGGTTTACCAGTTAATTTTATCACGGTGGTTCTCGTCCTATATTTATAGGACTGATGGTTATGGTGCTGCAGACACTACACTTGAAATAAATATTAGTGAGCTATAAGCAGAACACTAGTTTCTGAAGGAATGACCTTTCTCTTGCCACTTCCTTTTCTCCTGCCACAACTACTGTTCTCTTACTGCGTAGTTTTTAGCGTAGACTGTTTAGATCCGAGTGCAAGTTTTTGTTAGCAGCAGGGGACCGTTGTCACAGTTACAGACGTGCTGAGGTGTCGGTGACTTACATTGGATTCCAAGTGGAGTTATTTTTTAGTATGTAAAATGATAAAAGCTAGTACAGCAGTACTGGCATAATGTGACCTTTTTGCCTCTTGAATCTACTAGGTGGAGCACTTGCATAACTTCATCCTGTTCCGGTTCTCTATGGGTTTCATCGATACTATCATTGCTAAGTGTAAGTCTTGCTCCAGTGCTAATGGATCGATGCTGTAACTAAGTGCCACACTTCTAAAATGCTACTTCCCTTCATTGCTTCAGTTAATGCCTGTCTTAATATTTACTCTTAAACTGCAGACCTTGCCACTGTGGTTGGTTACCTGGTTGTTAGTCGTCCGTTTCTGAACCTGGCTGATCCTCGCCATCAGAACAGCACTCATGCGGAACTTCTGGAGGTAAATAGAACAGAAAGTAGAACAGAATTAAAAACAACTTCCTGGTTTCAATGTTTTTTAGTCCGCGTAAGGAAACACATGAACTTTCTCCTACTCTAGGATTACTACCAAAGTGGAAGAATGCTACTGAGAATGTCTCAAGCTTTGGGCAGGATAGTTCTAGCAGGCCGTGAAATGACGAGATTGGCTGGGTAAGTGCAGTAGTACCTCTGTAAAACTAGTTCTCTTGCTGTTTTTTGGATCATGTCAAGAAACTGACTGTAAATTTAAAATGAGGTGATGGGCTTGCTTCATTACAGCACCCTAAAAATTAAAAGCCTAGGCTGAAAACGTATCTGAAGAAGCGCTAGTTACGTCCACTAGTAATTTCATAGTTGAGTAGCGGCAGCGTGCGGTTGGAATGTGTAATTGCAAGGGCATTGTCAACTACTCATACATCAGTTATCTAGGAATTATTTACCAAACAATTTTAATTTCTTACTAGTTATTCACATCTTAAAAAGAAAATTCATCAAATATTCTACTGTGACAGGAAGTTTCTTTAAATCCTGTGAATACAGCAAAACCTCAGTGCAACTCTAAAAGTAGATGATCTTTCGAGGTCCTGTCCAATCCTTAATGTTCTGTGAATCTGTGACAAACATTCTGTTGCTTTACTGGATTGAGTAACTGTCTTTGACATCCTGAGAGTACTTGGAGCTTCTCTGGATTTCTGGAAGTTTTAAGAGTATAGTTAATGAAATTTCCTTTTTGCTTCAGGTTCACAGCTCGAATTACAGAATTAATGCAGGTTCTGAAGGACCTGAATAGTGGCAAATACCAACGCACCATGGTGTCACAAGAGAAAGGTAGATGGAGCGCGCTGTGTGTGATAGGATAGTCGTGTCTCTGTGTAGGGTTTCAGCCTCTAATGCTTTCTTCTTCGTTTCAGATGCAGATAAAAAGCCAGTCTTGCCTTTGATACCTGGGTCTGGAGAAATTATCAACACTGATAACCTTATCAAGTACGATTCCAGTATTTCCAGAACTCCAGTAGTGGGAATGTACTCGTAGAGGATTTAACACAATCTGACAGGATGCAATGCCTTTTGTACTAGAGTTTGTTTCCAAGTAATTCCACCTCTCTTCTGTAAGAGAATCTTTGTCCCTTCATGCTAACAGGAGCCTTAATATGCTGTCTGCACTGAGCCTTTTTGATAACTGCTCCTGGTGTGCTTTTGAAGTACAGCTTCCCAGACCATTTTGTTAACATGGTCAGATTACTTGTTAGAAGTATGCTGGTTCCAGATCTTCCTCCACTACAGAATTCAGCTGTTAAAATCAGGGGGAAGTCTGTTTTGGAATGTTTGCTAATTTCTTCATGCTTGGACAGTTGATTCTGCTTGGGTACAATTATGAGTTCCTCAGTTCTCCACAGTCTGAGGAGCAAAGTATTGGCACAGTAGTACCACTTAAAAACAGAGAGTCAGTGAATGATTTAAGTAGCCACAATTGCGTCCATGGGCAAAAGCAGTGGAGTAGAGGGAGAAGGAAGAAAGGTGGAAGATAACAGAGCTATTTTCATAGTATTTTTTTTTAAAAACCCAAAGAAAACAATAAACCATGTAGATGTCTGTTAAATGCTAAGGTACCACTTTGGGTTGAAGAATTTCCTTTGCTGTTGAGAGTTGGAAAGTGGGACAGCATGCTGGACTAAATACTGTGGAAGTCCTGCCCTGTTTGTAAACTCTGAGTAAGCATAGGCTGTGTTAGCAGCTTTTAGGCAGCTACTCAGGTTTATTTTTTCATGTCGCTGTGCGTACAGGTTTGATCACGTTCCGTTGGTGACACCTAATGGAGATGTCTTGATTCAGGACCTTAACTTTGAGGTAAGCTTTTAAATATCACAGACACTTGTGTTCCTGTGGAAGCCTAAAAAGCAGATTATAATTTCAGAGTAGTCAGCTTTATTTTAAAGAAAGCAATTAGCTGTTTTCCTTGAAGTGTTTTTATTGCAGCAAGTGTGTTTCCTTCCAGCTGCAGTTGGTGCTAAACTAGTTAGAAAAAACCAAGTACTGATTGCAGTCTCAGGAAGTGTACGAGCCTGTGAAGATACCAGCTGCTCATGTTGTCTGGAGAAGCTTTCAGCACTACTTCCTTACCACCCTTTGTAAGGTGTTGCCTTTGCATTTGCAGGTTCGATCTGGAGCAAATGTTCTGATTTGTGGGCCAAATGGGTGTGGGAAGAGCTCGCTCTTTCGTGTTCTTGGTGAGGTAAGGGAGCTCTAAATAAACATCAGAGAATCCGAAGTGCTGTGGTAACTGGACTTGTCTGGTCACCTCTAAACCTCTTTCTTGTTGCAGTTATGGCCTTTGTTTGGTGGACGCTTAACAAAACCTGTAAGAGGGAAGTTGTTCTATGTCCCCCAGGTGAGGCAAACTGTTGTAATTCACACTGTCTTTCTGTCACCTCCTGCTCTGACTACGTTTAGAAATACTTGACATACCTTTCTCTTTCTATAACTGTGTCTCAGAGACCTTATATGACACTCGGAACACTCAGAGATCAAGTGATATATCCAGATACTTCAGAAGACCAGAAAAGGAAAGGGATTTCTGACCAGGTAATCATAATTAATTCATTAACCCTGTGTCTTGCCTAAGAGGAGTAATGTTTCAGATGTGGAGGTACTGAAGCTGCTGTTAAAAACACAGCCTTTAGTTTTAGCCTTTCTCAGGGTTGATATTACACCAGTATAACAGCATAACCCTTTATAGCTTTGCCTAGTCTTTTTATTGGGCTCATTAAGCTCTCTTTGTCCTTCCTGCTTTAATAAAAGGTGCTGAAGGAGTACTTGGACAACGTCCAGCTTGGTCAAATCTTGGAGCGCGAAGGAGGCTGGGATAGTGTTCAGGACTGGATGGACGTGCTCAGCGGGGGAGAGAAACAAAGGATGGCGGTACGTCTCAACAGCATGACCAGCAGGCATGGGGCAGCTAGCAGGAATGTCACCTGAATTGTCAGCTAGTTTTAATTGCTGAAAACTGACTCTTTGCTTAACAGAACCCCCCAAAATATCTGGATCCTGAGAACTTCTTTCAAATAGCATTTGCTCCAAAATTTGTTGGAAATATTGACCTTTTACCACACCTTCACCTTTTGATTGTACAAACAACAGTTGTAATTGAGTTTTTTTTAAAAATATAGTGAAGTTAATACACAGCTCTGAGATTTTCAGGTTGCAGCAGTGCCAGTTTAAAAGAAATCCTCTAGCTGCAGTGAAATTTGAACGCTGAGCTGACACCCTAACGCTGTATTAGCGGTTGTAGTTCTGGTTCCACAGGAGCTTCTTGATTTGCATTGCAGATGGCAAGATTGTTCTATCATAAGCCCCAGTTTGCAATTCTGGATGAGTGCACCAGCGCCGTGAGCGTTGATGTAGAAGGCTACATTTACAGCCACTGCAGAAAGGTGAGGTCTTTGTCTCTAGGATTATGTCTGTGTGAGGAAGAAGTGCCAAGTGCTACAGTGTTTGCTCTTCTCCGTGTCTAGCGCCTAGTATATCCCAGAAAGTCATGCAAGGACCCTTTTTTGTACAGACTAGGCTTCAACAGTTGTTCTGTAGTCTTAAGATAGCTTAGATATACTTGTGATGTCTGTGCATCAAAGAACTCTTACTAACTGCTGAGTCGAGGTCAAATAAGCTAAAATTCCATATATTTCTGTTATTTGAGAGGAGAGATTTCTTTTGACCACGGCAACAGAAATCAAAGGCTGCATAGCTCGTATCTAGAGGTATGAAAAGCCCAGCACTGTAGGCAAGCCTGATGGTCACAAAATACAGTTTTAATTTTACTTTCCCTCTTAATACTCGTAGAGATTTTGTGTAGTGCTCTGTGAACTATCAGTAAGATTCAGTTTCCCCCCCACTAGCCTGGGGGAAGAATGGAGTTAAAATAACATGAGTTACTGAGGAGCGTTGTGCTCAGAGTAGTAATGGAGTCAGCTGTGAGTCCACTCCAGTATCTGCTAGAAATATTAAGTGGGAACTTAATGAGACTTCTATAAGTAGTAAATTGATGTAAGATAAGGACTCTGCATAAGAGTCGAGGATATTTTTTTAACTAACTTTCAACTGAGGAAGGAGCTAACTTTCAACTAAAAATTTAACTAGTTTTTACATAAATATCAATGCTCTGACAATTTCCAAAGTCTGTTTTGCATATGTTTGCTATTCTATCAACTGTAATGTTTTGTTATTTTGGTTTAGAGTTGCTACTGCTAACTGGCTACTTGGTTAAGCTGTCCTTGCAGAAAGGAAAAAACTACCCTGTTTTATTGTCAGATAAAATTGTCCTGCAATTTGTGGTACTGTCAGGGGTGCTCAGCTGGCTCAGTTGCAGGAAAGCAAAGGAAGATTCTTCACCTTGAAATTGTCACTTACATTCATACATCATCAATATCTGTTGTAGTTTTGATATTTATTTTCTTTGTCTGGTAAAGTAGACTCCTAATCAGCAGGCTTGTTGTTGTACCTGCCTCTTACCTTTCCTCTTTTGCTTCATTTTGCATTCTGTCCAACCCTGAGGAACAAAAGCACGG
Source organism: Rhinopomastus cyanomelas (assembly GCA_013400115.1). Lineage (NCBI taxonomy): Eukaryota > Metazoa > Chordata > Aves > Bucerotiformes > Rhinopomastidae > Rhinopomastus > Rhinopomastus cyanomelas. The sequence goes on from VXBP01007492.1 coordinate 325,144, forward strand.
TGAAATCAATTTTTATAAAAAGATAAACATCTTTTGCCTCTTTTTTGTGGGGTTTTTTTAATTTCCACTGCAAAATCTTGTGGCAGGGCTATGTCTGTGTGCCGCTAAGAATAGAGCCTGGAAGGTTGGGTTGCAGAATTTAAACTTTTCAACTGCTATTAACTAATCCATAAGAAAAATTAACTGCTTTGCTGTACGTATTTTCCTTGTGTAGGTTGGCATCACTCTCTTCACTGTCTCCCACAGAAAGTCACTCTGGAAACATCATGATGTACGTAGCCTTTGCTTTTGCTAAGAGTATCTCTACGTGATTCCTTTGACTTTCTGCTAAACTGACTGTAACTTGGTGTTTTCATTTTGCATCCTAACAGGAATTGTTGCCTGAGTTTTCTTGAAAGGTTTCACTTTGATAATTCAGTTGCACTACTTGAAATACTCCTACGTTTGCTTTATGGGGGGTGGAAGCTACAATAAATCTATAACAGTATTCTCAAAAATATGGAAGGCTCACTAGTTGCATAAGCCTGGTATCTTAGCTGTCTTCCTTAGCCTCAAAAAATCTCCTGGAGTAAACAGCCTGGAGCTTTTGCTTTCAGGATGTGTAAGATACCTCTGCCTTAGAAAACAGTTTGTCTCTAACGAAGTGGGATGAGCTTACCCTCTGGCTAGCTGAGCTTAAGGTTTTGCATTAAATCTACTCTACATTTTATTGAGGTTATTTACAAACCTCGTAGCTGATATGTATGTCTTGGTTTTTTCAGTTCTACTTGCACATGGATGGCAGAGGAAACTATGAGTTCAAGAAAATAACTGAAGACACAGTAGAATTTGGATCTTAAAGCCATTAACCGAACTGCTACAGAGACTGGTGAAAGGACGCGTGAGGAACGGCAGACTGTACAATAAAACTGCTCATCTTGTTTTTTAAAACAAATTAACTAGGGTAACAAAACGAGCTGTTAAACACTTACTATTCTGTAGGATATTACTACTAGTGTATATGTTGGTTTAATTATTGATATGTACTAAGAATGTCGTTATTCTTGTGGTTTAAAAACCTGCCTAAATTAAATTGGGCTTGACTCAGTGTAGCCGGATTCATCCTGGGATGCAAACCGTTTGGAATCAGCTGATTTGACTTTTGTAGTCCTCCTTTCCCCTCAGTGAAAAGCCCTGTTAAAATTAGGGTTGCTACCTCTCTCGTTCCTGCAAGAGAGTCTTGGATGTTTGCTCTGTTCTGTGCACATTTGAGTTGTCTCACGTGATGCAGGATGTTCTCCCATCTTCAGCTCTGTGCCCTGTTAAGTGAAAGAGCCTGTTCCTTGACCAAGCCAACGATGAAGCCAATATGACCTTACTGATCATGCATGGACTGTACCTAAAAGACAAAACTAAGTCCTTCTGCTATGGGTTTTGCAGGTTTTGTCTTCTAACATCTGTCTGTCCATGCAATTTTCTCTGCTGCTCAGCAGTCGGATCCTTTCTCCATTAGGCAAGAGCTTAGAGCTTCATCCGTTCCCCTTCGCGGTTGCCCTTTTTCTGCCAGACAAATGTTACTATAATGAAGAGTTGAGCAGAGGTTGAAGGAGGAAAAGATTGACCAAATGAAAGAATGGGGAGCAAGGAAACTTAAGATTCCTTTTACCCATCCTATGCATGTTTTCAGCTCTAAAGAAATGCACGGCTTCCACAAGTAGAAACGGAGAAGAGACCGTGGGTCAAATCATTCTTCTCTTGACATGTGGGAAGTAGCAGACTGTGGTCTGTTCTGTGGGTTGAGTAGCTTTTTCCAAGCTCCTCATTTTCTCTGGCTTCAGGGAATCAGATCTCTTTGTGGTTTTCACTGACCTTCAGATCTGAGTTTGAAAGCCAGCGGTGATGGTACTGCCTTTTTGCACTTCTGCGCTGCGAAGCCTGAAGTGGTGCTTTCATCCTTTGCATTGATGCTCTTATTGGGCATGAAGTTTTTGGATTTCTGGTATAAGTTATTCACCAGTGACTCTTGCTGTTGTCTAAAGATGTCAAGTCCCTGCTGGTTGTCCCGTGCCACCTGCCAGATCCCCTTGATGAAGTCAGACTCTTTAAATAGTTCCCTGCACCTCTTTTTTTCCATGCAAATGATTACTATGATTGCTGTGTGACTGACAAACACCAATGCAGCAAGATGACTTTTGTGATCAAGGAGTAGAAAGGGTCTGACTTAACCTGAATCACTGGTTAGGCCTTCAAACATTAATCCTCGTTGCCTGTTGTACAGTGGGGGTCTAGTAGTATTTTTAGTGTCGCATATAAGATACAGGAATGCACTACATGGAGGCATGCATTAATGATGAGATAGATCTCTTCTCTGTGCATCTTTTATCAAGGCTTTAGGTTAAAAACAACCAACAAACAGAACTCTTATCAAATGGGGGTATGCACTTGGATGGGCTGCTGTCTGTCAGGTTTTTACCCAGTTTGATTAGTCGTCGTCTGTCACAGAGCAGTTGCTACCAGTTACTACTTTTTATCGTAGTGCTTGCCCATCTCTTCCAGAACTAATGTTCTTTTGTAGATCTCAGATGCAAACAGCTATTCTGGTGTGAGGATCTAATGACCACAGTAGATTAACATTATCTTGCATCAATGAAAATCAGAACAGCCTCTCTGAAGCGTAGCACGTAAAACAGAATAAGGCACCAGAATAAACTGATCTGCTTGGTCCACAAGACAAGAAGTACGTATCTCATTTTACTTGTTTTCTTTCTGCTCGGTCAGACTCTTATATCAGCCATAATGTAGCAGAAATCAGGGCTGCCAGATGGGTGTGGGGTTGGGTTTTTTGGTGGGTTTGAGTTTGGTTTTTTAAACAACTTCCCAGCACAGCTGTGGCTCCTCTTGGAAGGGATGTCTTAGTGGACTTTTAGAGAGACAGAGGAAAATCACTCTGAAAGGAGCAAATAGCTGTGTTGTGATTAGGGCAGACTTTGCAGGAGATTACTGAGCTTGGGGTCTTTCCACATGTTTTTAACACTGACAAGCAAAACCACACGCAGCATGCTTACCTAGCACCCCAGTAGCTGATCCCAAGGCACTTTGTGATTCAGCTGGTTAATAATAACAGCATTGTATAATTTCAGATTTATTTAAATCAGATGAAAAACAGAAGTTCAACATTAAAAATCTGATCCTGTAACCAAGAAGGGAATAGAGTTGCTTTTAGATGCCATGAAGTTCACTGGAACGGATGGATGCCAGTTTCTCCTTAGGACCAGGACTTAGTGTTTCTAAATAGACTGGAAAGGAAGAAAAATTAATCAGTGCTTGATTGCAAGAGAGGCTTATCAGGTGTAAACAGAATGAAGTTCTGGAATTACACTCTTAAAAGGCCTTATACTGAAGTGTTTTCAGATAGACTTGATCTAGTACAGGACTCTAAGAAATCTAATGGCAATGATTCAAGTCTCAGTTCTGTTGCAGAACCGCGCGGCAATACTGTGTTTTAGCTGTTGGGTCTTTTTAATAGCACAAGTCAGGAGGTTGTAAGTTGGAATTCTGAACTGACTTCAAGAAATACTGATTAATATTTTCAATTTTCAAACCGTTGGTGCTTTGAAGATGGTACTGGTGTCAGATGGCTGCATTTCAGCAGTGGTGGGGAACATTCTTGTCTGTAAATACTGTAAAGTGCTTTGGAGGGGGAAATACGGCGCTATATGAATGTAAGACATTAAGTGCCTCTAAAATAATAATAAATCTAAAGATAAATGATGTCTAGGCTTCTTATTTGTTAAGATTGTGTAACTAGGGCTTGTGTAACAACATGATGAGTGCCTGCTCAACAAGGAACAGGTTACTTAATGAACTGATTGGTTTGTGTTCAGCTTTCAAAGCCCAGTGTTTGAAATTCACCCTGGAATCAGCCAGGTGATGCCATCCACTTGTAGGCTTGACCGAAGACAACATCAGTGTGAGCTTCAGCTCGAAGACACTTGGAGCAGTTGGCTGCACTAGAATAGAACAGAGCTGGAGAAATGAGGTCGGTGCCATATAAACAATACTAAGGCTGCCCAGATTGTTTTACTTGGGTAGAAAAAGGGATCTCCACCTAATGCTGAAAGCTTGGTCACTTAAAATAGCTCTAGAGTTTGGTCAAGCCCAAGCTGCTTTTTAAAGCTTGATTGTAGAATGGATGTATGTTCCTATATGATTTGGTCTGGGTGATCCTGCTGTGGCAAGGGGATTGGACTGGATGATCTTTCAAGGTCCCTTCCAACCCCTAATGTTCTGTGATGCATGCTTTAAAAACCAAAACAAACCAGGAACAAAACCAGCACCTCTTCAGCCTAGAATAACCAGCATTGTTCCTGGGAGGTTTTGAAATCGCACTTATCGTTCTTTCATTACACTGGCTTCTTAACTGAGCTATGTGGTTACTGAAGAACTAAAATCATCCGGTGACCTCACTGGGAAAATATCTCTCTGTTCAGAGGAAGGTGGCTCTTAATGAAGCCTGTGCTGATGAAGTAGTTTTGTGACTATAACTATGAGCACTTCACTCTTCAAACACTGCTTGAAGTAAAATGGAAGAAAATTTCAAAGTAAGAATCAAATGCAGAACTGAAACCCGGGACTGTGAGTATTCTTTGACTTCAGACTGCCAAACTAACAGGCTGTTAGTTTAAACAAGCCTCTAACAGTGTTAATGTTTGAAGACTTAAGGTGTGCTGAGAGAGGCAGTGCCAGCTGACAGTCTGGAAGTCATTGATCCAGTTGCAGTGACCAAGGAAAGATGCAGAGAGTTTAAAATTGCTGCTGTGCTAATGATGCATTAAACTGATGGTTGATTAAGGGATGTATGTTTATTCAGATGCTATAGTTTCGTGTAAATGCTATCCTAATGAATTGTGTGCAGGAATGAGACAGTGTGTTCATCTCCAGGATAGAACAGACCGTGGAAATGATTAGGGTGTGAGGAAGAGGAATGGGAACATCAGCGAAGGAGCTAGGGAAAGTGAGGAGCAGAACTGCAAGCCTCTTGCACTGAAGTGAAGGCATTTTAACAAGAAGAAACAGACACAACCCCTGCAACGAGACGCACAAGCTAGGTAGGACTTGCCTGTGAAGGCCCTGGAGACAGTCAACATGTCTGTGTCTTTATTACCAGGTGCTGGCAGGTTTCACTGGAAGAAATGGCCCCTGAGGCAAATCTTTCTGTGAACTTGGCCTAACTTGAATGAGATATCACAAGTTAGGATAGTCCTTCTGGGGGGTGCTGGGTCTACGTAGGCTTGATGTGAGCCTGCACGAGAAGAAGCAAAGGGTCTTGCTAGTGGTAACTTTTCTCATCGTAGGAAAGAACAGCTTTGGTGTGTGTGTCGTGCTGTAGAGCAGTGGAGGGGACACAGCAGCAGACAAGGACAGCCAGCTTTCAGGGCCAGCTTCTCTCTAAGGGAATGTGCCATGGCGAAGAACACCACACCTAGAGGCTGCAGAAAGGTATTCCCTGGCCAGCTGCTGTGTCTGTCCTGTCGGGCAGGTTGTTCCTTTCTGTTTTTCTCAGCCATAAATACCAGGGCTTCTCTCTCCCTCAGTGACAAACACACAAAAGTCTGCTTATTTGCATACGGATACACACTGTGTAATTAGAAGGCTACTTAATTAATTCCTACGTCTACTACTGTCAAAAGACAAAGTCCTTCCTGTGTGCTACAAGGTTCCGAAACCGTGCAGCAGTAGCTGCTGACCTGCATTGCAAAACCCACCGAGAAGGCAGGCAGTCACCGCTGGGTGGTCTCACTTGGTGCAGAAACTCTTTGTCCTGAGTTGCCACACAGCTGTGGAGCTGAGTTAAGCCTGTAATCACATTCTTGTCGTTATGTGCCTCTCAGCTGCAGCCTTCTCACACTGGAAAGCTGAGTCTGCCAGAAACACGTGAGCTGCTTGCCGCTGTAACTCTCATGTGTACCTAAGTGAGGCCTTGTGCAGTTTGTTTGGAGTAATGGCAGTAATGCTGCTAGAACTGACTGAAAAGCAGCAAGACGGTGTCAGTCTCCGTTTGCTCACGTGAAGAGGAGCAGCAGTGTAAAATGAAGGTTGCTTTGCACAATGCACAAGGTTACGTGCTCATTTCTCAGGAGAGAACTGGACTGTTGTGTCAGGGAATGGTGCCAGTGTTTTTCAGAGAATCATTAGGGATTGGAAGGGACCTTGAAAGATCATCTAGTCCAATCCCCCTGCCACAGCAGGATCCCCTAGACCAAGTCACATTCGAAGTAGCTGGATACCTTTCTGTGCAGCAGATGACAAGGAGCATCAGTGGAGACACGGTAGGTACAACGGGTTTGTATGAAGCTCCTTCCCTTGTCCACACTGATTGCACATTTCCACACTGATTCCCTGGATGTGTGGCAGCGCTGAGCATTCTTGATACGATCTAGTCTTCCTTCACAGAGGCAGTACTTGTACTCAGTAATGCCTTCTGCCCGCCCCGATACTCTGAGAAAATGCAGTCTCTCCATAAATCATTTTGTGTGGGCTCAGCACACTGGCCCAAGGGATAATGCTTCTGGGAGCTGGCAATAAAAAAACCTCTCCACTGTCTTCACAAAGAGCAGAAAACCCCTCTGAAACAGGATCTGTGAGCCCCATGACTGGTTACTCAGCATTGTTGGGTGATGACATGCTGCAGCTAGGGAACAGGAGTCCTTCAGGTCTCCACAATGTGTGCCACTCGTGTGCCATGTAAAGCACTGGTTTTCATTTCTAAAGGTATTTTTTCTTTCTGTGGGTGTTCCTCCTTTCTTCCCACCCTCCTTTTTCCTTCTCTTTCCTTCCCTCTTTCGTTCCCTCTCGCTTTTCCCCTCGCCCCACATCTTTTCTGCTGCTTTAGAACACTGCTCCGTTCTCATTATTAGCTGCCTGCTCAGTCTAACAAATGCTGCGTTGTTTTTCTTCTGGCTTTCGTTTTCCTGGGAGCTCTTCCCCTTTCTGAGCCTTGGCAGTGAATGAAGCTGAGGAAGCAGAACAGCCCAGGGAGGGGAAGTAATGATGACAATTTGGAATGTTTTTAAATTTACTCCCACAAGTTTCCTCATAGTTTTGATTGCTCTTAGATGATTTCCTCTCCATAGAAGGCTTATGTCTTCTCATCACAGACTGCATTAAGCATTTGTGGCACAATATCAAGTAAACAGTGCTTTTTTTGAGGAGGGGTGGGGTTTTTTTAACTTCCCATTGCAAAAAAAGAAAATTGAAGAACAAAGCCTCCATGCATCACACTCACATGTTGACAGAACTCTCCAAGGAAGGCAGCTGTAGTACAGAATGGATTAAAAGCATAGAAAGCCATTCTGTAAGTATCTGTTAATGCTTCTCATAAACATGATGATAAACCTCTTTGAAAGCTTTGAGACTCACATGAAATTAATGCCAGCTATCAGATACCTTTTTTCCTGCCTCATAATACCCTGCGTGAACATTAGTAACACTAGTAAGTACCACAGGTGCCTCCATGGGAATCCCTACATGATGCCTCCAAAATGGTGTCATCATCATCAGGGATTGGAAGGGACCTGAAAAATCATCTAGTCCAATCCTCCTGCCAGAGCAGGATCACCTAGATAAAGTCAAACAGGAACATGTTCAGGTGGGTTTTAAATGTTTCTGGAGGAGGACACTTCACAACCTGCCTGGGCAGCCTGTTCCAGGGCTCTGTCACCCTCACTGTGAAGTTCCTTCTCCCATTCATGTGGAACCTCCTCTGTTCCAGCTCACACCCACTGCCCCTTGTCCTATCACTAGATGCCCCTGAGCAGAGCCTGGCTCCATCCTCCTGACACCCACCCTTCACATATTTATAGACATTAATGAGGTCACTCCTCACTCTCCTTTTCTCCAAGCTGAAGAGAGCTGGCTCCCCCAGTCTTTCCTCATCAGGGAGATGTTCCACTCCCTTCATCACCTTCGTGGCTCTGCGCTGGACTCTCTCCAGCAGTTCTGTGTCTTAAAGAATGTGGATAGAATCACCAAATAATCACTTACATAAGTAGGGAGCTGAAAAGCAACTTGGGACTCTAAAACTCCTTTATGAACCATCAGGTTACATCCTCTTATTCTTGCAGATAGTAGATGCTCTGCTAGTCTGTTCTGCAGGGTTTTGATTAGACTTTCAGCAGCTCACCCACACTCCAGCTCCAAAGTAGGTTTCCTAAATGCCTTTTCAACCTGAATTCTGGAATGAAGACTGCAGTTCATTTAGCAAAGGAAAAGACAGACTGAATTTCCCAGTCACCTTTATTTGTCTACAAAAGTATAAATTACTATAATAAATACAAATATCACCAGTATAAAAATTAGACTCTAATTTATAAAATAAATATTAGGAAAAAGCAACAAAAGTACCTATGAAACACATCACCAGGATTATTTGACTCGTGATTACTTGATGAGTAATTCACCAATGTTAAAATGAAGAATAACATGCAGTAAATACTGCTACGCACTCGCTGTTTGCATGTGAAGTTACTACTGCCTCAAGTTACGTATTTGCTCTAATACTCACTTGGAACTGTCCGACTACCCTGTCTGTACGTACGTGTGTCGGTGTAGTGTCCCCTGGATGTGCTTTCCAGATGGATAGCAGCTACCTACTTCCATAGTGTTCCCTAGAAGATGCCAGTACAGTAGTTTCAGCTTGCTCGCCTCCGATTGTCTACGTACAAATAGACCAAATCAATCTCATCCAAGAAGTGCAGCAATAACAGGAGCATCTTTGTCGCACCTGAACTAGCAGATCATTTCACCAGCTAAAAATGTTAAAAGCAAGTCAGATAAATACAGGTTTTGTTTCACAGAAACAAATCCCTTTTCGTTCAGCGAAGGCCATTAAAAAGTAGTGGTTTTCCCCCTCACGATTGCCACAAATGTTCTGGCCCAGCGGGGCCACACTTTCCGCGTGTGTGCGCCCGCTCAAGTCACAGGTCTGTCTACTGAATCCTGTTTCACACAGGATGACAGAAGGAGCTTGGGAGACTACACAAGCAGGGTTAGGCTGTTGTAACAGATCAACCAGAATACTCTTCCAGCCTCTGGCCACTAGTGGCACAGAGGCTTCCACAGAAAAGCTCGTGCCTCAGGGTTCCTGTGTCTGCGCTCCGTGCAGGTCCGTGATGTACATGTTCTGTTGCTTTGTTTGGCTTCTGAGCTTCAGACCTGCCACTAGTGTCCACAAAACTTGTTCCTAGACTTGATTAAGTGGTTTCATTTCTCTCGTTGCTTTTGTTTTCTTGCGTTTGCAGAGGATCACTGTTAGGACAGTGGCCAGAGTGATGACTGCAATTGCTATTACTGCGATGATGATGAAGACTTCAGCTCCGTATTCTGTGGAGGAGGAAACAAAACTAAATCAAATAATGGCAGGTGCCATCAGAACCTACTTCACTGAATTAAAAATATTAAAGTCTTTCTGTATTTACAGTCTCACACAAGTGGAGTGACCACCTCAGAGTGAACTGAATGAATTTTAATGTGGATTTGCATGATGGTGGAAAGTAATCAGACAGCAAAACAATGAAGCAGAAGGCTAGTGGATGAGATCTGAAACCTCCGTGACTACTCATCAACCTCAGACAATTTAATACTAATAGAAACAGTTTAGTAAAACCCTAAAACCAACCCAAACCAGCTGAAGATGGCAGATGCTTACTTCACGTGAGTTCTTCCTGTAAGTTTCCACTTTCAGTCTGTGTCCTCTCAGTTTTACAGTGAATCACAGAACATAGGGATGGGAAGGGACCTCGAAAGATCATCTAGTCCAACTCCCCCACGGCAGCAGGATCACCCAGATCCAGTCACACCGGAACGCATCCAGGTGGGTTTTAAATGTCTAATAATTTGTTTTATAACGTAGCCATCACAGTGCAAAGAGGTGGGAGAATATGCTCAGAGTTGTTTTCTTTTGTTAGGATGCTAAACACTGCACAACAAACATCACCAAACACCTACCATCTAAGACATGTCTTCCTATGCTGGTACAAAGCACCACACTTTCCTGACCACTACGGTTCTCCCTGCGGGAGGGAATGATGCCCTGTGTGTAGAAGCAGTAGTTCTTCGTGCTGTCTACATGTACTTCAAATGTGTTGCTTTGTGTTGTTTCATCTTTCTGTAAAGGAAAAAACATAGTTCAGGGCATTGTTCTCTGCACAAATGTGAGCTCTGAAAGGAACGGCGTCACTGCAGTACAGCTACCAAACATGTAAAGAGCAAAGTCACTGAATCACAGAACGTTAGGGATTGGAAGGGCCCTCAAAACTTCATCTAGTCCAATCCCCCCACCACAGCAGGATCACCTAGCTCCAGTCACACAGGAACATGGCCAGGTGGGNCAAGTGGCACAGGAACATGGCCAGGTGGGTTTTAAATGTCTCCAGAGAAAGAGACTCCACAACCTCCCTGGGCAGCCCCTTCCAGGGCTCTGTCACCCTCACCGTGAAGAAGTTCCTTCGCAGATTGATGTGGAACCTCCTGTGTTGCAGCTTGCACCCATTGCCCCTTGTCCTATCATTAGATGGGACTGAGCAGAGCCTGGCTCCATCCTCCTGACACCCACAACAGTAATGAGGTCACCCCTCAGTCTCCTTCAAGCTGAAGAGCCCCAGCTCCCTCAGCCTTTCCTCATCAGGGAGATGTTCCACTCCCTTCATCACCTTCATGGCTCTGCACTGGACTCTCTCCAGCAGTTCCATGTCCTTCTGGAACTGAGAGGCCCAGAACTGGACACTGTATTTCACATGTGGTCTCCAAGGAAGAGTAGAGGGGGAGGAGAACCTCTCTCAATCTACTGACCACCCTTCTGATCCACCCCAGGATGCCGCTGGCCTTCCTGGCCACAAGGGCACATTGCTGGCTCATGGTCATCACTGGGACCCCCAGGTCCCTTTCTCCTACGCTGGTCTCCAACAGGTCATCCCCCAACCTGTACTGGTCCCTGGGTTGTTCTTGCCCAGATGCCAGACTCTGCACGTGTTAAAGTTCATTAAAGTTCTGGCCTTACCTTTCCAGAACTTTGGTCTTTCCAGTAATAGAGTTTGTATTCCAGGTCGTGCTGGAAAAAATCTCGAATACTTCGAAAGCTTCCGTTAGGAAACGCGTACGGTGTAAGTGGATCTTGGAGCACAACAGTCAGCGTGGAACCTTTCTGCGTGTAATTCTTTATCTCTGGTTTTCCAAGAAGAGCTAAACAAACATTTTTGGGATTAAAAAAATGGCAACAACACAGTCTTTTTAATTCCTCCCTCCTATTTCGTTCCCTCCTCGAATCTGTTAGAGGCTACAGAACCACAGTAACACAGTGAAATCCTGGATTGTTAACAGGTATCTTCTCCGTCTAGTACACGTTGTTAATAAAATGCTCTCCTCACTGCAGTGAGAAACAAGTGGTAACTCAAATCTTACACAGTCCCCAGGGAAAGCTTTATGCCTGAACATCTCGGATACCTCTATGGCTACTGTAAGAATCTGTAGGGAAAATGTTTCGGCCCAGTCTAAGCCTTGTTGAACTTAACAGAAGTTATCCTGAAGGGAAGGAAGTTCCTAAGACTTAACTGGCAATCCTACTCACTCTGATTATAAGGTGTAAATTTTTCAGAGACTGCAAAAGGTGGTTCTTCAAAGTTATCCACCTCCGTGGGTGCTACAGACAGGATGTGTGCTGTATAGGTCTCCGTCACATTCCTGAGAGCATCGGTAACATCACACTCTGTTTCTGCGGTCAGTATGCACTTTTTTTTGGTGTTAGATGTCCGTCTGAAAAGAGCGAGAGAGAAGCGTCAGCAAGGTCCAGCCAGACAGGTAATTGTTGCCTCTGAAACTGTATAGATTTCCCTCATCCAGGGGAACGGTCTTGCAGGGGTACCTGGCTGAGGAGGAAAAGATAAAAACCCCAAAATTACTATCCTGCACCGCTGTATTTCACAATTCAAAGTAGACTCTGGTAAATGAAACGTGAGCAGTGTTAATTATAGAGATAATGATATGGAAATATAGAAAAATGATAGACATTTGATCCATACAGAAACTGGAAATTCAATCTTTTACATGAACTTAATGGGAAACAGAAGTCTCTCTGATCTGGGATTTTTCTGCAGTTGACTTATTAAAAAATACACGATGGATAAATATTTATGGGAATATTATCCCTGATACATCTGAAAACTACTGCCTTAAGCAACATCAGTTGTCTCAGGAAGCACTGCTGTCACCAATATTAATTGTTTACTGCGAGAAGAATTTTCCCTTTTGTTTGTTTCCCCTTGGCAAATGTCACAAAGACTCAGCAGCAACAATTTTCATTGCAGAACTACAACACAGAAAAGCTACGACCCCTGCACTTCTCTTGATTTTGAAATGCTAGAAAGTTGGGTCCATTCACTTGAGAAATAATGAAACCATGGAAAAATTGTTAATTCTCCATTTCAGTTCCTAATAAGGAAGAATGTAAAAACATACTGGGTATTTCTGCTTCGATTCTTTAGCCGTGTTTTTGCTGGTGATCCGAGGGAAAGGAAAGTGTCTGAGTCTCAGCTCAGAGAGTGGCAACTGTTTAAAAATGAACGTGTTAAATTTCCTACTAGTAGGTAGTTTTATTTAAGAGGTGTGTGAGCTTCCTTCTCCACCATATCTTCAGTGATTTCACAGCTAAGTCAATAGTAGCTTCCTAGAGACACTTTGAAAAGGGACTGATCAAAAAAACCTACCTAAACATACACAGATGAGAAAGCAAACATTTAAGCACAAGTCATCCGTAAGAGCATCTTGTCTAAACAAGTGTCTCAAATCAGAACTTGGCCTGTTTCTGTACTGAATCTTGACCACACTCAAATGCTTTGCAAGCACAAACGGCCCGAAAGAAACTCCTGCTGCATAGATTTCCTTAAATGCATTCTGCCAAGCGTGTGCTTTTACGTCTCTTCATTTAATTACCCCCTTTAAAAGAGCACATGAAACGATTACACTGATACTTCATCCATTAGTCATGACCCAGCTCTCATTTCTGTGCCGCTCTTACAGTCAGCGGAGACAGCAGTGCTGTATTTTCATTAACATGTAGGAGGCTCGATCCCTTTTCCCCTTTGGAATATGTTTTGTATTGGTCTATGAATTAATATGGGAGCTAAGAGCTTATTAACTCCCATATTAATTGATCTAATTCTGGATCTAGGTGATCCTGCTGTGGCAGGGGGATTGGACTGGATGATCTTTCGAGGTCCTTTCCAATCCCTAATGATTGTATGATTCTATGACTACTGAATTCATGGTAGTTCCAGGCATTACTGAAGGAGGTCTTAGACACTTCACATAAACTGGGTGCTTTTTATTTCATAGCTTATGTGATGACAGAGGAAGTCTCAACAGAGGCAGCTGAACAAAGGTAAATTTTAGTATTACCTGGCAAGACAAAGTATTCATTTGCTGTGACTCACCAATTAGAATAAAATGCAGACTCATATTTATCAGACACCTCCCAAGACTAAAGCATAAATTCAGACATATCCAAGACAGGAAAAGGTGCAGTTCTATGTAACTGATGCTCTGTCAGATTGTCAACCTCCTCAAAGTATCCCAGAAGTGAAACACTGATCTGAAGCTCCACTCTTCATTTCTGAAGTGGGCAAAACCAGGAGCCTGAATCAGATACTCTTATAGTTGAATACAAAATTCACAGCCGGGTTGACAACTTTCCTAAGTCCACATTATTGACCTCTTTTCCTGTAACATTCAGTCTCAGAAATACTCCAAAGACACTCTAGCTGCACCTTCTTCAGTTGCCATTAACAGACATCACCTCCGTGTTACCTACTTACCCGTGTATTTCTACTGTATAGAAGTAACCGGATGGTTTTGGCTGCCACTGTAGTATAGTTTTAAAATTGATTGAAGACCACGTTATATTGACTGCTGTCGGTAGTTCTGGGTTGCCTTTAACAGAGAAAAGACTGCCGTCAGTCATGCTGCGTGTGATTCCAGCAGTCACTGTTTAGTTACATGAAGAAATTGCTGTTAACTGCTTCTTGGAAATGTTCTTTTCTGGGAAAAGGCTTGATGGTGGCCTTCGGGCTCATGTTTGTCTTAGCAGAGAAGCGTGTCGTGGCAGAAGGGAGAAATAGGAGAAGAAAATCATTTTCCCTCTTATAACTCCTAGGTGGCAGAGTTAACTTACCTGGAGCTCAGTCTAACATCTCCTCTTTGATACGAGACCTCTGAAGAAGATACAAAGGCTTGAAGATAGTAATGAGACTGTCTGAGCACCAAACGAGTGAGCCAACACCATCCTTGTCTGTACCTGCTGCAGAAGGCCTGGTTTCCCCGTGTATTTGGGGAAGAACTAGTCTTCAAACATCAGTGCTTGCTGGCCGTGCTGCCCGCTCGGAGGGGCGAGCCCCGGGTGAACCCGAGGCCCCTCAGGCGTGACGGCCGCGGTGCCCGCCGGCCGCGCAGGGGCCACCGCTGCTTCGGGCAGCTGCCCGGGAGGAAGCCGGAGCAAACTCCGCACAGCCTCTGTCACCGCTGGAAACCACCAGCTTCCCTGAGCGACACCCCGTTCTCGTCTGAATGCCGGGACAAGGGCAGGGAGCTCGCCGCTCCTGCGGCTCAGCAGCTGCTGTGCCGACCCCCGAGGCGGCCCTCAGCCCCCTGCAGGAGAAACCGGCCCTGGGCCACCCGAGCGCTTCGCCAGCCGGTTCAGAACCGGAGCCGCGGAGGAGCTGCCGCGACCGTCAGAGGGACCGGACCCGCCACTCCGCCCGT